>OX461808.1:45251110-45851110 GCA_949802685.1 Dicyrtomina minuta | reverse complement strand
AGAAATAACAATCTTCCAATTTGTTTGTTCACAAATTACAACAGTAAAGTAGTGCTCTTCTAGATACATAGTAGAAGGCTGACGCAGTATAATTATCGATTAGCAAAATCCTGGAGCATATTCATGAGTCAAGACACTAACTAGCAACTAGTAAGAAAGACTAACGAGTTGAGTTGTTATCTCAGTCAGTCATCAGTATCATTTGTGTCCTAGTCTTTATTGTTCGTGACACATAATTATCTCCTCTCTACCACACCACGGTCAAAAATATTTAGACCACAACCAAACATTGGAGATTGCGTCGGCCTGGTCCGGGTAGCTATAGCTGTTAATATATTTCCCCTGCTGTCAGCTGTCACACGGATCCGCCGACAGGTCGGCACCGGCACCGTTAGAGTTGACAGTTGGTGTTGGTAGTGGTTGTCTCATCGTTTATTACTTTATTAGTAATTACCCGTCCTAAGAATGCATAGGATGGATTCATTGAATATTATTATGTTTAATTTGTTTATTACACTCGTTGGAGTTATTTTTATTTTAATATTTTTGGGTTTACTTCATTTTATATAGGTGTGAAGTAGGCGTTCAAGCATATGACATATTTAAGTCATAAGTAGGTTGTACTTATAAAGGGTTAGGAACTAGTAGCCCTAGCCCATAGTCATCGTCACTTTATTACAAATTGTCCACTCACTAGTCAGACTCACATGTAACGCTTTCGCATATCTAGTACCTAGTCAATAGTAATACGAGCCAAATTTTATTGTCGTTGTGGTCAAACAAAGGCAATTTTAGATTGGCGACTTTGAAAATATTATATAGGATCACGAATCACATATATGGGCTCTCATATCATTTTGTTTATTGTGTTAGTGTTGGTATAACTTTGATGTTTGTCATTTCCTGTGAACGGCATTATATTCAGTGTAAGTATTACTGACTTGTAAAATCTAACTGTACTAAACGATATCTATCTGTCTATAAGTAACTATGTGTGTGTCTATTTAGATGCAATTTAAAAATCACTGCACCGCACTGCGACAATTCTTTTTCGCTACAATTACAATACTGTGCACAGTTTCACATTTATTATATAGCAAGATATATTTATTACTAATTAGTTATTCTGTCTGATATAAATAGTGTATATTCTTTTGTAAAATTGCACGAATTTAAGGTTTATTGCTAGTATTGTAAGCACCCATATAATTCTTGTTTATGAAAAACTGATTTTTTAATTGTTAATATGTTTATATATGTAATTATAGAAATGGAAACACCCGCAGAAAGCTCTGCAGAAGAGGATGCTCGCTCTGACGAGCGCATACACTGCACTTCAAACTTCAAGTAATCAAATTAAAAATACGGAACTGGTCCAGGTCCAGCAATTTGAGCAATCTTCTTATTCAAATTTGGACCCTTCTTTGGATGGACAGAGCCACATGCCACACGCCGTGTCTGAGTTGAATGTAAGCGATAACTGCTCAACTCCAGACAAGTTCCTAAATTTATTCGGAACGGAGATGGAAGACATAGATAAGGTGTCTGGAGTAGTTGAAATCGGGGATGAAGTGACAGTAACGGCAGTTTCATCCTCCCCATTAACATTTCACAACTTTACCGATCATTCCTACTTCTCAAGTCCCAGATTAGCAACACCGCCTTCGTCCAGCATTCGGTTCAGTGATTGTCAGGATGGAGACAGCATATCAATTTCCGATCCTGGACTCCAGTTACCTCTGCCAGAATTTCACATCCATGATTTATTTGATTTGGGATCAGAGTACCAGGCTTTCGATAATTTCCTTCGATATCATGACAATAATATCGACTTACAAGAGCAAATCATCGATAGCGGTCAAAGCACGCGGGATAGTGAGAGCTTCCAAAATCAGAGTCAATCTCATCATCAGAGCCAATTCTCATGGATGTTCCCCTGTGATATTCCTGGACCTGGAGGTGATAGCTATGACTGTGATAATGAAAATGAAAATACAAATGAGGAGAATTCTGATAGCTCAAGTGAAGAGGAAATGATGGAAGATACTGATTCCGAGAAGAATCCAGGAGAAAATCTTACGAAAAGTTATGGGAATGAACGAAAAGATCATAATAATTCAGTCGAAGAAAGGAAGGAGAAACGAACAACAGCTACTCCTAGTCATCATCACACGGGCCCTTTCCCTCACACGTTCATCTCTGTGCCTGGAGATCGGAGAAGTAGATTTTGCTTTGGTCTTCAGACTATTGTTACAAAGGTAATATGATGTGTGACATGCTTGTATGTTATCTATACCCCGGCCAAGTTAAAAGTATTTTGCTTTTGTTCTTTTTAAAATCAACTTTAGCTCGAGTTGTTTTTGTTTCCTTAATTATTATTATATTTGTATTATTTATAAATAATAGATTCGAGCATTAATGTCCCGCACGGGAGCCACAGCTAACTTTAAAGCAGAATTCGAAAATCATACTTTTACATTGGAGAATGTAGACAAACTAGTCAAGTTATCCAATCGATCTCAAAGTCAAAAGTCGGCTGGTAGGAAAAGTAAGAAAGGTAGTACTGGCACTGGCACTGATAAAATTTCGGATCCTCCATCACCTTGTGGTAATTCTAATCAGAGCGAAGGAGCGGGGGCTGGAGCGGATGATGATCATCGATATGCTGCAACTATCCTTACCCAGACTGAGTCATCGTGAGTTGTGTTTTATTATGCACACAAATGTATACAAATATTAATTATATTTTTACATACTTTCATTTTATAATAATTGCCAATAGACTAATAATAATATTTTTAATTTATGCAGCTCCACAGTTAGAGATCATCAATACAATGAAGTAAGCACGACGAACTGTGAAGGAGACAAACGAACTAGTAGTTGCACCGAAAAGTCATATATTCGTACTCGGTATGCTCGAGAAAGATGGTTGAGGAAGGTAGCTACAACTATCTATAGCAAGGTACGCATTTACACATCTTAAATGGAAAATTATGTTTTGACATAAACTCTCATCTTTTGTAATACAGTGTTGTTCTTGCTAAGTAGATATTTCTTTTGTTTTTGAACTCATGCCGAATACATATTTCTTTTTAGATGCAAAGACTAATAAACCGAACTGGAGCAAAAATGACACTACTCATCGAATACGAAGGACACTTGGTTACACCCAAAAATTACAAGGAACTCGAACACTTACTTGGAACACACAGGCCAGCATTGAAGAAATTTAATACTAAAATAGTCATTCAGAATCACAGCCAGGGTCACAGTCAAGCTAGTTCTAATTCATTATTATGTGGCATGCGTGAGAATGAATTCCTTCCACGGGTTAATAATGCTAGCGAGGCAGAGATTGTAAATGTGTCCAGTACTCACGGTAAAGGAGCCTCTGCGTCAAGTACAACTGGACACGGTGAACAACAACAAGATACTTTAATGAAAATGAGAGTTTCTTTTCCCCGTTCCAAGAAAGCATTAAATCAGTCCCTTCAAATTGAGTTCCTAGACACTTCACGCTCTTCTCCTTCTTGTGTTTCTGCAGCTCCAGTTTTATCCAATTGTTTTTCTGGAACTGGAATTCGGGGTTCGGGCTCCGGCTCCTTTGTTGAAAATGCCTTACGGCCCATCATGACTACTACAACAATTGAAGCTGAGCATGACTACGATAGTCAGCATGGGGTAGACCATTCTCACAATTTTCACTCAGATTTTTTCGACGAATCTCCAGTTCCCGCCCCTTCTGTGTCTACCTCTATTCAAGACGTTTCTTCAAGATCAACTAAAGGATACACTAATGCTATTTCCGGTTCCGGTACTTCCGGTAGCAGTAGCGTTCCTATACCGTATGAAGCACCTGCTCGAACCTCTAATATTTTCAATACCAACACCACCATGTCTTTTTCGTCCACATTCGAACCCATTCTCGAGATGACATCCACTGGGCCACCACCACCAGCACCAGCAGTAGTTACTTCGACATCTGCTGTGTCGACATTGTTTTGTGATAGAAACCTGGGAGTTAGTAACAATAATGATGAGAATGCACCCTTGAATCGCCTAGTGGAACCGAGTCGAGTTACTATGAAAAGAAGTGTAGATGCATACACTATTACTGACCCTCGCTGTGAACTTTGTGGGAGCGGATCGCAAACATCTCTGGCTGGAAGTGGGGCAGGTCAAATATTATCCTCATCAAAAAGCAAATTCCCTTTATGGATCCGATGCGCGAATCCGTTGTGTCAATATTTAGTTCATCCATCCTGTATTGGTTTCTTCGTTATCAACGCACAGCAACTTCAGCTGCTGCCACCATTTTTCTGTCCAGGTCATCGAGACAGTAGCTAGTTAGTGTTAATGTTCCTACATAATTATATATCCTTGCTGCTGGTGTCAGGGTATTTGTTCATTCCTAGCAGCTATCACTATTTTGTTCATTAATTAATAATTGTTGCAAGTTCGTCACATTAATATTATTATTTTCCAGTTAAGTACTGTTGTTTCTAGGTGTGTAGTATACATTTCAATCAGAAGATCTGCTGATCTTTGGTGTCGTCCTTGTACTAGTTTGCACGGGATGTGCAATGCAATTCTTCTAGCAAGTTTTCCTAATTTACAGATGCATAGTTTTATGTTTGTCGAAAATTATTCTTGACATTCACATAATTTTTCGAGAATATAACAATTCTTTCTTCTATGACCACTCTCAAGTTTATGTAGGTATGCCATTTTACATGTCACCTCTCGACCTCTCTTGAGATTCTGAAGTTAATAAAAATTATTTCAACTTTGAGATTTCCAAATTTCAATTCCTCCTAGTATTTGTGTTTGCATTGATTTTATTTGTTTCTGAAATGTTGAGCCTTTCATGAATGAGCCAAATGAATAACTACTTTACGCTCTACACCATTGTGGTGATAATGTTAATTGTATATACCATACAAATGTTAAAATGGCTATGGCGTTTTGATTACTTAAAAAATGAAATTATGTTTGTTATTATTGCATTATAGAATATCTGTGGGTCTTTAGTTTTTATTGATTACTGTTACAAGTTTACAAGTATTGTCTAGTAAAATTCACGGATTTCGATTAAAAGGGCAGTTACAGAATACACGTTACATTTCATATACGTGGCGCTCGAAAAATCTCATCTAATTTTTACAGTTTCAATCTTTCAATCAGCATCAGCACTCAGCACCCAACTCAAACTTGACAACTGTATTCTACTTCTTCTAATGACTTCAAGAGTAGCTTCGACTTTTGAAATTACATGGCTACTTTAACATCTCGAATTTCTTTAAAGGGAGGTTCATTGCCAGTCGAGATTTCTTGGAGCGGCGTTGAAAAGCTGGCGTCTTTGTGAAACGGAGACGTACGACTTCTGAAAGGAGTAGCCCCATCCACATAGCGGGCAGGTCCAAGAATCTGCTGGTGCCAGAATGTGTACGGCTCGACCTTATGTGTAAGGAGTTCAGCTTCCTACGTTTGTAAATAACATGAAAAATAAAACCCTGATATGTGATGTATGTTCTGAATGTTGAATGTTCTGCTAATAAATTAAATAATCAACTCACAGCGTAGTATCTCTGATCTCGAAAGTCGCAGATGGTTCTGCAAGGACAAGTATCCCGACGCTTGATCATATCCCTCCCTGTTTCTTGCTCTTCTTGTGTTTGAAATAAAACCTCTGGCCAGATAAAATTTTTCCGATCTCGATCTCGTTTCCCTTCAATTCATTATTATGCAAATTAAATTCTTACAATTATTGCAGACTACTTAAGTACATAATATGTATTACACCTAAATACATTAGCTTTAATATTTAAAAAAATGTTCATAGGTGAAATAGATATATCGATATCCAATATTACCTTTAAGATTTGGTTTGTAGTAAGAATACTTGTCGAAATCCGTATTCTTGCTCAGATCCACATAATCGTCACAGCAGTACACCTTGTAGTCGTAATTAGGATATCTAGGAAGGTTATCCATGTAGACTTGCCATCGGTCATAGAAATTAATTCTACGAGTCTCACATTTGTCAGAGTTTTTACAACTGTAGCAGTCTTGTAAAAGTTTTAATTTTAAATCGTAACATTTGGGTCTTTTTGGAGGATCTAATGGGCGGCAACCACAGCATGGATTCCGACTACATCGTTGGGGAGGTCGGGGGTCAAACATGTCTGGGTCGGATGTTAAGGGATGTGGACGTGGTCCCTGAGGACATTCTTTTCGCTTCTCGAATTTCAATGGAACTATTTCTACTTTTCCTGGGCTACATTTTAAATTGTAACCTGACATTTTATTGAAATTACAAATTACTTGCTCCTTTGATTGTAAATTATGTAGACCTAGGCATATCTAGACGTGCGAGTCAAATGGTAATTAGTAATTAGTATTAAGTATTTTTGATTGCAATAATTAATTGCCTTGTTTTCTAGAGATATAGCTAAGGCGGACGTTTAGTAGAAAGTAGGCTAGGCTAGTTGATGTTGATATGCTTAAATAAAATTGCACACATCCAATTTGTGCTGATCCGGAGTTAAGTATACAAATGAACCCTGGTAAATAAATAATTAATATGAAATTAGACAATAGTGAAATCACAAAAAATGCATTACAGTTTATAGTATTAGGTATTTTATATTGTGCCAAAAGCTGTTATCGATCAAACTCCAAACTATTTGTGTGTTGCCCTGAGAAACCTTAAGGCGGTTACTAAAATTTCCACTTTTGCCAGCATACGGTATACGCTACAAAGCGTAGATAAATGATCAGTCTAATAATGGTTGCCATGAAACAACACAAACTTCTAAGTTAAGCCAATAATGAATGATTTTTCTTGAGTAAAATTGTTTTTATAAACATCTAGAATTTATTCACTATTGAATTCCTTGGAATACAGCATGACAACATTAGGAGGCTGAAAGAGCAGAACTATATTTTTCGTGGATTGATGACTCGAAATAATATGTTTTCCGCTTCCCAACTTTTGTTATAAACTACAAAGTTATTTTCTCTTTTAAGCGAAGGTATCGTCTATCGATTTAGATGAATGATGACTGCGTGTTGCATGGCATGGCATCAACATATTGTGTTTGAGTAAATACAATTTTTTAACATAAACAGAAACATGGCTACTTACACCGAATAATATTTATATATATTTTGCCATTTACGCAAGCAGCAGCACGATACGACCGGATCTTAACTTAACTGAACTTAACGCCATTTCCAGAAGTTAACATGCCATAAAACAGCACTTTCTCCAGCCTGGGCAAAGTATTCATTGACATTAATGTCGTGCCATTCATCATCAGGGCTAGTGTGGTAGATCTTATCGCCATAGTAAGTTCCTACGACCCATCCAGGAACATCCTTCATTAATTTTTCTTCGTCATCTCGATTCTTACGGCACCCTTTGAGGTACCTTCGCGTATTCCCAACCCAAACAGAATTGTAGCATTAAATTTCACAACATTATCTATTATGCTCATTTCAAATTTGATGATAAAGAACAAAATCTTAACTACAGTAGTGCAAACATAAAATTTTCACTTACGCCCTATCTCGCTCAGCCTGGAGCATAGCATGCACAGCAAATTTACCACCACGATTCTCAATTTCCCATCGATACAATTTCTGTTTATGTTTTAACCAGATGTAGCTCGCTGTCAAGTGAACAGCGGCAACGGCTAAGAAAATTGTACGTCCTGAAAATGAAGTCAAAGAAATTTTATTAAGTACCTACTTTAAGTCTTATTAAACCAAATTTTAAAAAAACAAAAAATAAATGATTTATTTCACGTCTGACTTCTAATAACAGATTAACAGATGTAGTTACTTGGTACACAAAAGCTCTTCCTCATTCAAGGCTCAATCAACCTACTTAACACATGCGACATGCCTATACTTTACTGCAAGAACAGGATAACTTTTACATACAGTTAGAGCTAAACAACATCTTGAATTTGAAATGCAGTATACGTTAGTACATTTTATAAATAAACGACACTAGAACAAAAAAAGTAACAATAAAGTTGCAATCAACTTCAAAAGATTTAGTAAAAAGAAATGGCGAATGGTGAGGACGAGGATGTGAAAACTACTATAACCGACCAAGGAAAACCCAATCATCGATCTGAACCAGATTTTGAAAACGCAGTACCCAAACAACAATAAGAAACTATAGAATGCTTTATAAATTACCGTGAAAGTATTTTTTCGCCGGGATTCTTTCAAATGGAATCGGTTTATATCCCCCAGGAGGGGGCAAATCCTGGCGAATTGTTGTGGAAGGAGTCGACATTTTACTGAAACTGAAAACTGAAACTACCAAATCTCAAATCTCAAATGTTAGCGCTTTCCCGTATCAGCTGCTCATATGTTCTCAAGTACGGAAATCACAGAGGTATATAGAACTAGAGACACTACTCCCCGCGAAAAATGAAGACAGCCAGGGGCAAAGCGCCGTCTGCATTTTTGGTGTGCTTAGCATCAAGGCTGCAGCTCGCTTCCGTATAACTAGGTGTCTCTCAGATGTGCAAGTTAAGACTTGCACTAGCTACGAGAGTCTACGGTTGGTAATATTGGATTTATTAGCCGTAAGTTGCAGTTGCAAGGATATCGATGGATGGTTTCCATCCTTAGAAATACTTGGCAGAGGCAATTGAGGAGGCAAATTTGAAAACACGCAGTTCAGAGGTTAAAATGCTGATGTCGCCACTACTGAGAACTTTTGGTGCAATGATAAAGTGTTACCTATAAGTTCATCCATAGTGCCGCATAAAAAACACATGCAAAAAGATTACAGTAGGGCATCTAGGTATTCTATATCTGTGACGGAAATACAGATCTAACAGAATGGGAAAATATTTTCGGCAGGCGCAAAAGTGGCAAAAGACGTAAACCCTTTTAAAGTCTATACACTGGCTGGCTAGTGAGCTAAGTGAGCTTCCAGACCAGACTTCGACTTAGATTCGCACATTCGTGTAGAAATGAGGTGAATTTTAAATACACTTCCAAAAGTATTTTTACTGTAAAATTTAAATAATTACAGTTTCACACCTGACCTTTGCCTTTTGTCTCGCACATCGAAAATCTGTGATATGTATTTAATAATAAAACATTTTTCTTTTATTATAATTACTTACCTACTAACAATAAGTATACATAAATCTCGACGATGTGTTGTCTGTCTAATGACGTACGTACCGTTTAGATAGTAATTACATTCTATAATATCCCGCGGGTCCTGTAATAGTATACACGGTCATATGAGAGGTAGGGATTAAAATAGTACACGGGTCTATTTAACACTCTATTATCTGGCTCTGGCAGTTCAAGGGCCTGTAATAGTACACACGGGCGACACGGGTCTGAGAGGTCCGAATTTGAATAGTACACGGGGCATACGATTATAGAAAATAAGGTATACTTATATCGTCTGTGAAGAACCAAATACCACATCCATTTGTAGCTAAAAACAATATCTACTATCTACAAAAATATTCAAATATGTATTGAGAGCGTTTAAATAGAATATTTTACACTTTTCAAAAACATAAATTGAAAATTTTACTTATCAAAAACACCTAATTAACATTTTACGATTGTTTCTCATTTTGTTTTTATGACAGTTCATTTTGACTCTGGCTTAAATTGTATATGGGTCATTTTGATTCTTCACAGATGATATTCATGTAATGCCTCCCAAGAAGTAAGAAGTAGACCTATATATAATTAATATGCATCATGCAACCACCATTTCCTTTATATATGTATATCATGCACTCGGCGGCACTTCTTGGCTCTTCTTCCTGTATGAATTATTGTCACTTTATTTGTGCAAAACAAATAAGACGCCCGTTAAATTGTAATACATTTCTTTCTTTTCCTTTATTAACATTTTCTTTTCTTTAAATCCAATTGTGAGTACTTCTGTAAAGTTCATTGCTTCATATAAATACCAATACAATCAAAAGTTTTACTAAGTCAGCAAATTCCAAAATCAACTTTACAATCTAGCTAGTGTACGCACATATCAAAATTAAATATTTTTTCTTTTACATTTTCTAAACAATATTTGTAAGCCTTACATCTGTAAAAGTACAATTTATAGAATACTTTCAAAAACCTTCCGCCCTTATAGTTCATTAAAATTGAAGCTGGAAGGTAACGGCCAATCTTATTGAAATGGTCACGTTACTGGTAAGTACTGGTAAGTACTAACTTGAACTAAAATTACAAAATTGTACACAGATAATTTATATAAATACAAATATCCTCTTAATCACAAAAAAGTGGAGAAAATTCCTACATTCAGTCTAATAGTTACAAAACTTGTGACTACTAAATTACTCCGTATTTGTTAACGACAACAAATAATAATAACGAAGATATAAATATAAGCAAGTTCATTTAAACTCCTCGTATTACAAAATTTACTTGGCCTTCCCTCCGCTCTCGAGTGCCTCATGAGACTCAATGGGGATCTCCTTCGCTTTTGGAGCTTCGGACTCTGGTAAGGGAGCCTCAATCTTGAGAATTCCCTCCGGTGTCAAAAAGGATGTGACTTCCTTCAGGTTAATGTTCTCCGGCAATGTAAACTTCCGCATGATCTCCTGATAAACTCTGGACGTCCCATCCTCGGACTTATGCTCCACCTTCCCCTCAATCGTCATGACACGGTCCTTCATAATAATCTTGATGTTCTCCGGAGGGATGTCCTCCCCAACGTCAATGTTCAGCGTGTACTTGGACGGAGCACCCTTCTCCTCCGATGAGAGTTCCGACTCCACGGATGGTCTCAAAAGTCCACTGATCCAAGCTGGCCGGGCCATCCCCATACTTTGCATCAGATTATTCATGTCTCTCAACTGACGGTCCATTTGGCGGAAGGCGTCGTCGATAGCGTCGACACTGGTGAGCTGAGAGGGGTGAGCCCGACGGAGACTCAAGATTGACCTGGCCGGCTGAAAAGCCAACTTCTCTGCCAACGTTGCACGTCTCAACGGGGCCAAAACTCGCAATAGGTTTCGAGACATCTTTATCACACTGCTGAATGGAGTATCTTATCTTAATGTCCTTAATACTTCCTGCAAACGTAAAAACAAAATAATGAAAATTAATTTTAGAAACCAACCTTCCAAAAAATAATGCCCTTGCAACATGAATTACAAATATAATATAGGAATGCACTACGGATAAAATGCAGGGCCGGATAACGCGGTCAGCGCAAGCAGCCCCCGCTGCTTGAATTTTCAAAAAAACATGTAAATGAAACATTTTGCGGGTTTCAAAAATATGTAAGAAACATAATATTTTGACTTTTCAAAAACATGCAAAATAACAATTATTGTACATTTCAAAAACATGCATATAAAACATTTAACACTTCAAGAAACATGTAAATAGAACATTTGAGCACTTTTATGAATCAAGTGAAAAGAACATTTTTCACTTTTCTAAAACATGTAAATACAACATTTTGCTTTACCCAAGAAAACCAAAAATAAAATCGAAATGGTGGTTTTTGTATGGAAAAAAATTGTTGCCTAAAAACAATTCCTTCGTCCGGCCCTGATAAAATGGCAACCAATTATTACGCTGTTAAAAATAAAAAAAATGTAAATATTCGTATCACAAAGCCATAAGTTTCTTACCTTTAATTTTGCTTTCGTTATATGAATAAGCCAACAGCGAAGCACCAGCAAACACCTAAAACTTCAATTTCAGTATCTCCAAAACCAGTCACTTTACGTTTTGAGAATCAAAATTTAGTTTATTATGACTGTTGCTGACAAAATGTTTGGAAAATTATTGTGAAATTGAGATATTGTTGAATCTTGTTGACAACTTTTCTTCAGTAAGTAGCTTCTATATACTTCCTTCCGCAATTCCAATCTGAACACGAATGAAAACAAAACTGCGTGGTACCCTGGGTTTATATAGGGGAGCATGAGACTGAAGTCCACACTGTAGAATACACTCGTACTGCTGCGTAAATTGTCAATTCTACTTGCATCATCTAGAAAACTCCAGCAGTTTCTTTCCTTTGCTTTACTACTAAGGGCCGTACATTCTACATAATGTTTTGTCCATAAATGATGTAATGTGCAGGATTAGTGGGTCTAGTCGGTGATTGATGACATCCCATTTTAAAGATTGCTCCTTACGCACGTAATTTTCAATTGATGACATGAGAGTGGGGCGGTCGTAAAAGAGTGAGATTTTGAATAACATCATTTATGGACAATTTTTAAGCTTGATTTTCTTCTGTTTTCTCACAGTTCCCCAAATCGCCCAGGCGAGTTCTAGGGAACTAGGGAGTCTAGAATACGCTCGATTTTTCTAGTTTGTGTTTTCTGGGTCTGGTGGTGGTGGTGGTGAAGGTGAAGTTGGGAATTTTTATCATGTACCTAGTTAAAATTGAGTGCGTTGTTTTTGTTTTTCTTAATAATTAATACCACTTAGGTACTTACCATATTTTCAGAATTTCTTGCTTCTTTTACAATTTCAGACTAATCGCCCTCAATTAGAATTTAGAGTATGTTTTAATATGCATTATTTTTTTTACTTATTTGTCTAGTAAAATGTACAATTTACCATTAGCTTATTTACTAAATGCAGTACATATTATGAGTGTTAGTTTTTAAGGTGCACGGCAGTAGTAGTTTTATGAAATTATGTATGTTATATGACTAGTCATTTATTACATTACTGTATTTATCTTATCATTATGTCTCTTTATTTTCCCCAATTACACTTTACATGAAATGTGGCAAATCTTCAAACTTGATCTTTAAACTAGATAACATAAGAATTTTTGTAAATACATCGAACCCAACGCAAAAAAAAACATCCATTTTAAACGTAGTTTATACTGTTTATAGTATAGCATACAGCGTGCGACATAATACACATATAATGGGAATGAAATTATAAAGGCGACAGGTATATCTTACTAGTTAGCAGCATTAAAATTTCCTACTAATCGCAAGTACAGAAAATAATTTGCTACAGGTAATGATGACATCCCTTATCCCATTTTTTCATTCGAGTATCTTACAGAATGTTCGTAAAATCTCTTTAATTCTATAGCAGCATTTTTTAGGAGAACAGGAAAAAGCGTATGATGAAATACGGGATTATGTTTGCTTTACAATTTATAGCAAATATTGTTATTGTTTTATAAAAGTTAGTATTTTGTTAAATAAAGTCTCGTAAAATGATGCAATGTAGCGTCTGACTTGCAGAAAAGTGTATTAACTACGTTGTTATAATTTTTATCGGGATTATAATAATAATAATTGTATATAGTTGAAGCGTAAAATAGATTATTTGTTCTTATACTAAATTAACAAACCATATCGGAGATATTATTGCATGTGTTAAGTAAATATGCTAATGATTTTAAGCACATAGAACACTGTAGAATTGCGGATTGCATCAAGCAACATAATTTACGCACGGCAATTGACGTCTATAAACTACGAATACACTCAAAAGAAAAATGTGAATCAGAAATGCATGTTTTAGATGGGCTTTTCCCTTTTTGTCAAAAAACTTTTATTTTCGATAAAAAAATGGGCTTCACCTGTTTTGTCAAAAAATTCTTCACTTGTAGAATTCATAAATGGCACTGGCTGCAACCATTAGAATGCAAACTACTATAAATTCTTTATTACAAATCACATCTCGATAGATCCTCCTCCCAATAGTTGTCTCCTTCTTAACAATACTACTTGAATTTTCAAAGAGCCTCTCGGTGCTTTTAACATCCGAGTGACCCTCCCCCAAAGTGATGAGTCTCCGCTCGAGGACCAATTTAGACATGGTGGCCGCCTCCTCGAATTTCCCAGCTGAGTAAAATGTGGAAGCAATATTATGTCTTGTCGTGAGTGTATCCGCATGATTAGGTCCAAGAATTTTAGTTCGTCGTTCCAGAACAGCATTATAAGTTTTGAGTGCACCTCCATAATTCCCCTGCGACACGAACACCGATGCAATATTCTCTTGCGCTGCAAGTGTATTTAAATTATCGGCTCCAAACACTGCTTTTCGCTTTTCGTAGACTTCCCTGTATAATTTTAAAGCTTCTTCGAAATTCTTCCTCTTGTGCAAAATGAAAGCAACATTATTCCCAGTTGTGATCGTTGAGGGATGTTCCGGACCCAGGATTTCAAGTTTCTTCTCCATCACCTCCTTGTACATATTTAGTGCTTGCTCATACTTCCCTTGTTTACTCCAAATAAAGGCCATGTTATTCTTAACAGTGAGAATATCCGGGTGATTTTCATTTTCGGGATGAATTTCCTTCCTTCTTTGTAGGATTTGTGTGTAGTGCTTCATCGCTTTGGAATAGTCTCCCATTGATTCGAAAATTGATGCAATTCGACTTTTTGAGGATAGGGTGTCAACATGGTTGAGACCGAAAACTTTGATTTTAGTATTATAAATTTCCTTGTAGATCTTGAGAGCTTTGGTGTAGCTACCCTTAGTTTCAAACACGGTCGCAATCCGTTCCTTGGCTGAGAGGGTTTCGGAACTATTGGGCCCTAGGTTTTTCTCACGACTGGCGTGGACTTGAGTGAATAGTTGAAGGGATTTGACATAGTTTCCCTTAGTGAGGAAGATGGAGGCTAGGTTGATTTTGGTGTTGAGAGTTGCTGGATCGTCATCACCTAGGATGGAGGTCCTCTTCTCCAAAACTTCCGAGTAGATTTGAAAGGCTTCATTTGGTTTTCCTAGTTTGTTCAGAAGGAAGGCGGAATTATGTCTTATTTTTAAAATTTCCAGGTTATCATCCCCCAAGATGGGAGTATTTTCTCGGAGGTATTTTGTGTAGTATTTTATTGTTTCTAGATCACGCTCTGTTGATGTGGATGTTGATGTTATCGGCGTCGGACTTGAGTTGGCTTCTGCTGATGCGGATGCGGAGGTCTGCAATTTATTTTAGAATAATGTATTATAGAATAATATTTGCATAATTTATCTGTTACAGACAAAACGGTTGAAAATATATTGGAAATAATACAAAAATTTAACTTACAAAAATAAAAGTGCCTATTTATTGTACTTAGAAGCACTGTGATTTTTATATAGTGTGTATATTTACTTACCATTTTGTAATGTTTAAAAATCTGTAATATTAATAAATACCAGTAAACACCAGCAGTATACTGTTTTCGATATCGAACAAAGAACAAAAGCCAGTCTGGGCGTCTATTGATGATTGAGTTTATAGGTGGATTTATTTCTGGTCGTGAACGAAAATACTAAAAAAATGCTTTGGAATTGAATTTGGATCTGTAGCTGCATTAATTGTGTATTGGATAAATTCATAATCATAGTATCACATCGTTCGTAGTATTTTATCCAAGCCTTTAAGCTTGACGTTACGTTATCTGTCCCTTTTTGACATAGTTTTGTTTTGTGTGATTGTGAAATCCAATATCAGGATTACATATTTATCTTTCGTATACCTGCCTATACCTAGGCTAGTTTTGTATTTACTTGGAAGACTCGCTTAGTTAGGCTATTGTGACTCATTCGCATCGTTTTTATTTTTACTATCAGTTCAAATGTACAATTCGTTATTAGTAAGGTAATATCTTAGTCATCTCTTAATTTAGATATTACATCAAATTGACATTGTTTACACAGACAAAATTGCTATTGCTCCCAATTCAAATAAATTATCTTTAGTTTAACTATGAACGTACTGACGTAGGCATTGTTTCTAGTCAGTGCCGTTCATGCGATATATATAATATGTATTATGCACAGGAAGTATTTTATTATTAAGTTTAGACTTTTCCACTAAAAATAAATATGAATTTTGTATATTTAAGATTTGATGATGAAACAAGTTTCGATTCCGCTAATAATAAAGTTACTATTATTTAAAATGTAATGCAAATTGATGTGTAATAGAAGGCAATAGTAATGCATAGTCGAATAGGAAAATATTGTAGAAATCTATAGAATTTATTGCAATATTAATATTATGTAGCTCCTGGCGCAGTTAAATATGTGTGTATAATTTATACACGCAGCACAATAATTATTCGATAATATGAATTTAATTAATCACGTATAAGTAAATATTATTAGTGCATTGAAAATTGTAACGTACAAATATCTTAAAATAATATCTTAAAATAAAAGTTGACATTTTACTTAAATGTCAATCATTATAGCAAAAATGGTGAACAATAAAATATAATTAATGTAGGTAGGTAGTAGGTGTACGTGTATCGTCTGTGAAGAATCAAAATGATTCATATACATTTCCTGCCAAGAACAAAATGGTCCAACTACAAAGTATTAAAATATTAAGATCTTGAAAGTGTGTAAATAGAATATTTCACACTTTTCAAAAACATGTAAATAGAACATTTTACACTTTTTAAAAACAGTTAAATAGAACATTTTACATTTTTCTAAAACACGTAAATAGAACAATTTACACTTTTTAAAAACAGTTAAATAGAACATTTTACATTTTTTTTAAACAACTAAAAAATAAATTTTAATTGTTTAAAAGTTTAATTACGATTGAAACTATAACAAAAAATATGCGATCAGAAAAAAAAATACCTTTGCCCGCACAAGGATAACAATTAAATTAGAAATTCAATATAAATTATGGCGATTTGGCTTCTTCATCATCCTCAATAATGACCGGGATTTGTGTGGATGGGACGGGGGCGGAGGGCTTGTTGGCTTCCTCAGGCTTTGGGATGAGAGGGGCCTGAATGGATAGAACTCCTTGAGGGGAAAGAACGGACTGAAGTTGGCTCAGATCTACATTCTCTGGGATTGTGATCACTTTGGTGTACTCTTGGTACAGGCGGGAGGAGGAGGAGCCATCGTGGGTCTTGCTGGACTTCTCTGTCTTCACTTCAATTGTCATCACCCTCTCCTTCCGGCTGATTTTGAGACTTTCCGGCTGAGCATCTTCCCCCAGTGCAATCTCTACCCGGTACTTTCCTCGCTCTCCCGAACCGGAACCACTTTTGTCCACCGTCACCGTTTCTTTAAATGATTTTCCTCCAGCAGCTGGAGCTGGTGCTGGGACTGAAGCTCCAGTTCCAGTTTCCCCCATGGACTTCCGGATCGCCTCCTCTACCATCTTCTCATCCAGATGACCCACAATTTCCTGAAGGAACGGAGCCGGGTTTGTGAAGAGACTCCTTAAGCCTCCCGCTCCTCCTTCAGGGCTGCCGAATGGAGCTCCGAAATCAAATTGATTGAAGGCAAAGCCAGTAGGGCTGGAGCTGGTTCCGAAACCGGCAGAACCGAAACCTAAACCGGGGCTGAAGTTTAGAGGAGTGAAAAAATCTCCAGTTGTGTTCCCAAAAACTCCACCCTTATTACCGTTACCACTTCCAGACATCTTCAGTTCGGATTTTGGTCCAAGAAATGTATTCTGAAATCAGTGTTAAAATTCATATGATTTATTAGTAACAATAACGATATTATACATTAACATTTTGTATTTTTAAAAAACTATTTCCTATAACAGTACATGGATCTGACAGTGAGAGGTAGGAATTGATATATCTGTAGTACGCGGCTGCACTATTAAAGGAAGCATAGTCAAGACCGGATATGGGGCGAGCGCAGGAATGAATTTTCAAAAAACATGTAAATAGAATATTTTGAATTTTCAAAAAACATGTAAATAGAATATTTTGAATTTTCAAAAAACATGTAGGTAAATAGAATATTTTGAATTTTCAAAAACATGCAAATAAAATATTTTACAATTTTCAAAAACAGGCAAATAAAATATTTTACACTTTTCAAAAACAGGCAAATAAATTTTTTCTCACATTTAAAAAACATGGAAATAAAACATTGAAGACTTTTCCCAAAACATGTAAATAGAACGTTTGGAACTTTTCAGAATCAAGTAAAAATACAACAACAATTTGGTTTAATACAGAAAATCATTAATAAAATCAAAATAGTGGTTTTTGTATGGAAAAAAATTGCTCCCTAAAACCAATTCCTTCGTCCGGCCCTGAGTACGGTAAGTATAAAAAATTGTTTACCTTAGAAATCAGGAATTTGAACACGCAATAAATGCCACAAGGCACTATTTGTAGATTGTAGCTCTTAACAATTAATTATAAACTTGCAATTTTTAAACGATTTTTAAATCTCTGGAGGTTGGAAATGAAATCAAATAACTGTAGCTGCGTGATTTTACACAATTGCCGAAATTATTTAATTTTTTGGTATTTTTAAATGTTGTATTTTGTCACTTTGGAAAAGTTAGGCAAGAGACTTGTGTAAAGTGTGAAGCTCAGAATGGATGTGAGCGTTCCACGGGGTAGACTGGGAATTTATATGACACTGTGGACCCACTGCAATTCTTTAGGACTGTGTCCTCATTTACAAGATCATATACACTGGCACTAGCACTGGCTCTGACACTGGCACCAACACAGCACGGACTGGATGAGCTGTTGAATGTTGCCCTATAGAATTTCTAGAAGATAGGAACTTTTATCTGTGGATGGATGAGTCAGAGGTAGACCATAACGTTGTAGCTTTTTATTTGCATAGTCATTCCAAGTAGTGAGATGTGAGACTGGGAATGCTTGATAAGCCCACATATACAAACTACCTAATTACATTTACTTTTACGTGGTGTGTTTTTTAGCGGGCGTTTGCTCTTGTAGTTTTGGAGGTGCAAGAAGGCTTAACTTGCCTGGGATTCCTTATGGCGCAGGAAAATCAGGTATTACTTCTTGCATCGGAATTCGGAATCGGAATACTATGTGCTTTGCGGTACTGCGTGTACAGTTTGTGAATGCCTGGCACTGACTCCAATGACTTCATCCGAATTCATTCATTTTTAGCTTCGCTTTCCTGTATCTGTATCGGTATCGGAATCGGTTCGGCACGAAATAATATTACGTAGGCGTTGAATTTGACAGGAATGCAATGGTGCTGGAAGTTTCCTGTACTTACAAATTAATATTGGAAGTCATCCATCATCGCGTATCGCATCGTCTTCAATAATTTCTGTAATAAAAATGCATAATTTTATTCGTAATTTTTCTAGAATATTTTCATAGCTGTGATGTATGTATATAATGAAGAAACTTAAATACGATTTCCACGTGTTTTTAAAAAAACGTATGGATTAATCCAAAGTCGGTGATGTCTGGATATTTCTTTTGTTTTGCACGTTTTTGAGAATCGTTTTGCTGATTTAGGATTTAAAAATACTTGTTACGAAATTGAGTGACTAACACGCCTGGCGCCTGTCTTGTCAAAAAGACGCAATTTTTACTTGTAAAACTTGTCTACATTAATTTATAAGTGCCTATATTATGGGAAACTGAAAATATGTTTCCGCGTCATGAGATACGTTGGATGTATACGTAGGTTATGTTTACAGGTTTTGAAAGTGTACGCTTAATTTTACATAAATATTATTTGGCAATTTGCTTCTTTTGAAAACATGTAATTAGAAAAATTTGCTTCTTTTGAAAACATGCAATTAGAACAATTTGCTTCTTTTGAAAAAATGTAATTAGAACAATTTGCTTCTTTTAAAAACATGCAATCAGAACAATTTGCTTCTTTTGAACACGCGCAATTAGAACAATTTGCTTCTTTTGAAAATATGTAATTCAAACAATTTGCTCCTGTAAGTAAAATAATGGGAAAATTAGGAAAAGCTTGTTTAAAACGATACTGCTCAAAAGTGAACGATGAAATAATTTTTAAGCTTTCAAAATTTCAAAAATGTAGTTTATATATGCGATAGGGAGTTTCCAACCTCTACAGAAACACTTCTTTTGAAATCATGTTAAGTAAGTTACACACATTACAGTACACAGAGCTAGAAGGGCAGTAACTTTGAATTAGCAGTAATTAATGGATCATAGTTTGATTTACCAGAGAAAACCAAGTCAGGGTTATCTTGCTAGTTAGCCTAAGAAGAAAGAACCGGTTCATCATTTGACCGAGCAAGAACGAGGTAGACCAAGAGCGGAATGCCCATTTAGGTAAAATTGTAAAAATTAAGCTTTTACTTCGACTCCACGCTTAAGTTCTAACAGCTAAGTATTACAAACAATTTCGTTAAAATAAAAGTAAAATTTGAAATGTCCAACTAGGTACCTATTGTATGCATAAAGTAAAAGTACCTACCTATATGTTGCCAATTATTGCAATTGTTCCAAACCAATACTGTATATACTACTAATAATATTCTTAGCGGTAATTAATTGCCTATTGCCCCCCGCCCCACTCCCATACTGCAAATGGCATGTAGCCAACTAAAAGCACAGCCAACTAGATATATACCTTGATATGTATCTAGTTGGCTGTGCTAAAAGTAAGTAACACAAGCAACTAACTGGCGTCTTTCTGTAACCGAAGCCGGAGTTTTTCTACGTAGAAGGGAATAATTGTCACTTCTATTCTCTATCTTCCAAAACAATAAAATAGGCCAGTTGTTCAAAAAAATATATTCTCTATTAATACTATTTACTAATTTTTGTATCTGTATTCCATGAATTTCAAGTGTCCATTATTTAAATGATGAATAAAGAACGAAATCAAAAAGAAAAGTAACTAACAACAATTTACTGAAATCTGAAACTATGGCGTGGCAGCAGCGAATTATTATGTGCACTGCAATGTGCTACTTTTACCTGACTTTTATAAGTTAAATTAGAATAAAAACAGATAAAGTAAGAAGCGAAATACCACAAACATTCCCAGAAATCTTTCCTGCAAACTGCCTGGTAAAGATGCACTGAAGTTGCAGTCACCACACCACTCAACTCACCGCCAAGCCAGAAGTAAATTAAGCCGTTGACTTTTAATTTTTTCCCTATTCCGCATCCGCGTTCCCTAATGGAGGTATCCGTCAATGACGTGTAGATTTATGAAAGGGAGGAAGGAAAACGATGTAAACATCCTATCACGCAAAATTCTGAAAATACTAAACTCGGGGAGGGAGGGAGTCCGACATTTTTTCACTTTTTTCTCAACGTCATTGATGGGCGACCCCTTAGCCAGTCCAGTTCCAGTTAATAAAACGCTATGAAAAGCTGAAAAACTGAAAAAGCCCATGAAGAAAGCCATAGAGTTGGACAGGCTCTCCGCCTGCCACCACTGCCACGGCCACGGGTGGAGAATGGAGCTTGTGCAGCATTGGGCTCATAGGGATTTCAGCGGTGGAAGTTTTTGGAGGCGCGAGGGCTTGAACAAATAAACAAGATATTCCTATTCCGATTTATTACAACTTTGAAATTAATTCTGTGTATTCTCTGAATGAACATCTATCTGAACTGAAACTTCTGTTGCTTTTCTTATCTTCAACTTCTGACACATTTTGCATTATATCCGTCAACTATATATCTAGCCATACTAATTCACATAAGGACAAGAAGTAATGAGTGCATCACCCGTCACTTTAGATTCAAATATCACCGACAATATTGGTACGTACACTTTTAACCATTTCGTAATTTCAAGTATTCTCAGATAGTTAGTCTCATTGCTCTGTCGTGGAAAATAAGCGAGCGCGGGGAGTTTTTGGTGGAAATACAATCAAAGCAATGTTTACCTTTAATCTTGATCAGTTGTTGTAGTTGTGGATTTAAGTAGTCGAATAATGTCACTCTTGACTCTAATGGTAATGGTTCAATTTTTAATTCACTTGTTATGTACACACAAGGTTGGTGGTTGGAGTGGTTAATTCATAGTTAATTGTTTCTCAGTAAAGATTGTACAGTGTTTTGATTTGCTTTTATATTTTGAAAAGGTTCTGGACCTTCCAGTATATCAAGATCGGGTCGAGTCCGGAAGAAAAATTCCCTCCTAGCTGGCTATGAATCACTGGACGGTTTTGAAAAGACCCGAAAAAAATATGACAAGGAAAAAATCCCAAAACCTAAAACGGAGAAAAATTCGGCTACCCCTAAGGTAAGTCTTACTCGTCTGTCGTCTATTATCTAGTTGAGGATTTATTTTGAAATTTTGGGCTTTTGGCTCGTGTTTCATATTCTCACAAAATAAATGTTAATTGAAATTTTAATAAAGGTTTACTTAATCCTTTTATTTGTGTTTTTTAACTTCTAAAATTGCAGGTGACACTCAAAATTGGTGGCACAACCGACACTCCGAAGAGAACCATGGGTGGTAAAAAGCCAAAGGGTAAGCGTATGAAACTTGACCCATCTGGTGCGATTCTTGCTGTCAAATCTCCACCCGACTATGACATGGATGAGGAAGAAGGCGACCTCGAGATTGATCTACCTCCAGAGTATGAAAGTGGGATGCCCATCATGGCTGCAGAAGAAATTATTGATGAAGACCTTTTAGACGAAGAGGATGGAGCGACTGAAATTGCTGAAAATACTTCCATTAATCGTTTAAAATCTCAAGCGGAGTCTACATATTTTATGGAAAAATCTATGGAGAAAAAAAAGATATTACATCAAAATACGGGCGGCGTTGTTCTGCCTGGAAAAGTCAAACAGACCAGAAAAGATAAAGGAGTAATAATTATGTTTCGTTATTTTAAATATATATTTGGCATATATTTATATTCAGGTTTCAAGTTAGTATTCTTGCAACGGCGAAAACCTAATATCAAGAATTACTTTGTTACAGAGTTCAAGGGTTACAGCTTACATGCTCTGGTCTAAAGAGCAGCGATCTACCTTTGCCAAGAAAAATTCACCGAATGAAGTATCTACCATGAGTAAAAAATTAAGCGATCTCTGGGCCACTGTACCTCAGAATCAAAAGAAAATGTGGAAGAGTAAAGCAGCCAAAATTATGAAAAAAAACTCAAATCTCAATGAAAATATTAAAAACTCCGGCCCAACCAAAGGTGGTGGTCGAATTGTGACTGGAACTCCTGTGAAAAAACCCAAAGTTTCTCCACCACAGCAGTTACAGCAGCAACAACAGCAACTACCATTGCCACAATTAGCAAAAACTTCCACTGTAGTACCACCCCCCACAACAAAAACAAAATCAACTCCAAAGACTCCAAATCCAAAAGGTCAAGGGCTAGCTCAGGGTCAACAGAAGGAAAAGCCTCCAGGATCCGCTAAAGCAATGAAAACTTTAAATAGCCGTCCATCTCCTAAATCTGCAAATAAACCGAAAGGTAAAGGGGTTGTTGCTACGGGGTCACCTATAGGAAATGGAAATATGAAAGCTTCCAGTATTCCACAGCCTAATAACATTAACAGTAAAGGACCCGCCAAAGCACCACCTAAAGGAGCATCAAAAGGACCTACCAAAGGGATAATCAAAGGACCGGCAAAAGGTCCTCCGAAAGGACCCCCTACTAAAGGACCTCCTAAAGGACGACAGTCTGGACCTGGACCTGCAACAGGAAAATCTATAAAGGTTTCCAATCCAAATTCCAACTCCCCAGCAAATCGTTTCGCACCTAAAAATACTGGACCGAATAATAGATTTAAAAATCAATCTTCCTCAGAATTCACTCAACAAACCAATGTTCAAATTAAATCAGAGAAAAAAGGAATTCATAAAAGTAGCTTTGGCAATTCTAATACCTATTTGTCCTCAGGCCCCACCAAAGGTTCTGGTGGATCTTCAAAATTTTTAGCCGGAGCATTGCAATTAAAGCAATCTCAACAGCAATTACAACCGTAAGTTACTTCTTCACTTAACAAAAATTTAACATGTGCACGTATGTATATTATTATTACTGGAAATATTTTGTACCAATTATATTATATTAATTATAACGAACAGATACTCTCCAAGGAAAGAGGAAGATTCGAATTTGTACAAAGTAACTGGAACAGCCCCGATTGATGTAGCAGCACATTTTAGCCTTCTAGGAGAGTCTTTAAGCATTATTGGGGAGAGGCTGAAAGAACATGAGGTATTTCAGGATTTCCTCGAAAATAAACTTACTCGCTTCAAATTATAAGCATTTCATATTTATTTGACTTTGCAATCACTTATATTTAGTATTTCCAATTATATCTGTAGTTGTAGTTACATATTTCAAAAAAATATTACGTAACTTAAATATAAATTTCTGTCGCAGGGTCAAACGGTGAGTGGGAGTTTGTCTGTTCTGCTGGACTCTCTTCTGTGTGCTTGTGGACCACTATTATGTCTGACTCAGCAAGTTCCAGAACTCAAGTGTATTCCTCCTGAGAGATTAGCCCACATACTGGATAATATTGCATACATCATGCCTGGACTATAGTTTATCCCACACACACACCTTTGTTTTTTTTGGATTTCTGAATTTAGTATTAGGTAACTAACTAAGTAGGGAAAGAAAAAAAAGATTGATCGAGGGATGCACACAGAGATATAGCACATCTGTGAACTAATAGAAATGAGTATAATATAGTTGATGAGATCATGTTTGTATTTATATAATAAGGTAATAATAGGCGTATAAGTGATAGTTATGTAATCCTTAGTTAAAATATATGTAACAGTCGTAATTAAAATACAAGTTGTACAGTCGGATGAAATTTGAATGTAACTACTGGTTTGCTTAAGTAAATTCCATTTTCATAAACTGTTAGCTAAGAATTTATTACACAAGAAGTTTTTGTTGGGAGTTGTAATAATTCACACAAGTGTTAAGTAAGTAAGTATAGTAAAGTGTACAATAAAGCAAGTCAGAGTTTAAAAATAATTAAATTATGACTCTAGCAGAGTTGACATGTCTGCTGGGTGGAAAGGAATGTAGATACAAATTAATTATTTTGTTTTGATTTTATGATTTGAAAGTTGGGAATTACCAATTTAGTGTATAGTTTATTAGTCTTTTGATTCTGATTGAATAATCTACTACTACTCTCGAGTTTAAGTCAGAAATGAAAGCATGCCTGAATTAATTTTAATTATACATATTATAGCTCAGCACGAAGCTTCTTCTGGGTGGGTGGTTCAGGATTTTATACTCTGTCATTTTATTCCTGCACATTTTTGGCCATGTGGAATTTGATGGTATATTATTATCCTGCTACTACTTGTTATTGTTCCATTGTTTGGTTCATTACGAATACAATAATAATTGCAATTGTTAATTTTATCTATATTTTAAGTAAAGAAAAAAAGTATTTAAATATTTACTAACAGTGCAGTATATAATGCCTGCTTAATATTATTTAATTATGTAAACTGCATATAGTTACTTTTGTTTCGTACTACCAAGTTTTAGCTTGAATCATGAAATTTGTATCTAATATCTAATTACCGAATCTTGAAACCTTAAATCAAATTCTAATTACTGATATTTATCAACAGTTAATATATATATTGTGAATTAGTGTACAATACCTATGTGGGTAGGACTAAAACCTATATAATGTATGTAAACAATCACTTTTTTTGTCTTTCTTTTGTTTCAACATCAACATTAAATTTACTATAAGAACTGTCATTATGAATGATGTACAGCACATTAATGTGTAGGTACCTTAGGAAATGCAGTTCATTTAATTATTTACTTTTAAGTACTTACATACATAGTTATTACGACAAATATAATAAATTGTTTAATATAATATGCAGTCTATAGCCTTGTGTTTTAAATCAAGTCTAAATTTTTATTTCCAATAATACTTGGTGAATAAAATAAATATTTCAATTTTTAATTTTACTCGCCACCTTTTATTCACTTTAATCTGAAAAAATTCACCCGAACGAATGCTTACATAAAATTACTGTCTTCATGATCAATAAACTTCAATTACAAAATTACAATGCAGTACGCGTACCGTACGTCGACGAATCTTGGGCCTGGGACCCGGGACCGGGACCTGACCATACGCATAGCTAACCTAGATATGTAATTACTTAAGTGAGTGTATAAATATTGTGAAAGAAAATAGTAGGGCACACGGAGACGTCCAACGTCAATCCGTTATAGGTAAGAAAAAAAAATAGGAAGTTGACATTGACAATTTCTATCGTTTATGGTTCAATTATTATTCGTTTTGTGTTCCTTTATTTTGTGTATAGCGGTCTAGCAAAGCAGACCATCCATAAATCCCAATGCACTTCTAATGGTGCCTACCACTAAATAGGCAGGGCCGGACAAATGAATTGCTTTTAGGCAGCCATTTTTTTCCATACAAATACTACCATTTTGATTTTATTGACGGGTTTCTTTGGTAAAGCAAAATATTGTATTTACATGTTTTTGGAAAAGTTTAAAATGTTTTTTTAACTTGATTCAGAGATGTGCAAAATGTTCTATTTACATGTTTTGAGAAAGGTGTTAAGTATTTTATTTGCATGTTTAAAAAGTACAAAATAGTCTATTTATATACTTTTGAAAAGTGCAAAATGTTCCATTTACATATTTTTTTGAAAATTCAAGCAGCGGGGGCTGCCTGCGCTGGCCGCATTATCCGGCCCTGCGCGTAGGCACGTAAGTACAAGTACATGTGATTCATAAAACAGACGATAGCTTTCTTATTCTTTTGTTAGTATATGGCTCATATATTACAGGCATAGGTCTTGTTCTACTATTATGGGCTTCCGTGGTTATAAAAGAAAAAATACGATGTGGGGCTAATTATTGTCTAATTGTAAATTCTTATAGGAGCATGTAATGCTGCAATAACATAAATAGGACAATTCTGTATTGTACTCTGCTCGGTGACTACTGTAGCACTTTGAGAGGGTTGGCTAAAAGTAAAATGCCGACCAAACAAAAAAAAAACGAAAAGGACAACAAAAACGATCACTCACTCTCGTAATAACTGTAAGCCTTTTATACTCTTTTTTGCCCTGTCCATGTGTGCACGCAAACACTCATACGGTTCCGCTTTCATGTGACTCGGAAAAAGCTAGAAGGGGAGAGAGAGAGAAAAAAGGAAACAAAATCCATTAAAAACATGTAGGTTATGTTACCTCACAGTCTTAAGATCTTTTTCCAGAAGTCCAGAATTTTCTAGAGAGAAACGAGAGCGTATGTATACTGTATACTTTGAAGGGAAAGGGGAAATTGTGCGAAAATACGTTATTCGGTTATTATACTTACTAATAGTAACTTGTCGTCCGTGAAGAACCAAAATGAACCATATCAATTCTTAGCTAAAAACAATGTCAACTATCTACAACAATATTCAAATATGTCTTGAGAGCATTTAACCAGAAAATTTTGCACCTTTTCAAAAACATGGATTTAGAACATTTTGCACCTTTTCAAAAACATGGAATTAGACAATTTTGCACCTTTTCAAAAACATGGATTTAGAAAAGTTTGCACCTTTTCAAAAACATGGAATTAGACAATTTTGCACCTTTTCAAAAACATGGATTTAGAACATTTTGCACCTTTTCAAAAACATGGAATTAGAACATTTTGCACCTTTTCAAAAACATGGAATTACAAAGTTTTGCACCTTTTGAAAAACATGGAATTAGAAATGTTTGTACCTTTTCAAAAACAAGTAAATAGGACATTTTGCACCTTTTCAGAAACATGTAAATAGGGCATTTTTCACCTTTTCAGAAACATGTAAATAGGACATTTTACGTTTTTCAAAATCTCTTAATTAACATTTCACGCATGTTTCTCATTTTGTTTTTATGACATAGCTCATTTTGATTGTAGCTTAAATTGGATATGGGTCATTTTGGTTCTTCACAGACGATACAGTACCAATGCGATGCTAAGTTCCTATACCTATATAATACTCATACAACAATGACCGTGTAAATTATAAATGAAAAATATTATTACTTCTTTTGGCTACGCTTTACAAGATTAGGATTATTTCCTTCGCCTCATATTTTATTTTTAACTTTAATTTCAAGTCACAGTCTCTCTCTCCAGTTCCAGTACAGTTTCCGCCCTCTAATAATTTCGGTAATTTTTACTAAATTTGGAATAGTAATTTGTGGCTTGTGATTAGTATGTCACAAAAAATATATTAGCATGATAGGGGAAAACCCATAAAGAAAAGTCCCCCGGTGAGAATACGAATACAAAATGAATAATGAAGTATAAATCATATTTTTGCAAAACAAAATCGTCATATTGCATTTTGCATGTGGAGGGGGAAGCCGACAGATAGATTACACGATAATAATGAACGAAACGCAATTTTTGTAGCGCCCATTGCCATTGCCCATACAATTAAAAGATAAGAAAGTAAATAGACTTATTACATATGCATGGTAAATTTCTGTACCGATGCAATTACTGATTAAGTACCTTTTTGCTACTTAAGTTTAAGTAGCGTGCTGCATATTATGCTTTTGAATTTTCGAATAGGGGTTATTAAGGGTTTAGTTTTAGAGTTGATTACAAAACAGCTGTTTTAGCAAATATTTAAAAAATTAAAATTATACATTTTTGATGGAATTTTATAGCATTTAGCTGTAACCGAAAAAACAATGCCATTTGTTTTAGCATCTTTAATACTGCAGTGACTAAAAACTGAAAATAATCCTTTCGACGGGGCCTGCAGCTACAGCACATTTAAATTATCCCCCGCATTTTAAATTTGCAGTGCATAAATATTTAAGAATTAATTTACTCATCATTACAAAATTACAAAATCTTAAGCACGTGTTGCTTCTCTAATTTTTGATGAATGTTATAATATTCCATTCTAAATTATAGCAGTCTGTTTTGAAACTGTAGAAAAACAAACTGTTGAATTTAAAATTATTAAATTAAATCAAAATGTTCCATAATAAAGTTGTAAGTGCATACTTGCACGCATAATTACCTTGACGTTGTTACTTACTTAGCACCTGTCCTATTTCCGGACCTACTTGTGTGAAATCTAAATCTGAATCAAAATAATGAGGTTATAAATGAGACTGATAAAAACATTATACAAACGCATTACAGCCCCCCTTTCCCATGTTTCCATGCTTTTAATAAGTTTCTTATAAAAATCGAAATTGAATTACATTTAACATATAATAAATCACATACAAAATAAGATAGTGTGAAATAAGTGAAATATAATAACATGGAATTTTGCTATATGTACATAGCTGTCGAGTGCTTTCCTTTCATACGCCTATCAACATTGTTCTATATTTTCTACACATATATATTTTCTTTGTGTGTACAAAAATAAAAGTGTTTTTGATGAATGATGAAATTCTAGGTTATAGTGGTTGAATTGATCAAGTACGTCATTGGTGAGAATTGGGAATTGACAGCTTAAGAAATGTTCTCGATTAATCAAAGTCTTGTTCTCATTGAAAGTAAAAGCCTAAGACGTAAGTAGACTTGGTTTGTTTATTACTTATATGCAGTAGTATAGGTATGTACTTATATACGTTCTATTCATTTTATGCAGGGTGATTGTGATCGTGATGTTGTAATAATTTTCATTTTCATAAAATCCAATATTAAGCCAAACGGGTGCGGTGGCTGATTGATTTTATTATACGGGTTCGCTTAGATGTATTTTGACTTAAAAAAGCATACAGGGTGACCGCGATTGCGGGTTTTCTAGTTTTGCCATTTTTTTTGTATTTGTTTCCACGACAAAATTTCTACAAATTTGTGATATTTTCGTTGAATACTATAACCATTGTATTGTGACTTGTCGGTTGTGGCTATAATATTTCTTTTTTATTATGACTTTTTCTAGGTCCGGGTTTGGTCCATAACCGGTACCGGTTGGGTCCGGTGCCGGTGCCGGTAACTAAGTAAGTAGTGACGCGACGTGGATGCCTATAATTTTTTTTTAACATTCAAATATATAGGGCATAAGGGGTGCAATTTGAAGTCACACGTTAAATGCTCAAATGAGCTTTTAAAAGCCAATATAATCATTAATCTCCGAGGGGAATTATACTTAATTACTCCAGCTTTCACCGTCCAAATTGTCCTCCTATATTTACCACTTTTACCTTATTTTATCTCTTTGACAGATCTATAGCTCTCAGCCTGTGCATGTGCGGAAACAAACCATTATCATATATAGCAAATCAAATCAAGTCTCGGCAGGTGGACAGATGTAAATTAAGGATACGGATTTAATATAAACGGCGAGCTATGGGGACTGGACTGGAGAGAGTTCTTGTTTTTTTTCGAATATTGCACATTTTACTACCCATGTTTTTTTTAGTATTTTAATATTTTATAGGATTTTGACTTGATTTATTTTTAGTTTAATTCAGTTTTTTTTTATGGAAACAAACAGTATTAAATTCGAAGCAGTGTCGTAAAATTGTTGATGAAGGTGCAATATACACCGTACATAGTATATTTAAATTCGTTGGATATTTTAAATATGTATTCAAGTCACCTAATATGATTCCATGCATTTTCATGCTTTTGGTAGACAATGGGTGTCAATATTGACATACATGGTTATTCAAAAATTAATATTTTGACGAAATTATTTTTAGAAGTAATATTTTTTAATAATATTACATTTTAGCAGAGCAAGAAGTTCAAGTTTTGGTACAATTAATAAAATCATAAAACCTTGTGTAAAAAAAATCATTTGCTACAAAAATCATAATATCGTCAATCGTCTGTGAAGAACCAAAATGACCCATTTAATCCAATGTAAGCTAGAATCAAAATGAGCTATGTCATAAAAAACCGAAATGTTAATTTAAGAGTTTTTGAGAAGATTAAAATGTTTTACTTGCATGTTTTTGAAAAGTGCAAAATGTTTTATTTGCATGTTTTTGAAAAGTGCAAAATGCTTTATTTGCATGTTTTTGAAAGTTACAAAATGTTTAATTTGCATGTTTTTGAAATTTGCAAAATGTTGTATTTGCATGCTTTTTTGAAAATATATTTAATTATTTTTGTAGAAAGCGGATTTTGTTTTTGGCTAGAAATGGATATGGGTGATTTTGGTTCTGCACAGACAATGACGATATCTCAAAATATTAAGAAATATTTATCAAAACTTTTCTTTTGGCTGATTTTTCCTCTTCTCCAGCAACATGTACTAACAATTATTTACTGTTCTTATTATTTGGTTTTATGTACACTCTGCCATTGCTACCTTGAGCGACAAAATTGTAATTGTATTATTGTCCTATAGCATATACTACATCTAGTACAGCGACAGCGACAGCCAAGAGCTATACCATTTATTTGCGTGTAGGTGTTTTCATATATTAATTATTATAAAATGAAATGATACTACAGATATGATGTGATGTGATATGGTCATGTTGTTCTGGATATATTATGGATTGCGACTGTGACAAAAGTAGGCTGAGACGCGTTGATTGTAATCGTGGAATCTTACACGACACAAACAGAAACAGAACACGACATGTCTGCCTATGACTTCTCTTAGTATATAGTATTTTAAGTAGTAGTAAAATAGGATTGAAAGTATGAAGGGCGGAATACACAGTGTATTATAATTATAGTAATAGTACGGGTACGGCTACCGTTACCCGTACCCGTACCGGTATGCCGTATAATTCGGGCTCTGTTTTCTCCCTGTCTCTTTCTGTAATACGTGTGTCTGTCTACGTTTTTTTTCTTCAGCCTACAACTATACAACTACCCCCGCCTCGGTTTTCTCTCTCTCTCTCTCTCTGTGTTTCTCTGTTAAATCCGTAAATGGTATTTGTTTGTGTGCCATAATACGTCTGAGTTGATTCCGTTCCCCTGGAGTTTCATGTATTATTTAATGTGTGGCAGATCCTATAAGGAGATTACGTGTCGCCTTGAGAAAGCTTTGCGAGTAATTCTTGTTTTGCTCGACTCAAAAAATCCTCCGTTATTCTTTCCTATAACAAACAACTTTTTTTTTCTATTTTTTTTTCTCTATAAATACACACACACACACACACATGATGATAATATGTAAATAGCCTGAGAGTCTTATGACATATACATACCTATATGCAATATTATACTATTATTTATTCTTATTCTTTCATATATTTGGACTGATCCTCAGCAATATATTCTATGTACATAAATTTATTTGTGTTTGACGGAAATATTATCATAAATTCATATTAGCTCGCTCCACATATATAGGTACCTACCTACATATATGTGTAGCAATCACATCACAATAATATAATTCTCAAAGCCAAACCAAAAAAAAAATTTGTAAAATCCAAACCATCATTCGTCTTCTCGTCTTCGATTTCGTCATAATATGCCATTGCATTGCATTGTACGCAAAAAGACCGGTGTCGGTCCCGGTCCCGGTACGGGTACATTTCCAATTTCCATCATAGAAAAAATTTCCATAACTTTGAATTTTTTTGTCAGAGTTTTGATCCATATGAATTTTTGATGGAGGAAAAAGAAATTGAAAAAATTCCAAAATTCCTATATATATAATATAATTTCCAAATCTATGAAAACTATCGATGTATATGTGTGCATGTTGTATATATGTGAGTAGTGTTGCAATATATTATAGGGAACCGGAAAAGCTTGGATAGAATACAGATTCACATGGGCTACAGCGGATTCACGTGGATTTTAGATGCAAAATAATTTTTCAATTTCACATAGTTTTGACAAGAATCATTGTTAGTAGGGAAAAATGCTACTCACAATCACAAAATCGCAGTTTTGCAATCATATATTGCATTTCCCTGCAGTTTCATCAGCATCAGCATCAGCACTACGTGACTATAGGTAGGTACTCCATATAAAGCCTACCTATTCACATTTCTATAGATGACATAATGTAATATTATGAAAGTTTTTGAATAATGTAGGAATTTGTTTTATTATGTATGTATGTAGATTGGGTGCGGACAGTATATAACAACGACAACGAGCTAACGAAATGCAAATGCTGATACGAAATACACAGTACAGTGTAGAAGCACTTTTATTGACAAAATTATAAAGAAATCTCGTATTTTTTTTAAATCTGGAAAATAATTTAAATTGATGCAATAAAATTAAAGTTCAAATTATTTTAATATTGCAGATTGCAGTTAGAAATTGCATATAATAAAGGTATTTACGTATGACATTTTTTATTGCATATTTTTCAAAATTGAGTTTTAAGATTGTATACACTACAGGGGAAGCGTCAAAGGGTGGTATCTATTAATTAACGCGTGTAGTGTTACGGGGGGTTGCCAACTTATACAGTGTACTCCTCCTACAGTGTTATGAATTTACCCCTTATTGGGGTGTCATTAGATAGCCCTTGGTCAAGCGGAGGCCGGCATGGTCTTGGAAAATTTAGTGTTTTGACACTTTTTTGAATTATTCCCGTTTTAACTTTTTAGCTCTGCACCAATCACAGCCTGAAATTCGAATTTTTAAAAATTCTAGGGTCCTGATTGGTACAGAGCTAGATTATTAATTGCAAATACCTCTAACTTGAACGCCATAATTTGAGAAAAAAAGTGCAAGCCGATAAAATAAAAATTGGAACGTGGCCAGAAAATTACTAATCTAATTTTATTATTTTGTTTAACAAAAGTTTTCTATTGTATAACTTACAACTGCATCGTATCCATGTCCACTTTGCATTACTGCACCTGCACTTAAGTCAACACTAAGCTTCTTAATAATAATTCCCTAGCAGTAATAATTTATTTTTTTAATCTCTTAATTAAAAGTCCACATAATGATTGGTCTTGGGATGGCCCCTGTTAAAAGCCACAACACGTTGTGTGCGCTTCAGTTTTCAATTATTTGCACTTTCCACTTTTCATGGTACGATTTGACGCGTCTGCAAGCCAAGCTTTTCGTAAAGTCTTTTACCTTCCAAGCCTGTGATCCAATAAAATTGTGCATGCAGCAGCCGGAAGTAAAATATTATATTGAACAAAATAGGGTGAATTTTATATCGCACAAAAGACGCACGATCAGGTTTTACTTACCTCTTGCGTAAAAAAGTAAAAATGACTAATACGATTTATTTAACTTGACTTAATTTAAAGCCCTAATTCCGGGCTAACCTGAAATCAAAACTGATCCCAGATATGTCGGTGACCGTAGCATAATCAGGTTAAGTTTATGATCACAACATACCTGGATCGCGCATGTGGCAAAACCATGCCTCGGTTAAGCCTTTGGACTTTGGGGCCATCCATGCATTACATTTTATGTTTCATGAGAGGGAAAGGGTTCAGGTCAATGACGCAATAAAACAGCAGGAGGGGGGGGGGGGAGGTTTAAGCAAATGACGTTTCAGGCAATTTTTGTAAATTTTAAATTTTTTATTACGGCGAATCAATGCAGATATATAATTGATAAAATGTAATATGTGGTATGTAATTATTCATTTTTCTGAAAAATGTATGTATATATAAAACTTTAGAAAATATGAAAAATTCTTTAAACAACCATTTAAAAAGTTGAAATGTTTATAGTGGGGATGGGGGGGGGAGTTTCAAAGAATGACGGTGTAGTGACGATTGAAGAGGGGGAAGGGGGTTTTGCACAAAAAGCTGAAAATTATTATATGGATGGGTCATTTGATCATAGCTTAGCCTGGGCAAGGTTGGGTTTGAAGCTTACCCTGGGCACGTCCGTGACCATAGCGCAAAACGGGCAAATTCTTGGGAAAAACTTACCCTGAGAAAGCCTGTGAGCTCAACAAATAAAATAGAATACGACCGGTGAGGAAAATCAATAATTTTAGGCAAGTCTGTGGTAAATGCTTAAGCCAGCCAAGCTACGGTGTAACTTATCACGTGCGAGCTGATCAAAGTCTTTCACTATCGCGTTACCTGGGCAAGTCACTGATCAGTACTTACCCCGAGCAAGTCCGATTCCATACTTCAACCCGGAAAAGGCTCTGGTTAAAACCTACTCCTACCACGTCTATGAGAAAATCTGAACCCTTTCAAAGGTGAGGTTAAAGCTTACCCTGGGCAAGTATGAGGTCAAAACTTGCGCGGTCCAACCCAGTAGTGCCTTTATTTCAAGCTAAGGGGCCATCCATATATTACGTTTTAGGTTTTTGTGCAAAACCTCCTGCTGCCTATCTAATCGTCACTACACTGTCATTTCTCAACCCCCCATCCCCCCGTATAAACGTTTCAACTCTTTATAAAATTCTTTAAACAATTTTTCACATTTCCTAAATGTTTTCACTTTTTCTGGACAAAATAAAATATCTACTACATGTTACATTTTATCTATGCCGTATCTACTTTGATTTGCCGGAACAAAAAATTGACTGAAACGTCAGACGCATGAACAGCCCCCCCCCCCCCCTCGGCCGATTCAAAGCGTCACACCCCATGAAACCTGAAACGTAATATATGGATAGCTCTATTATACTGGGCAACCCCAAAGTCGATTTGACCACAACCTTATTTACTATAACAACTAAAAGAGAAAAATGTATGTTATATTTTTTACTGCAACCCATCGGGTTGCTAACCTGCTAGTAGTTTAATTAATTATTGTTGATTGTGAAAAGTATAAAATATTTTAATTATATATTTGTTTTAAAATTGGGAAATTCTTTACTTAAATATTTTTTAAAAGCTGAAAATTGTATATTTAGGTGTTGTTTAAAACTAAAAGTTTTCGAATGAAGTATTTTTTTTAAACTAAAATTTCTGTAACTAAGCATTTTTTTTAAGTTGAAAATTAAATATTTAGGTATTTTTTCCAAGTTAAAACTTTTTTATTTAAGAATTTTTTGGAAACTGAAAATTTTCTATTTAAGAATTTTTTTAAAGCTAAAAAATTTCCATTCAAGCATTTTTTGAAAGCTGAAATATCTCTATTTAACCATTAAATGAAAGCTAAAAATTTTAAATGAGCATTTTTCGAAAGCTACAAAATGTCAAAAGTACACAAAGAATTTTTAAAAATTTGCAGAATGTTCTAATTTCAGGTAACAACAAACTCAAAAGTAAAGTAAAGCGCATATGAAAATAAATAGGCAACTGTTTTGAAATCGAATTATTTTCACGTAAGTAGAACGCAACAAGAACAAAAACAAAAATGCTCAAAATAATAAATTTTTAAACTCCTATTCACATAATATATTTATACAGGTATCATAAAAGTGCACTATTTTTCTTAACCCCCAAAAGTAATTCCCACTCTCATATCAGTACTCCTCCTTCAATTTCTACTTTCTTCAAAAACAATGTCGGTAAATGCATAAAAAAAAGCAACAAACTTTAACCTTCAAAATTCACAAGTGTCAAACTTGCACACAAAACATAAAAAGTACAAACCACTAAAAAAACAATGTTTATACAAACAGACATTGAAGAAAGAGTCATCTTACGATCAGAGATCATCACATCAAATGAATAGAACGGGGCATTTAAAGTTAAAGGGGAAAATACGAGAGAGAAAGAAACCCCTACTCAAATAAAGGAATCAAGGATGCAATTTCTGACTAAATGTAAATGTAGAAAAATTTCCATACAGATTACTTTTTTACACAGTCACCATACGGACATTTGCAATTTTTTAAATAGAAACGCTAAATTCTGCAATGCAATATTCTTAATCTATTATCATCTGTGACAATCTCATCTCTATGTTGTCTATAGTCTAAGCAGTGGCAGTATTGTTCTCCATGTTCTACAATTATTATTATAGGATGCAGGACAGTCTCAAAAAGTAATATGTACCTATGCCTATATGTACTTATAGTGTGTATAAATACGAGTATTATTTGCACTTTTTTTATGCTTTTTGCTACATGGCCATTTTGGACCCGTAGTTAATTTCCCAAAGGAAAATCAGATACTAAAAAAGGCTCTTTTGCTTCTATGTTCCTGTCCTTTCCTGTAGAGAAATGCAACATCTCTGACTCAACTCAAAATACTCAACCTTGTTATTATCGCTATATAAGTTTCCTTATTTTATTTTTATATAGTTTTCTTATTTTTTTTGTTACTTACGTGGGACGACGAAGGCGGAAGGTTTAATTTACAGGATATGCATAAAGGAAGGATTTGACTCTAACAAAATGACCTCATAATCCTGTTATTTAGTTTTCATGTAATTATATATCATGTCCGCTAGGGACGTACATAATTCGCAATGCAAATAACATCATCTCCTGACGCCACTAATTTCATGTATCTTTGTTTGCAAAAATTTAAATTTCTGCAGTACCGTAAAGCTTCTAGTAGCGTCAGGCCGGTCCGAACCAGGGCCAGACCTGCAGACGTACCCTAGTTTTATTCGTACCCTAGTATTATTCGTACACTACTTTTACTCGTACCCTAGTTTTATTTGTACGCTACTTTTACTCGTACCCTACTTTTACTCGTACCCAAGTTTTATTTGTACCCTATTTTTACTCGTACCGTACTTTTACTCGTACCCTAGTTTTATTCGTACCCTAGTTTTAGTAGTACCCTAAGAATTCGTACTCAAAAAAGGAAGTATTGGAGGTATAGCGCTGGTCATGGTCCATAATAGAGTATAATAGAGACGTGAAACAGATTTTTGAATTAAACCTCGTGGCACTATTAAAAGAGAAGCTACCGTAAAACCAAAGTTTTTCAAAGTTCAAAAAGTCAAAGTAAAATTTTTTAGAACGTGAAAAAACGTCAAATTAATGTTTTTTAAACAGTCTATGCTTCGAAGTACTCTACGCTTTCACAAATTCAAGTTAGTTTATTCTAGATGGTAGTCATAAAGTTGATTTTTTTTTAAATTAGCACATTTAAATTTCCCGCCAAATCCACAAGTTCAATTTACTACCAGGAACTCACTGCAATTTATATAAATTCAACTTTAATTAAATAGTAGGCAAAAATGGTAGTTCTGCGCATAGAAATTTTCGACTAATTAAGAAAAATAAGTTAGTCCTAAAAAACACGTAGTTTCAGGTCAACAAAATCAACACTGAAAGAATTTCATATTAATTTCATTTTTCAACAGCTTCTCAAAAAGATGTCATATGCCTTATTTGTCAAAGTCTCTCGAAATCTGCATAAATTATGTGTAAAGGTCTACAATATGCATAATTTACAAGTTTTACATCTACCAGTCTACCACTGCATAATTGCAAACCTCTTACATAATTTATTCGGATGCCTTTTCTATACATAAGCAATAATTATTATTATTCATATAAATCCACCATGTATTATATCGCAAAAAACTTGGATTTAATTACTTACATCGTGGGATGTCATTTCCTTGGGGTACAAAATAATTCCTTGTACAACACCAGGCACCAGTAGTACCAGTTCCAGTACCAGTACCAGTATACCATAGGACTCTTGGGGTCCCAATATATAAGGACTAAAAATCCTTGAGTTTTGGCCAAGAGTCTTTCTTATGGCTTTTTAATTCCTTGGGTGTACTCAAAAAAGACTCATGCCAAAAAAATTTGAAGATTTTGTCCTAAATACATTATACATACATATATGCTTTAAAATACATGAAATTACAAGTTTCAATTTCATTACAACTGTATAAGGCTCCTGGGCTGTGTTACTCTTGGGCCTTGCGGGTAATATGGTGGAAATCCTTCATGGGAGTTTTGTAGCCTCTCACATCCCTATACCTTAAACCTTTAAAAAATTATTCATTTAACAACAACATGTTAAATTAAAACATGAGGTCAACTAATACAAATTTTTTTCTATATCTGTAGTGTTTAAGCAATCAGGTATACAGGGCCATTCAAATTACTGATAATTAAGGCAATAATTTGAAAATCAATGCTTTTAAATGAGGACACATACCCCAACGTCCCCGACAAATCTGTAAACGATTCATAATGATATGAATTCCCTAATGGAAATTTGAGTATGGGGAAAAGCTAATCAGCTGCTACCAGAGTACCACCAGTCACCAGTCACCATCACCATCATAGCATTAAGATGAGTCTCGTGGACAATCACGAGACAGCTTATAATAGGGCCCAGTCAGTCGACAATCCAGAATCGACAATCGACATGGATCTCATACCGACCGAGGTTCATGTTCATCCTGAGTGAGAGTCGATCTCTCGGTCTCAAGTAATTCTTGAAAAGTTGAGTTGACTCGGCAAATCCGTAACTTTTTTTTTCTTGGCAAGTTGAGAGTTGATCGAGTTTGAGTCTCTTTTTTTTTTTAGTTTTTCCCGGAAAACTTTCTCTCGCACATAGACACACACACACACACACACATGAACAAATCCCTGCCCTACACATTTTGGGGGAACTCGGAGAGAGAGAGTGTGTGGAACTTTGTCAACAAGTTGAAATAGTTTTGAAGAAAATATATAAGGAAATGTGCTGACTCCACAACTATTACTATTTATGTATGAGGACAATGTAGTAAAAAAAAAAGAAAAGAAAGAAGGAAAAGAGACTTGCTCTACATTCAATCTGTACTACTGTTACTGAACGGTACGTAGGTACATATATTTAATAGCCATGGGTCTTTCCTTATCTGTCTGTATATCTGCTGGAAGTAGCTGGAAGTTGGATAGATAAGGCTAAGGTGCTGTACATATTATGATGTCCTTATGTAGGAGTAGTAGTGGTAGTGGTAGTAGTAGTAAGTAGTATGACATTATGTGGGATGTGGATGTGTGGGACATAGGCTATGAGGAGGATTCTATAATAAATTTTTCTTCATATCTAATTCACTACGGGATAATTCCATAAGTCTCCAGTGCAATAACGTGACAATGTGAGTTAGTCTCGAGTCTTGAGTTGTTGAGAGGGAAGAAAAGACCACTTGATCCATACCATTCCCATTATACATGATCAACAATCGTAACAAATTTTATATTACTCTCCACATATCCTTTAACATAATAAATAATCTTATATTATGTAGCTTACGTATGTAGTATACTTATACACGTGCGCATGTTTTAAAAATGTTACAAAAAAAAACAAGAATGCCTCGGTGATTGCCACAGCATATAGTGGTAACAATATTGTAGCAGTAGTAGTATTAAATGTAATAACTAATTTTGAACTTGCAAAATCTCACATTTACAAACCACTAGAACAGGGTCGGACAAACGGACGAACGAATTTCTTTTTAAGGCAGCAATTTTTAATGAAGGTTTTCTTAGGTATACTAAAATGTTCTATTTACATGTTTTAGAAAAGTTTAAAATGTTCTATTTACATGTTTTAGAAAAGTTTAAAATGTTCTATTTACATGATTCTAAAAAGAATAAAATCTTCTATTTACATGTATTGAGAAAAGTGTTAAATGTTTTATTTGCACGTTTTTGAAAACTCAAAATGTTTTATTTACATATAATATAATATTTTAGAAAAGTTTAAAATGTTTCATTTACATGTTTTTGGAAAATTCAGGCATTGTTTTTGCATACTTACCACAGATATATCTGGAAAAATCTACCCTACGCATCAAGCGTGCTAAACAAATGAATGCTATTAACAACTCTCCAAAAAACCATTATTTTTACTATAAAAAAATTAACTACAGAAAATAAAATAATGCGTTGTAGTTGTAATCATGTTTTAGATTATTTTATTAGAAAAAAAGACCTCTGTGTATTTAATTGACTTAAGTCGAAGTAGTAAAGCAAATCCATAGCTTTTTCAAATTTCGGAAATAAAAATGAATTTTAGCATTCTTTAAATGTGTGTTTCGGTTCCGAGAAGAAACATACGGAATACGGAAAATATTGGATTTACTGTTAGCATTTTTCAATAATGGGACAAAGGGCAAAGCGCCAAAAATGGAATTTTAAAATTGGGCCAAAAATATCCTATCGCATAAACCACCAGATTTACACTGCTAATATTTATGACAAAAATGAAGGTATACGAATTTCCAAATCTAAAAAAACATCTTATTAGATATTACCTACCTACTTACCTTAAATACCTCCAGAAAATTGATGCTTGAAAAGGACGGGAAAAAAAATAAAAAATAAAAACATAATCACAAGAAAATCTTTTATACGTTGTGTAAAGAGTGCCAATGCTAATGGGGAAAGGTAAGGTTTATGAAATGCATTTAAAATTTCATATTATGCTTCATACCAAACGTACGTAAACGTCTCTGCTACTAGTAATTGGCCAACAACTTACTTTTACCTCTACTCCACCTTATCAAAACTATATGGTATTTCAAAAATAATTCAATGGTTGCTATGTAGCTGACATTACATTACATGTTGCTATACCATATAAAATATATCTACTTTGAATACTTTCCTTCATTTATTTTCTTGAAAATCTTCTCGTCTGAAAAACTTGAAAAAAAATGTAGAACGCTACTAGATAAGATTAAACACTACTCTGCACTTTACCCTTCCCATCCTGTGAATCATGTCTCGCCTGAGACGAAGACGAAAACCAAGACGAAAACGATGAAGCATCTTCTACGTTTTACAACACTCACACCTACTAAAATTTATATCCTCTCATATTATACCAAATGCATTTAAGATTTAGGACACCACCATAAACTGTTCATAGCATATAATGATATACCCATGTGCCGGTACCGGGCCCGGTATAGTGTCCTTTGAATTGAAACTCCTCATCATCCTCACATTTCCAGATTCTCGAGTCTTATTTAGCCTGAGGAACAAGGAAAATTATGTCTAAAATCTTATGTTCCTTCTCCTGTTCTCCTCTTGGTTCAAGAGAGCATTCAAAGAAAATAATACAAAAAAAAATTTGAAAATGTGAAGAATGTTGTACTACTTATTTAGTGGGGAAATTATTTGGGTGGGCTATGCTATGTCTGTTGGCTGTATGGTTGTACAGGGCGTAGGGAGAAAGCATTATTAGGCAGTAGGGAGTGGGTGTGTGGGCATAGTAGATGCCTCTATTTTAGTATAATAGTTTAATACAAAGTGAGATCCACAGAGAGAGAGAGAGAGGACACGTATGCAGTTACTTGTAAACGGATACAGTTAATGTTTACAGTAAATACACTACTAAATAGTCAGCTATGTGTAATAAGTTCCCGGGACCAGTACCGGCACCGGGACCGGTACCGTTACCCGTGCCGGTTATTATAGCATTAACATAGTCATATCAATTCCCAACATCCCATATATATGTAGCATATGCATATTTTTATATGTGAGGATTGAGGATGAGTAATCCGTTGTAGGGCTCTGGCATACTTAGGTTTGCCGTATGTACCCGCTGCATTACGCTACATACGCCAAATCCAAACGGTATTTATTGTGTAGGAAGTACAGCTATCCCACTACAAGAAGAAGACGACGACGAAGAAGAAGAAGAAGAAGAGAGCGAGACGGATCTTGGCTGCGGTCGTTCTGTTCTCTCATCTCTCTCCCCTTTTCTCCTCTTTGTCTTCTTCTTTTGTCTTGCGTTCACTTTTCAGTTTTCACTCTCTCTCCCATCCACTATACTTACACTTAGTTTCCCGTTACACACACGGAACATTTTTTCCCATTTTCTTCCTTCAAACTCCTACTTTCTACTTCTACTTGACGATAATTTTCAGCACGCTGCTGCTGCTGCTGTAGAATGTAGACTTTCCCTGCGAGTGAAAGCAACAACACACACACTGGGCTATCTAAAAGTAAAAGCCCATATATACTGTATATATGGGGTCTGACCCAGACTCAGAATTCTGTTACGGTATATATACAGACTATATATTGTAATAGAGCCTCTCGGCGTTATTGTCGAGGATGGGACGGGAGCGCTTGCGACCCCGACACTCAAGACCGAAGCCGAGACCGACGCCGAAACCAACTCCGAGAAGAGGACCGAGGGTGGACGAGGAGGCATGGCTCATGGCGCAATCTCCACCTCGTTCGCTTATCGACGTCTTGTCTCTCTCTCTCTCTCTCTCTCTCTCTCTCGCTACTCGGTCTCTATCCCCCACTCAGACACACAACTCGCCATTACCACTCGGAATTTTCGCAAACTCTTTCACCTGCAGTCCAGTCATGGAATCGATCTCACCATTCTCTTCTCCATTCTACATTCTACAGTCTATACTTTCCCCACTTTCTCCACTGCTTTCTCCACTCGTCCAACTTTCTCCTAAAAACCCGCGAGCCAAAAAAAGCTTCAGGCTTGATCCACATCCAGAGCCGCAACAAGCGAGAGGAAAAAAGAGAGTAAAACGGGAGAGAGGGACTTTATGGGAAGCCATAGGGCTCTGCTATTCTCTCCTCTGCTCTCCTATGTCCTATGAAATGATGAAACTAAACCCAATGCTTCCAAAACTTCACATTCTCTCTCTCTCTTCAAGTCTAAATCCAACAAACCAAAACCAAAGTCTATGAGCTCTTATCTACGGCTGGTTACACTGAAGCACTGGAACATGAACTCACAGAGTCCTTCCACATCTATATCCTCCATAAATAACTTGATGAGCTGTATATTTCTATTTCCTACGCGAGTCTTATGTGTCCTATCTTTATCTTATATTTTCTATATACTCTCTCCCAAAAGCCACCACAACCACGACCATTCTCGGTAGCTACGTCTTTCTCTCTCCCTCGGTCTGTATCTCTACAAGTACAAGTAGAACCAAATCAATTTCTTTGCCACCGGGACAGGGACCAACACCACGGGACCGGGGCCGGTACCGGTACCGGTATTGGGATCAGTCTCGGTCTCAGAATAGAGATGTAATTCACGCTCACTTTTAACTCTTGCATTTTTCTTGTGAGAAAAAAAATACAGAGCAAGTTTTATCAGTGTCAGTGTATATAGCATTTGAAACTCGATTTCGATTTGGAAACGTAATTTGGAATCTAATTCCAGAGTCAAAAGTAGAAAATGGAATGATGATAGTAATAAGGTGGAATACTTATGTGATGATGTATGGGCTATGCTGGATGCTATGACTATATAGGAAAGGGTCCTGGTCCCACTGGTCCTATGGGCTATGTGAGTAATGTAGCTTTTGCCTGTAGTTTAAAGTAGAAATTGTGTGATTTGTAATAATTCTAAAAATAATAGAAAGAAGAGGGCATGGGTAGTAGAAGTATAGGGATTTTTGATAATGCGTGTAGTGAATTATAGGGGGAGAGTGGAGACGACAAGGACACGGAAAAGGACCAGGACCAGAGGAGGACGCTGACAGAGAAGAATTGACGACAGGTTACTTTATTATTAACATATATAAATAGCAGCATCAGCATCCGCTAATTTTATGTTCCAATCTCAAGCCAAAGTTCGGGTTGCCCTTGCACAAGTTCCAAATCCAAATCCAACTTGAAGAAAATCAAAACTGAGTATGTACATGGGCATGTATACTATATATTAGTAGACTATAGAGAATAGAGATACCCGATTTAGCCTTATGTAATGACCCATCTTCACAAACTATACATTGACATACATGTGGCGAAGGTATCTTACTGTATATCTCCAACCGAGGACTTCACGGCAAAAGAGTGCGGACAAACGAGTGTAGAGACAGTGTCGGACGAAGGAGTAATTGCTTATAGGTAGTAATTTTTGCCATACAAACACAATTTTGATTTTAAGTTTGGCATGATCTATTTACTTGATTCTGAAAAGTGCAAAATGATCTATTTACATGGTTTTGAAAAAGTTTAAAATATCTTATTTTCATGTTTTTGAAATGTGCAAAAAAATTTTAATTGCATGTTTTTAAAACGTCAAAATAGTCTATTTACATATTTTTAAAAAATGCAAACGGTTCCAGGTAGGTACATGATTTTTAAAATTCAGTCAGCGGGGGCTGTCTTTGCTGGCTGCATTATCCGGCCCTGTGTAGAGACATTAGAGTGCGGACTTAGGGACCTCTAGACAAAATAGTGTCAACAAAAGAGTGCAGAAACATAAGAGTGCGAAAAAAGAGTGTGAAGAAAAGATTACGAACATAAGAGTGCAAAAATAAGATTGCGAACATAATAGTGCGAGCAAAAGAGCGCGGACAAAATAGTGAGAACAAAAGAGTGCGACCAAAAGAGTGCGAAAAAAAGAGCGCGGACGAAAAACCGCAAGACACCGGATATTTTAGAAACAAAGAAATGCGTTGATTTCACTTTATTGTTTAACTTGTAATAAACTCCTTTAACTGTCTCAGCAATGACCGTTCATTCCTACCCGCTACATTGTCTTGCACTCTGTTGTCTCCACTCTCCAGTTTTCAGTTACCTGGGCTATTTTGTGCAGTAGGGAGCATTAGCTCACAGATTATGTACAAAAGGAAACGGAAATTATGATTGGTGGTGGCCGGTGCCTCAAAATTGCAACTGCTTGAGTACCCTCACAAAAGAAATGGTTCGGGGCGGAGGCGGAATGTAGGTCCTTGGGCACCTTTAGTGCACATACATACAGACCTACTTACCTACCTATCAACGTGTAGCGTGTAGATAGTCAGATTTAAATTTTCAAATTCAATGTTAACACTATATACTTTACACAAAAATATTGCATATTATTACATCCATATACGACGGTCCCTCTCTATGTACTTTAAACCCTTCGCTTGAGTTTACTTACAGATACATGGACTGTAATCGTGGAGGGACCCATGTCTCCAAGTACAATTTTGCCCGTATACTACTAAAGACACCTAGGTAGGTAGGCAGGTAGATTGGTTACATGCAGTGTTTAATATAGTGTTGTGTGTATAATATCCCTCTTACCTACTTGACTCGTACTTCGTGTTCGTACTTTTAGTGCTTGCCATGCTATAACTTCCCTTGGTTGCATTCTGCTCTCACTCTCTCGATTCCCTCCCTCAGTCCCACTCGCACTCTCTCGCCGACGACCAACTTTCGGAGTTTCAGAGTTTCGGAGTTTTTGGATTCGGATCGGAAAGGAGCGGAGCGAAGCGGAAGGAGGAATGGAATCGGCTCAAGTTAAAGTGTGAGAGCGAACACGTACGTATGTATAGGTGCTTTTTACAAAGTATATATGGATGGGCATATGCACCGATTTTCGGAGTCAGTTGTAATATGTATATAGTTGAAGTGCAGAGACTCGTTATTTCCACAGGAGTTTATATTAAAAAAACTGTACAGTAGTAGTAAGGAATATTTGCAGAGTTATTGAAAGTACGAGAGATTGGGTTGGTATAGGCTATGGTATATAGTAGGCGGGTAGCAGGAAAAGTAGACTTGTCTGATGCAATGTGTAGTAGATGTGGATTCTAAGCTACTAAAAGCTTATACATAGCGCAACAACGTAAGGTCCATACTTACATGAGTCTTATACAAGTACCTACCTACTCTCATAAGCTATATGGTTTAAGTTTTTGGTTTTGGTTTAGGATTGGGTTTGAATTTGGGCTCGAGTTTCTTGTACTACTCATCGTCAGTTTTTGAGTCGAGTTGAATTTTGCCCAACATGGTACTTGGACTCCGAATTCCGACTCGGAATTATGTACTTCAACTCCAGGAAAGAAAAACCCCATGGTGGATGCTATTATTATAGTATGTATGTAGTAGCGTGCGCTCCGTGCCCGTTCCCACTCGCCGTCGTTTTCGTTTTTGGTTTCGGTTTTAGTCTTCATCGCCTATGCATTTTGATGTATAGTATCGGGCTCGCAGTTTTTGGTCTACTGTCTACAGTACAGACAGACTCCATAGCCCGACTCACTTCACTACAGGACTACACAGTGTTCTACAGTTCTTAACCTTTTTTGTGAGTTCCAGTTCCAGTTCCAGCCTGGATCAGCTCCAGTTGGTATGAAATGATGAGTCAGTCGCTAGAGTTCCCTAAGTCGATACGACAATTTCCAGTCAGTACCAGTTATTTATCAGTTCTGACCAGGGCCGGATAATGAGGTCAGCGCAGGCAGTCCCCGCTGCTTGAATTTTCTCAAAACATGTAAATGGAACAATTTGCAGTTTTCAAAAATATGTAAATAGAATATTTTGACTTTTCAAAAACATGCAAATAAAATTGTTTGTACATTTCAAAAACATGGAAATAAAACATTTAACACTTTTCTCAAAACATGTAAATAGAACATTTTGCACTTTTTTGAATCAAGTAAAAAGAAAATTTTTCACTTTTCTAAAACATGTAAATACAACATTGTAGTTTACCAACAAAAATAGTAAAAAAAATCAAAATTGTGGTTTGTTTATGGGAAGAAGTTGCTGCCTAAAAGCATGTTCTTCGCCCGCCCTGATTCTGACTTAAAATTTGGTCTATTAATTCTTAAATGGAGCCGTTTAAAAAAGAATAAATAGTATAACTTAAGTCAGTTCCTGTCAGTTCCAGTTCCAGTCAGCTCCAGTTTCTCTCAGTTCCAGTTTCTGTCAGCAGTTCCAGTCAGTTGCAGTTCCAGCTCTAGCATGACTTCTTCTGTATCATAGGATCGTATACGCACAGCACCATCACATTATAATATATTGTCTGGATACAAAGTCGAGATACCTGGGCAAGGTGTCCAAACAGTTTCATATGCATGAAATCAAATGGAAGCGGCAGGGTTTGGACACCTTGCACAGGTATCTCGACTTTGTATCCCGACAATAGGTACTCACGCAATATCAACGGAACTAATCGATCAAGAACTGTACAACACTAATTCCTTGTATACTACAAACCATCCACACTCTTACATAGTGTGTGTGTGTATGTGTGTGTTAACTGTGAGTGTAATAATGTAGTAGGTAGTAGGTCTTATCTGTGGATACATGTACACAAGTAAGTATCTGTAAATACAAGTCAGAAATGCCTCTAGTACTTGGACTTTAGCTAATAATATGGCTATAGAGATATATCTCTCGTGCTATATCCTTAAATTCAGGACCAAAATCATCTCTCTCTCTCTCTCCGTCTCATCTTTTACTTTAACTTTTACATTCCTCGCCCCTCTCTCACACACACACACACACACACACACACAAATATATATTCCTTTCCCATTCTCCAAGACCTGTACTCATCGTAGTCGGGGAGCCGGCCGTAGTCAGTCGCTTTCGGAGTCGTTTTCGTTTTCGACGTTCGTTTTCCTCGAATTGGAATTCGAACTCGAGCATTTCCTTCGCACTCGTTCGTTCTCCTATAGAGTTGGGAAGATAGACTGTGTGAGTGAGAGTGAGATAGGCTGCTGCTGTGCTGTGCTGGAGCTCTGGATCTGGAGGGAAGAGGGCGAAAGAAACAGGAGAGAGTAGTGGAGTAGGAGGAAGAGCAGAAACGATCCGGAACTACATCTCACATCCATCCAACACAGAGCCCAAAAGTCCATAGGAAACCAAAGCAGACGCTTCCTCCGTAATTCGTGTACGCACATAGAGAGAAAAGTCTCTAATACACTTGAACTATTGACTACCCACACTACTCAATACTACCCCCACCACCACTACTACCACCACCACCAACAACCAACCACCACCACACGACCAGTCACAGTCACCATTCACCATTATTACTGTTTACGTTTTCAATTTTCAATTTGTCAGTCCCCATTTTCAATATCATCAACTCATCCTGGCTGGAAATATTGTTCAATAATGAGGTCCTTCTCGACACGTTAACACAGAAAAAAAAGGAAAGTCAAACTGAATCGGTTAAAAAATCGAAATACACAAGATATACAAAAAAAAGTACCTGCTTTATTGCTTTATTGTTGGATTTAAATTGGGCCAAAAAATGAAGATTGAAATCCAAGGTTATTAGTGCTACACTTCCTGCTACACCGTTATACAGTTCATCCTATAATTTATCCTACGTGCTAATCCTATGTGACTGTGAATATTGTGAGAATTTCAAAACAAAATAATAAAAGGAAATATGTATGGTGAAATTTTAAACAGAAACAAATTCCTCGTTTGTTAAATTTTTCAAGTTGACCAATAGATATCGTGAAGAAAAGTGTCTCGAATTTATACCGAATTTCCTCCACACGCAAATAATGTAATATATTATCTATAACGTGCATACTAACAAACGAAAAGTTGACAAAAAAATGACAAGGATTATTGAGAGTGAGATTATTACTAATAATAGAGGAAAAAAGAGCAGTAGTCGTAAAAGAAATGGTAATCGTAGCCATCCTACCATAGAACCAGTACCAGCTCCAGTTCCAGTAGAACCATCATATCTGTAATAATTACAGTACCACATTACAGTGTCAGTGCGAGCACAATTTTCTTGAGGTTCTTATGAGAAACGAGAAAGAAAAAAAAATTAAGAAAGGAAGAAATCCAAATCCACACGGAAATTGAGGGGGGAAAAGGGAGCGATAAAAAAAATTCACCATAATTACCGATCTTTTTTTTGTCTGTAGTTCTGTACTGTTTGAATATCTCCATATAATATATCCGTCGTTTTCTTCTTTTTTTTGTCTCGCCTCGTCTCGTGCAAATGGCTGAAAATTGATGTGACCCATCAAAAGATATTTAAAAAAATATACATTATAAGGAAGAGGAATTGGGATGAAGAATGTAATAATAATTCATTACATAATGGTAGCTTCAAGGATTCACCAAAATCTATTTCAATTTGAACAAATCTTAATTCCAATCCAAGGCACATGACGTCTGCAGTTCATATTTTATAATCATAATTAATAATTACAATTATAATTACGGGACAGACGGACGGACAGACGGACGGATGGAATGAGATTTTATCGATGAATCAGACACCGTCACCAAAATATCTGTGTAGTGGGAATTAAAAAAAAATTCAAAATCAAGTTTGGAAAATACAATACAATTAATTGTGAAATATATGAAATAATAATGTTTTCTGTAATTGTAATGTAAACTCATTCTTCTCTTGTATCTCTCTCCTGTTGAAATTCATGCAGAAATATTTCTTTTATTCCTTATAAAAATATTCTTTATTAAATAACTACGAATTAAATTCACCGCCCTATTTTCTTTCCTTAAATCCACTAAATTGTACCTCATAAAAAGTTTTTGGGATATTTATAGCAACTGAATTTAACTCAAAACATAAGCTGTAAAGTAAGGAATTTAAATTGAGCACAATTAAATCTACTATATAATCTCCTAGTTGCATGACCACTCAAGAAAATACCAACATCTTCAACAACAATAATAAAAGCAAAACTTGTACATTTCTGTAAGAATTTATAGAATTAATTGCCACATGTACCACCTTCTATATACCTCTAGATATAAAATGTAGAAAACATCAAATAATAGTGAAAAGTGTCAAATTTAAAATCCAACATGTACATGTACATCCATCACCATCCAAAGTGGAAGTGAGTGAGTGAACCTACCCCCTATCCACCCATATGCAATATTAATCCTACAACCTAACAGCCGCTTTTACAGATATTCATTATAAAATAATTACACAGTAAAATGAACAACAAAAACAGGGGAACTCGCCATTTAATTACCTACGACAGACTTCTACTACTACTACTACTCCAGAGGAATGATGGGGCCGCGTTGGAATCATCCACTTCAAAAAATTTACAATGGTAAAAGTACCTACTAAAAAATAAAAGTGGAAAAATTTACAGGATGACGCCGAAGAAATGACGACAGCTATAGACGACAACTATAACCACTAAAATGACGACCATGGCGGTGAAGTGTAAAATCTTAAAAAAGAAAGTCTCAGCATCACAAAATAATAATAATGTTAATGTAGTCGTCGTCAATAATGGGAGCAGCATTTGGAGCTTCATGCTCGTCGCTCAACCTTGTTCTTCACAAAGTGTCAAAAATACGATGAGGATTGTGACGGTGATGTGATGAGACGACAAAAACAGGAACAGTCACCACAACGGCAACGACAACGGCAACGACAACGAGAGGAGACCCAAAGATCAAGAAGAAGATGATGAGGAACATGTCTATCTCTCTCCAAGCTCATCCTATTCCTATTCGTATTCCTATTTCAGTGGCAGGAGTCAACGGTATCAGAGTGAAAGTGAATAGTATAGTGTAAGGAACGACAACGACAAGTAAAGTAGGTAGGTACCTATATAGCGACTACATAATTATCAATGTCTACACATCTCTCCTGTCGTCACCCCTCCAAACATGTGTTGTACATACCTACGAAGTGCATGACATGGAAGGAATGATTATGTACAAGTTGTATTCTATAGTATTAGTGTGTTGACAATTGACAAAATTGTCATTTCTTTCCGGGTCACTGCTCTTTCTTCATCGTACCACTGAGTCGGAGTCGTCAAGTCACATTTAAATTTCATTCAGCGGCTCTGACAAGCTTGAGACGCTGCTGTGTGGACGGAACCAACAGCGAACAAGAAGATCACACATCACACATTATCACTCCCACACACATACACCATAGCAACAACAATAACTGGAACTGGCATTTGCCAGCTGTCCCCACCCCTCTTTTCCCTTTTGTGAGTAAAATTATTGAGGGATAGGGAAGTGGAAGAATAAAGACGTGGCTGTGAAGCTCAGGACGCGGACGGCGGAGACAGCATTATCATAATCATCAAGAAAAGTTAAGAGCCAACCAAGGAGTCGTTTGTCGCCCCTCTCTCCAAGACTCCAAGCTCTACTTAATATTATATTATCGTCATCGTTATCATTTTGCGGTGTCACCCGGCCCCGTGTGGCTCCTGGTACTGGTTCTCCTCCTGCCTCTCCTGAGTGAGCGAGCGGCGAGACGTCTATGAAATACCAATCTTAATCTTAACAGAGAGATTACCTACTACTTACTTTTCCCTATATAACAGCCAACGTTCACACTCACTCATACCCAACATACGGACATAGGCATAGGGAAGCAAACTGGGAACGGAACTAAAATTCCATCTCAAAATCCAAATCCAAATCCAAAACCGCATCGTACCTTAAACATATGCAGATTCAAAGAGATACAATGTACCATTGTGGTATGCAGTCGTGTCCCGCTCTCAACTAATAACTAGCACTACAGTACTACAGTCTACAGTACAGATACAGACCACCACTCACTCACTCTACGGAAGGGAACTGATGTATCTCATCTTTATCTCATCTGAAATCGTAAGCATATCGTAGATTTTTATATCGAAAATCTTGTATCGTCTGTCAAGAACTTAAATGACCCATATCCATTTTTAGCTAGAAACAATATCCGCTATCTACAAACATATTGAAACATGTCTGGAAAGCATTTAAAGGACATTTTACACTTTTCAAAAACATGTAAATAGAACATTTTACAATTTTCAAAAACATGTAAATAGAACATTTTACACTTTTCAAAATCATGTAAATAGAACATTTTACACTTTTCAAAATCATGTAAACAGAACATTTTATACACTTTTCAAAAACTCCTAATTAACATTTTACGCATGTTTTTCATTTCGTTTTTGTGACATAGCTCATTTTGATTCTAGATTAAATTGGATATGGATCATTTTGGCTCTTCACAGACGATATCTGTCTGTCGTTAGTTAGAATAGCCTCTATAAAGTCTACACATATATTAAGGAAGATATAGGCTGCTGGAAATGGAACTGGAACTGGAGTTGAAATGAGTGAGTAGGTGTTGGATTATTCGTGGATAAATTCGTATATATAGTTTTATATTGCACTTAAAATATAGTCGAATTTGTAGAAGATTTTAAGTCGAAGTCGAAGCCGATGCCAAAGCCGAAACCGACGTGGATGGGATGTAATGTGACGTGACATGAAGGCGAAAACCTACACACTTGCTTTTCGTCCGCACATCCACATCGGTACATCGTGCATCGCATCGGCATCGGGTTAGGCATCGGCATCAGTCTCCAGCCTCCTATCCCTGCCCTATTCTGTGACTAGTGAATCTCTTGCTCATGTTGAGTTGATGATGTCAAAGTGTATGCAGCAGAGGGATGCCCATGGTTCTCCTGACTGTCGTGTGTCGTTCTTGTTGTCAAGACAAGGAGTGAATGAATAAGTATGTCTTCTTCCCTCATTCTCCGATCCGTACACCCGTCGTCTTCCTAATCAAAACCGTGTCCAACGCAGAGGACTAGGAACTAATAAAAAACGACTCAATACTACAACATTACATGTGTACTTTAGACTTTAGAAGAGAGATAGGTCTATAGCATCACAATCACAATCCAAAATTCAGAAAGAGGTTCACGATTACATGGGAGTATTCCTTCTTCGAAGTCACTTCTAAAACTCCTATTGCTGCTGCCCCTGCTTCTTCTAGTTGACTGTCAACGCGTGGTTCGATGCTCGATGTTCAATCATATCTATCTATCCTTTGTGTTTTTTTATTTCCTGTTTGTTTGTTTGTTTGTCTGGTTCTTGTAAGTAGGTAGTTTGGTTCGCGTGTGTTGTCTCTGTATTTTCATTCGAAGGATTTGGAGAAGATAGAGCACACAATTCACTGATTCACTCCTTGAGCCTCCCAATTCAACCAGAACATAGCAGGGCAGCCAGTTAAATTGAGATGCATGTTCAAGAGGTATAGTGGTGAACCTGTGAAAGGATTTCAAAAAATTCATGACGTCGTCGTATAGGTATACTGATACACCTTATTTACAAGTACCTAGGTAGGTACTTAGGATGATAGGCTTGTATGTATATTATGTGAGTCAGCTTCTTGGTAGTTGTGACACTTGTAGGAATTCTGGCGAATTTGAATTCAAACTCACTCGAAGGAGCCTCGATTTCGATCCTCCTACTCGATTCGATTCTTCTATAAAGAAACCATTAAGAATTAAAATAGGTGAAAATGAAAACGACAACTTTGCATGCAATCCAAGAGTAACAAGTATTATATTAGTGTGATACACTATTCAAATTCAACTAAAGTTTTGAGCTGTGAGTTTTTGATGGAGTTAATTTTGCTAGATGGATTCGTTTTCCATTTAAAAATTCAACTCCCTCACCAACCACTTAAAAGTCACCAAGAAATAAGTGACAAAAGAGGTATGCCTAATAGTTTGTAGTTCTCGTTACCTTCTATCTACATAATATATTTTGTGCAATCCAAATCCAAGATAAGGCTATATATAGGAATGGGAACAAACCAAGCAGAACAAAAGAAGTCTTATTTATAACCAAATCAGCATTGTTTTTTTGGGGGTGACTTTGACTGGTTTAGATGGTTATCTGGTGTGATAGAGAGTGTAGAAATTGGCCCTCGCTTTCGTTCGTGTAGTGCAGTGTAGTGTAGTGAACTGAGCTTGTGATATGCAATGTGAAGTGACAAGTGGCTGGGTTCTTTAAAGCGTATGTATAGCTCGACAATTCTTACGACACCTTTTCGGTGAAAGTCTATGCATAGTCACCTTCAAGCCGTTAATTTATTACTTTCATATTTGGTAAGCTGATTAAATGGGAGTAATTTAAATTTTGAGTTAGGATTTCCTCGATAGTATTGTGCATTGTTGAGACTGTGTTCAGTGTATAGCCACTACTAAGATTGAGTGTTGAACTGAACGACTATCTGTAAAAATATAAATTTTGATGCTGTGTGTATATTTTTAAACACGCTAATCATGGCCGGATGAAGGAATTGCTTTTAGGGAGCAATTTTTTTCCATACAAAAGCCACCATTTTGATTTTATTGATGGCTTTCTTTAGTAATTAAAGCAAAATTTTGTATTTACATGTTTTAGAAAAGTGCAAAATGTTCGATGTACTTGATTCAGAAAAGTGTAAAATGTTCTATTTACATGTTTTGAGAAAGGTGTTAAATGTTTTATTTACATGTTTTCGAAATTCACAAAAATTTTGAATTGCATGTTTTTGAAAAGTCAAAATATTCTTGTTACACATGTTTGAAAACTGCAAAATGTTACATTTACATGCTTTTTGAAAATTCAAGCAGCGGGGGAGGGGGGGGGGCGTTGGGGGCTGCCTGCGCTAGTTAAAACTCTGGATGTTTTTGGAAATGGTTAAAAAGGATTCCGATTAATGGGACAGATTTGGTCGGTCCCGCGGAGTTCCTTTTAAGTGAACTTGTCAGTACATTCTACTACTTACAATACAGTGGTGAGTAATTATTTCCAAGAGTTTCAAGTTTCAACTGAAAGATTTGCTGATGCTATTTATTAGTCATGTGGACTTTGAATTGCTCTGTAATGTGTAATAAAGATCTAAAAGATTTTAAAGATTGTATTATCGACATTCGACTCCATCACAAAATTCGACTCTGTAATTTACCAGTATAGTAGAAAAGACGTTTAGTGTTTCTCATGTCTACAAGATTGTCACTTGTCACTCTTTTATTCTGCTTCTGGTTCTGGTTCGACGTAATCCTATTGTCAGGCCGAATAGATTTGGACCTTTTGTACATGCGCAGTAGAACTTGACGTTACTTTTAACATTACATGTGATACAAATTTTTGCACAAAGATTAACGGTCAGGGCCAATGCTATTCGGCAAGACAATACTTAAATCACTGCTATAAGACTCACTCTCTGGCCCGGCACCGGTTCCGGCTCCGGACAAAAAGAACAAGAACAGAAAAGCTTAATATTAGATTAGTGTGTATATGTGTAGTGTACTGGGAAGTTGACTTGAATGTTATTGTATATAATCGTAGGTTGAAATGCAGACCAATATCGATATCCTTTATAGTTTAATGCGGAGAAAATCACTATCAGTAGTTTTGAGGAGGATCAATTATTGTTGAGAAAAGGGAATTACCGTAAATCCTCTACATAATACAACGACCCGCGTTGTATTAAAACTCCGACTTGTACCCCCCGCGTTATATTAGAGACCCGCGTTGTATTAGAGACCCGCGTTGTATCGAAAACTTTGCATTTTCAACCACATGCGCAATGTTAAAGCATAGGAAAACCCCCGCGTTATATTAGAGACCCGCGTTGTATTAAAACTCCAAGGTTTACCCCCCGCGTTGTATTAGAGACCCGCGTTGTATTGGAGACCCGCGTTATATTAGAGGATTTACGGTATATATCAATATATCGTTAGAGCCATATCGCCAAATTAAATTACCCGCTGTTATGGTTCCCTTGTTTTAGTTGAGCTCTAAACGCTCTTATTCCAAGTGCCTACGCAACGTAGTACTAATACTACAATGGTCATGTTAAACTCGCTAGGCCCTACGCTACGGTAGACAGACGGTAGGAGGAGGTACTTACTGACAGAACCGGGCGAAGGAATTGGCTTTAGGCAGCAATTTGTTTCAATACAAAAACCGCCATTTTGATTTCATTGATGGTTTTCTTTGGTAAAGCAAAATATATTGTATATATACATGTTTTAGAAAAAAGCAAAATGTTCTTTTTACTCAATTCAGAAAAGTGCTCAATGTTCTATTTACATGTTTTGATAAAAATGGAAAATGTTTTATTTTCAGGGTTTTGAAACATACAAAAAATTTTATTTACATGGTTTTGAAAAGTCAAAATATTTTTTTTAAAAATATGTTTGAAAACCGCAAAATTTTCCATTTACATGTTTTGAAAATTCAAGCCGCTGGGGCTGCCTGCGCTGGCCGCATTATCCGGCCCTGCTTACTGACTATAAGTGAAGAGTTTCATGCCAAACCTGGTCAAGTCAGTTATTTTTAAAAAATTGAAATTATTTGCGTTACATGTACTATTCAACTAGATACTTTATTGTGTTGCATAGTAAAGGTCAAAGTTCAATCAAAGCAATTCTTAAAAATAGTCAGAAAATGAGGGAAAATAGGTCCACAAAATGGTTTTTAAATATTTTCTAAAAACTTAAAATAAAACGCTCTAGATTTAAGCCACTGCTTCCTCAGGTAGAAAAATATTAGGCTTAAAAAACATCCAGTTACACTCCATTTTTGAAATTCGTTATTCCTGCAAAAAAATTTACTTTCTACTTTCTTGTATTCGACCCGATTTGCCAAAAAACTCGTCATAGTATGTATCCTGTATATAGCTTCATATACTTGGGACACACATAATTGCATATAGACACACAACACAATACACACACGCTACAATTTAAGTAAGTGCAGGAAGCCAACAACCAATTGAGTTTAATCAGCTTGTCTAATTGAAACCATGAGCCGTGATGAGAGCGCGTAGGGAAGAATTCCAAAGGATGTCGTATATTTTTCCTAATGTGCATTTTCTATACTACAACATATACACTTTCACTCTTACTGTGCCATTTGGTTGGATTGCCATTTGCAAAGAATGCGAATATGCAATTTAACTATACACATTTGTACATACTCCAGACACTTTATTGAATTTACTTATAAAAGAGCGACAGCTGTTGTGTGCTCCATGCATGGCTCACAGTGAGGATTGTCACCGTCACCCTCACCGCTCTACATGTCTCTGTCTAGATTCAATTCAATGGGAATTCAATATAAAAGTAATAGCTATATGTACCTACCTACGTAACCACGTGTCCATTTCCGATTTCTAAAACCCAATCCGATCCACCATTCAATTTGATTAGGAAAAGTTTTTCCATCAGGAGCAGGGCCGGATAATGCGGCCAGCGCAGCCCCCGCTGCTTGAATTTTAAAAAGACATGTAAATGGAACATTTTGAAGTTTTCAAAAATAGGTAAATAAAGTTCTTTTGCACATTTGATTGTACATGCAAATAAAATATTTAACAGTTTTCAAAAACATGGAAATAAATTTTTTTGCACTTTTCTGAATCAAGTAAATAAAACATTTTCCACTTTTCTCAAAACATGTAAATACAACATTTTGCACTTTTCTGAATAAAGTAAAAAGGGCATTTTGCACTTTTCTAAAACATGTAAATAGAACATTTTGCACCTTTCTGAATAAAGTAAAAACAACATTTTGCACTTCTCTAAAACATGTAAATACAACATTTTGCTTTACCAAAGAAAACCATCAATAAAATCAATATTGGGATTTTTGTATGGAAACAAATTGCTGCCTAAAACCAATTAATTCGTCCGGCCCTGATCAGGAGGACCATAGGACCATCAGTGCCAGTTGCTATATAGTTCTAGTAGTACAAGTGTCAGTATCATATTTGTACGTACATTCCTTCACTGTAGTTCATCAGATGAATAGTTACTAAAGAAAAATGACACTTTCTTTCTTACTCAATATCTGTACCTTGCATTGATATTGATATTGATACAGTGTAAATATATTTACATTTTTCCCACACACACACACAAAACTATGTAAATAATAAATAAACAGAATATTTCAAAATCCTACATAGAAGTGTACTTTACTCCATTTTTTTTTGGAAAAGAAAGGAACCCTCAATTTGAAAAATTGTGACTGCTTACAAATAAAAATTATTCTTAAAAGCTTTTCTTTTTTTTCTTTTTGCAAGTTAAAACGACGAAGAGTTGGAATTGCCACTGTAGTGATATAGTTCCATCGTTCTCGTTCTCGTTCGTTGTTCGTTCCATTGCCATACTGCCGCCAGGACCAGGACCAGGACCATATGAATGGTGCACAATGGTTAATGGATTCACAACATTGAAATATCGTTCTTGGGCTGTTAGCAGAGTATTTTAGTGGGGTGGTAGTGGTAGTGGTGTTGTGTGGTGGGGGGATTTATATTTATTTTTCTCTCTGGCTCGAGGATAAATGTAAAAGCTTCTTTCTATTCTCTGTATATATATCTCTCTCTCTCTCAAAAAAAGGTCCAGGTCCAGCTCCAGGATTCCAAAAAAGATTCTAGAATTCTATACACTTTTCTACTACTGTATATGTAGAATTCAAAAACGTCCCAATATTTTTTTCTTATCTCTCCAAACACAAGACACAGTGAGTAGAGTAGAGTAAAGTATATGATTGTGATGTGATTGTGAGTGAATGTGGATTCAACAGGGCATCCCATAGTCAATGACTGCATCGCCTCTCCAAATCCAAATCCAAATCCAAATCTATATAACTTGAAGAACGAAAGCAAAAAGAAAAAAAGAAAGTAAGAAAGAAAGTCCAAAATGGGAAAAAAAGTATCTCGAAAAAAATGGCCTATGCTTTGTACATACTACATATAGGTTACGTACATATCGCCAGTCGTAAAGCAATGTGAGTGTTCATAACGATTTACAATGCACTGAACGCTCCCCCCCCCCTTCCTCCGGCCTACCTCCCACCAAAGTGTAAGTGTACAATACATAATAATAAATTCCCCGCCCGCCCACACATTATATACTGTTGACCGTGCGGGTGCGGGTACCGGTACTGGTACCACGTACTTCACAACTCACAACTTTCCTTACTATCCGTCTTGTCGGTTTGTTGGTTTTTGTACCGTTACCGTTTTGCAGTATATGTATATAATTATATAGAAAAAAAAACTTTCCTATTATGCCTATGGGCCTTCCATTGGACTGCGTGCCTTACTTAATGCTCACTTACATGTTGTTCTCTGACTGAAGGGGAAAATAAAACGAGTCATAAAAATACACGTTTCTCTCTTTCCCTCTTACATATTTTCTCTGCTCCAAACCATCTTCCATTTTCTATTCTCTCCCCTGCCCTATGTTGTTCTGATTCTTGTGATCCAGATCCAGGGCGGTGCGGAATAGTAAAGAATTCTTCAAATAATTTCTAGGAAAAAACAAAACAAAAATTACATAGAGAAAGTGAGGGAGAGAGAGAGAGAGAGAGCAGAGCCCCCCTGTCTATTTACATGTAAAATTTTAATTCCGAAACCTACACTAAATATAAATTTCTGGTTTACTTCATTTCCTTCCAGCATCCAGTACAGTTGACTATGTATAGTACGGCACTGCCAGTTTCCAGGACTCCCAGGACTGATATAGTACACGTATTATATAGGCAGTATATATAGAGAACGGCAATGGTGAAAGTCCCGCGTATTACATATTATATCGTACAGTATATAAGCGTTCATTCTCACTTTCCATCGTCTCGCTCCTTATTGCTACAGGTATATGGCTAAAATAAATCTATACGCAACCAACGTGGCGTATTTAAGGTTGGTTCCTGCATAGGGAAATGCCTACCATTCCACCATTCCACTGGATGCCATAGACTTGACTCTATAATAAATGCTAAAAGTAAAAGTAAAAGTAAGAATGGCGAGGTGAAAGCTTGGGTTTGGATTTGGATTTGGAAATGAAAAAAAAATAGTAAAACTTTCTCTACTGTGTCTTTCCATATTATTCTGGTTCTGGTTCTACTGGTTTTGGTTCTGGTACTGGCTCTGGTTCTGGTCGACGCTACTATTTTGTACTGTACTGTACAATACAGTGAGTGGGGTGATAGAACTGTATAGGCACTGAACTGGGACTGGGAACTACAGTATAGTAGTGTAATGATTTTTCTTGCATCCAAAACTGCCAAACTACTACAAAACTCTTGCTACGCCTGTACAGTACAGCAACCAGAGAGACAAACATAATCAGGGCCGGATAATGAGGCCAGCGGAGGCAGCTTCCGCTGCTTGAATTTTCAAAAAATATGTAAATGGAACATTTTGAAGTTTTCAAAAATAGGTAAATAAAGTTCTTTTGCACATTTGATATACATGCAAATAAAACATTTAAATTTTTTCTAAAACTTGTAAATGGAGCATTTTGCAGTTTTAAAAAATATGCAAAAACAACATTTTGACTTATCAAAAACATGTAAAATAAAATTTTTTTTGTACATTTCAAAAACATGGAAATAAAACATTTTCCATTTTCAAAAAATAAGTAAATAGAACATTTTGCACTTTTCTGAATCAAGTAAAAAGAACATTTTTCACTTTTCTAAAACATGTAAATCCATCATTTTGCTTTACCAAAGAAAACCATCAATAAAACCCCAAAATGGTGGTTTTTGTATGGAAAAAAATTGCTACCTAAAACCAACTCCTTCGTCCGGCCCTGAACGCCTGAACATAATACATGATACAATTGGAATTTAGAGACTACCAGAAGCTTTCATCTAGTACAGTGTATAGCTGCTGGTAGCAGAATCAAAACAGCCTCCAACTCTACGAAGCGTAGGACGTAGGAACGTAGCTAACTAAACCCTCTCTCTCTCTCTCTCTCTCTCTCTCTCTCTCTCTCTCTCTCTCTCTCTCTCTCTCTCTCTCTCTCTCTCTCTACGTAATACGTAATATTATTCAACTATAAAAGAATAAAAATGAGCCCCGAAATTGGAGCAGGAGGAACTTTGAGAGAGGAGCTTAAAAATATATAAGGGTGCGTCTTGAACTTACTTTTAGGAAAGCGAGTCCTTTCCTCCAAATTCCTAGTTCATAGTTCCTTCGTTTGTAGGGAAAGGAAAAGGAAAAGGAAAACGAGAGGGAACGCAAGAGAAAGTCAAGTAAAATTCACACGTTGTTCTATCTGTAATATAGCGGAGCGGAGCACACACTCCCTCAGCCCAGAACCAGAACCAGAAGACGACAGGAACGGGAACGGGCGTCGAGTCTTTCCTCCAAGTCGAATAAGCCATAGGCCAAAAAGCCCAACTCTCAGCTTACACCTGATGACGACTCTTGTAGTCGTGGTTATTGAATTTGCATATTTTATACATCCAGCCAGAAAGAGAGAGAGAGAGAGAGAGGTAAGGTATTTTACATGCAATCCGGAAAAGCCAAAGCGACATAATAGAGACGGAGAAAACTCTGGCTCTTTGGTTTCCTTTCGTTTTTCGTTTCGGGTTTCCTCCCGTACAAAATATCCTTGACAATACAGTTGCCTCTTACAATTCTCAAAACTCGAAGCAAACCAATACACACACACACAGTGCACAATACAAACCCATTAACGTGCACACACGCATAGCGGTATTGGTCCCGGTACCGGTCCCGGTACCGGTCCCGGTCGCTTTCCTCCGACCTGATGTCGTTTAATTCTGTACTCTCTCACCGTCACCGTACAAAAAATCAACTTTAAAAGTGACTCAACTCTACCATCACAAACAAACAATTCCAACAACCAACAAACTTATTTCCCAAACTGTGTAATTTATTTTACATACATGAAGGAGGTAAATTGGTGACCAATTGAGAGAATTAATCATGGTTCACCAAGAGTGAGGGGGGAAACGGAAAAACGTTAACATTACAAATTAATGCTTTGAGAGAGAAAAAAAAACGTATGCGTACATATATATAAAGAAATGTCTCACCATTTTAGATCGAACTTCTTACGATTAAAAAACCTTCTAGAAAATATAGGTAACATATCTATCTATCTACAGTCATAGCTGTAACATGTAATTTAGGAGACCATGTCCATGTCACTCCTGGTCTGTAGCTGTGTAGTTGTAGTAGAAATTGGATCTACAATTTGAGATTACATACTATATATCGTCTGTGAAGAACCGAAATGACCCATATCCATTTTTAGTTTCAGACAAAATGCACTATCTACAGATACAATTAAAATAACATGTTCATGAAAGCATGTAAATAGAACCTTGTGCATCTTTCAAAAAACACTTAAATAGAATATTTTACACTTTTAAAAAACATGTAAATAGAATATTTTGCGTTTTTAAAAAACATGTAAATAGAATATTTTGCACTTTTCAAAAAGCAAGTAAATAGGACATTTTTCACGTTTAAAAAACATTTTGACCTTTTCAAAAACATGTAAATAGAATAATTTGCTCATTTTAGAAACTTGTAATTAGCATTGTAAGCATGTATCTTATTTACTGTATTTTTTTTGACATAGCTCATTTTAATTTCAGCATAAATTGGAAATGGGTCATTTTGGTTCTTCATAGACGATATAGGAAATCAGCACGAGGATCAGACCCTTTAGAGTAGTATAGGAATCGAAATCGGAATCGGAATCGTTATCGGTTTGGTGTCCGTCTCAGAACTGTGGAACTATATGAAACTATACGGAAGTCTCTAGAATCGAAAGAAAGAAGGAAAAGGGGAAAAAAAGAAGATAAATGGAAACTCTAAAATTCAGTCTGGGAATTGGAAATGTCACCGTGACTTTCTCCGTTTGCATTGCATGTAGTAGTGTGTGGGTTATGTCCAATGTCCATGTCCATGTGCACCACTGTATTATATTGACAAAATATAGAGGGGAAGGACGGTCGCCCGCAGGTCCGGCCGGTGCCGGTACCGGTGCCGGTGCGGTGTGGGTAACTCTAAAAATATAAAACAAATACTGACTGAGGCGTATATATTTTATATGTACCTAGGTATACAGTAGTCCAAGTAAAACAAAAACTAAAACGAGTGTTGAGTGGACGAATTCGAATGTATGTAGGTAGGCCGGTGGCCGCTGGGTATGTTGCATATATGCATGCGGTTACGTTATACGGTTTCGTCTTCGTTCGTACAGAAACTTACATCGTCCAGTAGTACAGTCCAGAGGTCTGGTTTTGCTTTTGTTCGGTCTGACCACTGTTACTACTGTATATAGACTGCACTGGTTCCTGGTTCTGGTTCTCTTCTTTTTCGGGTACTCAATTGGCACTGTCTCTGTGTCTAGGTCTGGCTGTGGAACTGGACTTGTAGTCACATAGAAAAAAAAAGTGCGATTGAAATTGTCAGGGAGGCAGTACGTAGGAGTTTGTCGTTTTGTTTTCACCCTTTTTCACTCTACCATTTCCAAGTCCAGAATTTTCCGGACCAACACAACAAGAAACAGCCTTCTATGCGTATAGAAATGAAGAGTTTTTTGGAAAAACGGGTCAAGTCCATGATTCGAAATTTTACAGGAACAACGAATAACAAATAAAAGTTGACAGGATTACCGGTATTTTTTAACTCAATTTTTTCTACAGGTACTGTAATTGACGAAGCAGTTTCAAGTACAAGTACAAGCAGTTTCATACATCTATAGACTGACTCTAGAAATTTTTAGAAAATTTGCAAAAATTTTAATTTGTGGAATTTTTCCATTTTGCCTAAAAATGAATAACTTGAAAAATGGAACATTCTACAGTTTTTAAAAATATGTAAAAAGAATATTTTGACTTTTGAAAAACATGCAAATAACAGTTTTTATAGATTTCAAAAACATGCAAATACAACATTTAACACCTTTCAAAAAACACTAAAACATTTTGCACATTTTTGAATCACATAAAAAGAACAATCTAAACTTTTCTAAAGCATGTAAATACAACATTTTGCTGTACCCGAGAAAACCATCAATAAAATCAAAACTGTGGTTTTTGTATGGAAACAAATTGCTCCCTAAAAGCAATTCCTTCGTCCGACCCTGGCAAACTACGAAAACACCCAGAAACCAAATTTAAATCAGAAATGCAGATTTTGGGTGGACTTATCAAAAATTTACCTAAAAATCATTTAATGGACCCGGTTTGCCAAAAAATGATATTTTGGCAATTTTAAAAAATTGCTGTGGTTGAACTTTGCCCTTTATCATGCAACAGTAACGTATCTAGCTGAATTGTACATGTAATGGGAATAATCTCATTTTTGAAAAAAATGGACTTGTCCCGTTTTGCCAAACAACTCTTCTATTTATTACCTATACGCGCATACTGTGCAGTAGAGCGTAGGTAAAAGGTGAGCATGATTATGGTTTTGGTTATTTGTGCGCCTAGTATATGTCTATTATGTGCGGTCCGGGTCCGCGGGTCTACTGATATGATATGATACTGATAGTGAGTGAGGAAAGCCATTGCCATGGCCTATGTATGTTGTCGCCGTCGCCGTCGCCGTCTCCCCGTGTATTGCACAACATGGCCTGTCTTGGCAGGTTTCAGTTATTACGTGTTGGTATTTATTTATAGTCGAGCGTCCAGCCCTAGCCAAGTAAATAAGTGAAAATAGATGTAGAAATACACAATATATAATGGAGCAAAGTAGGGCGCGTTCGGTGGTCCGCCCGGTGTCGGTGTCGGCATCGGTTTTGGTTCGGTATATTGGATCCCGGATCAGTTTCGGTTTTAGTTGGTGTCGCCGCGTTTCGATTTCCTTCCATGGGCTTCCGTTCCTGTGTGTAGGTGTAGGTGTGTGTACGTTTCTCTGGTCGTCGGTGTCCCATATGCCTGACTGTCTGACTGTCTCTCTCGGTCTCCTCACTCATATCAAAGAGCCATCAAGCGGAGGACTGCGACTCCCTTTTGACATGGACGAGGAATTATTATGGCAACGGCCCGGTCACATAATGGCTCGTGGTCTGGCATTCTTTGATAATAATTGACAGGAGAGACGGGACGGGGCTGATATGCGGATTGGATATAGTGAGACTGGGTGATGGTGTGATGGTTCTGGACGACTCTTTTTTTACGAGGATACAATAGAGAGAAGAACAAGACGGCCCCTCGTTCTCGTTCTCGTCGTCTCGTTTCTCGTCGTCTCGTTTCTCGTCGTCATTGGATTCTTCATGTGATATTTCCCATTTTCTATTTCTATAACGGGACCGGAACCAGACATGGACAGCTGCCTTATTGTGGCATTTGCGGCGTGTGGCTTGACTTTATTATTTTTCAATTACCTCTCTTCACGTAATGAGCTTCGCAAGTGTAAGTGGTCCCTCAGTCCTCAGTCAGTCAGGCATAGACGGAATTAATACTGATACATAAGCACACACAGTCAGCCATCGTCCCCGCCATTTCAAGCGGTGGTATGGTGGCATCAATACAAACGTCCCATGTCCCCCATATGTGAATATGTGATTTATCAAATATTCATGGGTCAGCAGTGTAAATGTAAATCAATATGGTATATATATGCATGTATTTGATTAAAAGGATTTTGTGTAAACGTGTGCGTTTTCCGGTATGACAGACAGATACTTGTTATGACGGCTTACTTCCATTATAGTATTGGTCATTATTAAGAAAGTATTTTGCTGTTGTTGGGGTTTATATTGGCGTTGGGGAAGTTGAAAGTTGTCAAGAAATTTACAGTTGGAAAGGATTGAAGGAATTATCTATGTAGCTTAAAAGAATTTGATTTTCTAGAGCATATTTTCGATGTGCAAAAAATATGAAATTAAATGTTTTGAATTTAAAAAAAAAACATTTCCTGAAAATGTCTGAACTGAACTGAATGTAATTTTTAATAGAATGTAGATAACGGGATTTTGCAAGTTTTAAAAGCATTAATTTACAAAATATATGATGCACCTTTTTAAACATAGTAAATTACTACATTTTGCACATTTTAAAAACGCTATATATGTGAAAATAAGTTTTTTTAAATGTAGCAAATTAAGGTATTTTGTCATTTTCTAAAGTGTTTAATTATCACAGCATTTTAAATTTTTTAAAAGCATTACATTAAAATACTTTGCACGCTTCAAAAACGTCAAATTAGTGTAATTTTGTTATTTTAAAAAACGTCAAATTAGTGTAATTTTGCTATTTTCAAAAACGACAAATTAGTTTAATTTTGCTATTTTCAAAAACGACAAATTAGTTTAATTTTGCTATTTTCAAAAACGACAAATTAGTGTAATTTTGTTATTTTAAAAAACGTCAAATTAGTGTAATTTTGCAATTTTCAAAAACTTCAAATTAGTGTAATTTTGCTATTTTCAAAAACGACAAATTAGTGTAATTTTGTTATTTTAAAAAACGTCAAATTAGTGTAATTTTGCTATTTTCAAAAACGACGAATTAGTGTAATTTTGCTATTTTCAAAAACTTCAAATTAGTGTAATTTTGCTATTTTCAAAAACGACAAATTAGTGTAATTTTGTTATTTTAAAAAACGTCAAATTAGTGTAATTTTGCTATTTTCAAAAACGACAAATTAGTGTTATTTTGCTATTTTCAAAAACGTCAAATAAGTGTAATTTTGCTATTTTCAAAAACGACAAATTAGTGTAATTTTGCTATTTTTGAAAACTTCAAATTAGTGTAATTTTGCTATTTTCAAAAACGTGAAATCAGTGTAATTTTGCTATTTTCAAAAACTTCAAATTAGTGTAATTTTGCTATTTTAAAAAATCGAATAATGAAAAACAGTTTGTAAAACATTTTAAATCAACATATGTAATTGCCTTCTTGAAAAACTTTTAATTTCTGTAATTTTCCTATTTTCAAAAACTTAATCATGAAAACAGGTTTTAAAAACATTAAATAAAGATATTTTGCCGTCTTATGGAAAACGTCTAGTTTTTTTAATTTTCTTATTTTTAAAAATTTTATCTTAAAAACAGTTTTAAAAAAGTATTAAATTGAGCAAGTTTTGTGCTTAAAAAATACATTATAGTGTATATAATGTGCTTGGAATAATCATTGACATCCAGTTTTAGATTGAGATTATTTGAGATCGGTTTCCTTTAGTAAAACAATAATTGATTGACTTGTCGTTAGCAGTACAGATTAAATAATATCCTTCCCATAAATTCTAATTCATGTTCTATATACGTAATAATTATGTTCGCTCGCGACGACCATATGAATTATAACATGTAAAATCAGCATAGCCTCACGATTACGATCGTCAATTTCGATCTCTAAATTTCGAATTCAAGTATTAATTAAATAAAATCTCAACTTTCATTTTAACATGACAAAAACACAAGTTTGGACAGAGTCTCAAAGTAGTAAATTACACTGTGACTGTTATGACAGAAGAAATGGTAAAACTGGAATCTGGAAGAGAGACCATTACATCACATCACTATCATGAAATATATAAGACGATAACTAAGAAAAGTAAAAGTGCGAAGGAGAATGAAAGGGAAAATGGGTGCCACAAGGAGCAACTCTAAGTTGCTTGTTAACTGTAATTATGTATATTAGACTGAGCAGAAGTATTTTTAAGTATATGTCTACAAGTCCGGAGGACATGCTATAAAATTATAATTACCAAATCTCTATATATATGAAGAAATATAGAAAAAAGTTTACTTTTCCCCTCTATCAGCTCCACACTAATTTATGTGTATATTCGCTATATATCTGAGTGATATATGTATAGTCATTTCCATTTTTGACTAAAACCAAAATGTTGTGTCTACAAAAACTATCCTGAGCCTAAAACATATAAGAATATTATGTAATTTTGAAACATGTGCAAAATTAATACTATGAAGTTTTTTAAAATGTGTAAAACGAATATTTTGCACTTTTAAAAAATTAGAAAAACATTTTGCGTTTTTAAAAAATGTGTAAAACGAATATTTTGCATTTAAAAAAAAATAATGCGTTCGTTTCAAAAATTTAAAAAAATATTTCGCGTTTTTTCAAAAATGTGTAAAACGAATATTTTGCACTTTTTAAAAACATGCAAAAATTACGCTTTTGTACGGTTTCAAAAACATTTAAAAAATGTTTTGCACTTTTCAAAAATGTGTTAAACGAATATTGTATACTTTTCAAAAAACATGCAAATAATAAAGCTCCAAAAACCGCGTATTTAACCTCCCACGCTCATTACACTATTTTATTCACTACATATTTTTTAAATTCTTTTGTATAGGTCATTTTAATTTTAACTTAAATTAGAAATGGTCCATTTTGATTCTTCCCTTCCTGAATGTAGGTACCTAACTATGTTCTTTTCCATTAATTTCCACCGTTGAAACCTATTATAAAATGGGCATATACCTACTTTACATTTTCCTTATCGCTCCCAGACTTTTTCTTAGACGTTTCCCTTTCGCATTAAGACTGGAGAAGGCTCTATAGATATACATGAGCTGGAGCTTGAGAAGGGGTCATTAAGACTGGAAGTCATGTTGAAAGTGAACGTTTGTCACGTCAAAACTCTCATGTCACTTTCATTCCCTATATACTGGACCTCACTGATATATCTCTGATGTACTGATATAGTCACTCTGCATTTCTATATTTCTATCAGGTATTCTATACACATACTGTTTTACTAAACTCGTATAATATTTTGCCTATTTCCTTTATTAGATTTCATAATGTATATTCCATAATAATTATATGCTTTCCAATAGTAGTAAATTAATGGGCGAAAACTGAAAGCGAGAAAGAGATAAAAAATACACTATAGGGATTTTTGAATAACATTATTATAATTCTATTTCCTACATAATATACCTACGCCTGTCCCCAGTTTCAACTTCAACTTTCAAGCCGTACTTAATACATATCGTCTGTGAAGAACCAAAATGATCCATATCCATTTGCAGCTAGAAACAATATCAACTATCTACAAGGTTATTGAAATATGTCTTAAAATCATTTAAATAGAACATTTTACACTTTTCAAAACGTGTAAATAGAATATTTGGCACGTTTCAAAAACATGAAAATAGAGTATTTTGCACTTTTCAAAAAGCATGTAAATAGAATATTTTGCACTTTTCAAAAACATGAAAATAGAAAATTTTGCACGTTTCAAAAACATGAAAATAGAACATTTTACGCTTTTTAAAAACTTCTAATTAACCTTTTACACATGTTTCTATGTTTCTAATTTTTTTATGACATAGCTCATTTTGATTGTAGCTTAAATAGGATATGGGTCATTTTAGTTCTTCACAGACGATGTGGCATATAGTAAATTGGCATACCATACACATAATAATTATTACACACTGTATACCCTTTTATTAGAGCCAACCAACTGTAATATACTATAGAAAATAGAAGTATTCATGGTATCTATTGAAATCCTTATTTCAAAAGTTTGATTTTCCACAAGTTTTAATTTTTAGATTTTCAGTATTGCAGACTACATATAATATACATACTACATGGGAGCGTGCATAAATTACGTGGTACGTCATGCGAGGGTAGGGGCTCAATCTTCCTTTCCTTTTACATAGGCGTACATACCAAAAAATGGAGAGGGAGAGAAGGGGTTCAAAATTTACGATTTTCCGACGACACCCCGTAATTTATGCACGCACCCATGAACGAATTTGTAGAATTCATACACGTCATTCTGTTATAATTTAAAAATTTCCATAAATCACATCACATCACATCTCATGCAGAGAAAAGTATACAACATTTTAATTATAATTATATATTGTATCAATACCACTTCCACTACCACTAACCTACCACCCATTCAATACAGTATCTACCGTAAAGCTCCAAATAGCTAGCGTAATGGAATTGCATCAAACTTTTCTTTACACCCGAAAGTTATAGGACACCCGGGACCGGGATCTATTAGAGACCTGGGATTTATTAGAAGAAATACGGTACCATTATAATGTGTAGTACGTGACAGCTCTGTTTTAAAAAAATCTACATTCCGCATTTGGCATTTGACAATCTGTCCCATCTCCGTACACGAAAAGTCATAGCTACAAATCTTTCTCCATCCATATTTTTTTACGCCTCTTATATACGCTAAAAAGTCAAGTCGCTTTTGTTCTATACAAAAAACTGAGAGTTGATTACACGATAAAAACTATCACCCCACTCACTCACTCACTGAGACACACACACACCCAATCGTAAGTAAATGACTACATAGAAAAAGCAAACAAAAAAAAGGAGGAAATGATGGAATCATATGGAAATGTAAGATAATTAGTTGGAATGTGGAATTGTGCTATATGCATGAGTTGAATGATAGAATGTGGAAACGTTGTTCTGTTCCAATGTGAAAATGTCGGATGTTCCGACATTCGGCTTCGGCATCGGCATTGGCTTCGGCATCGGATGTTGAATGTTGGGAATTACAGACATTAAACATTGGAATCAGAGATTAGCAGAGTCGTCGACGGAGTGGAAAAGAGAGAGTAGGTAGTTTATTTTAATTTTTCCTTGATTTCCACATTTGATTAGGAGATGAACCGTAGCGTAGTAGTAGCATGTCAATGTGTAGGATATGGATGGAGGTGGAGATGGAGATGGAAATAGGGGAAATGACTACGCTGCTGCTGCTGCTGAGTGAGTAGTGTGCGTTCAATGAAGGAATGAAATGAAAATGAAAATGAAGGGATATGCATATAAAAGCTCCGCAAACAAATTTAATGACATTTTCCATTCCTTATGCTTCTTTTCTTTCCTCTTAATCCTCTGAGAGTTTTCCCTATACTCTTTCCAGAAAAATTCTTTGTGTACTCTCTACACTGGTAGTTGGTACTGTGTCTGTCAGTCAGTAGCGAATCCAGACAATGTTTTAGGGATTGGGCTCATCTAGATTACGCAGCCATTTTGATGTTAAGGGTCGTATGCTTTCACCAGAAAAATATTGTATTATAAAGAGGGGAGGGGGGCTATCAGTGGCGGATCTAGAAATAAAATAAAGATGGGCAAAATATGCATCATCGTGAGTGAAGAATCACCATGGGCTGTTTTCGAAAGCTAGAATTACAATGAGCTATGAAAAAATAACTACGCGAGATAGGTGCGCAAAATAGTAATTACTTACGAGTTTTTTTAAAAGTGCAAAATTTTTTATTGTTTGGGAAAAGGGCAAAATGTAAGTGCAAAATATTCTATTTACACGCTTTTGATAAGTGCAAAATATTCTATTTACACGCTTTTGAAAACTTCAAAATATTCTATTTACACGCTTTTGAAAAATGACAAATATTTTATTTGCACGTTTTTGAAAATTGCATAATATTCTATTTACATGATTTTGAAAATTGCAAAATATTCTATTTACACAATTTTGAAAAATTTAAAATATTCTATTTACATAATATGCTTCTAGGATCATGATATGTTAATTTCAATTTCTAGACATTATTTTTTGTTTCCAGCTAAAATACATTGTACGGTCCATTTTGATTCTGCACTCTAAAATATATATATATGTCGGTCATCTTTGACGGTTTTAAATTCTCCTATTGAAATAAAGCCTATGTAAAAAATTCATTTTGGAGGGTGAGCAACAATGCTCTGTTACAGTCTTTCTGAAGCCCACCCCCTAGATCCGCACTTGGTGGCTGTGTAGGTTAGTTATCGCAGTAGCAGCTGGCAGCACATATCAATATGGAAAGCCCATACTATAGTTATAGTTCCTGTAGACTTTAATCTTTAGCTATATGTACATTACGAGAACGACAACGATTACTATTACTGTTTTTACTCCAGTCCCAGTCAGTACAATAGTCACTACTTTTTGTTTCCTCTAGATTATGTATTCGCATTCTGTACGATGACACAAGAAATATTTTCTTCTTCTTTTTATTTTTTTTTAACATCTTGCTTTCTTTCTCTCTGTATATTCCTTTCTTTGTTTCGCCTGGCTCCGTCTTTATTCTTAAAATACAGATCTTTTACAGTCACGGCTATGACTTCGACTACTGCCACTGCCACGACCACGGCCACGCTTCGTTCTCTTCATTTTAGCTAAACATTCAAGATAATTCAGCAAGATACAAAAAAGTACCTAGAAAACAGTTGTAGTGTAGTTAAATCATGTCGTTCTCGTTTTCGTTCTCGTTCTCGTTCTGGTTGGTGCTATATGGCTGCAATGGTTCTATGGTTCTTGGCCTCGGTTTGGCACAGTATATTATATTCCGAGTAATTAAATAGGCAAATATATAGCAAGTGCTATATGTAAATAAATATATATCGTCTGTGAAGAACCAAAATGACCCATATCCATTTGTAGCTAGAAACAATGTCAACTATCTACAAAAGTATTCAAATATGTCTTGAGAGCATTTAAATAGCCCATTTTGCACATTTCAAACACATAGAATTATAAAATTTTACTTTGTTTAAAAAAATGTATATAGAACATCTTACGCTTTTCAAAAATATGGAATTAGAACATTTTGCACCTTTTCCAAAACATGGAAGTAAAACATTTTGCACCTTTTCAAAAAAATGGAATTAGAACATTTTGCACCTTTTCAAAAACTCCTAATTAACATTTAACGCATGTTTCTAATTTATTTTAGGACATAGCTCATTTTGATTGTAGCTTAAATTGGATATGGGTCATTTTGGTTCTTCACAGACGATATATATAAATTTATGGAATACCTACCTATAAGAATATTGTGTGAGGAGGCATAGATGGACCTACGCCTACAAAAGAAGATACAAAGCTTAATCATGATGAGCGTTTTTATTTAGTTTTTCTTATTTCTGGTTCTACAGTCTACGAGGTATATCAATAGTACATAATATGTCCATTTTCAGTATCCGTAGTGTATTTTTCCATTTGTTTCTCTGTTTTTTCAAAAGTAGGTAGGTACCTGCCTATGTGAATACATTAATGGAATGTATAGCATAGCTATAGGTACTGAATTGTGAGTAGTAAGTGGATCTGCTATGCACTGTCACTGTTAAGGAGAGCACTATACAGATATCGTGAGTGAAGAATCAAAATGACCCATATTTAATTTAAGCTAGAATTAAACTGAGCTATGTCTAAAAACTTTCAAGTAGATTTGGGTAATTAAATTAGGAAATACAAGTTTTTGTAAAGTGCGAAATGTTTTATTAACACGTTTTTGAAAAATGCAAAATGTTCTTTTTACGTCTTTTCAAAAAGCTTCGAAATGTTCTATTTACATCTTTTTGAAAAGTGCGAAATGTTTTATTAACACGTTTTTGAAAAATGCAAAATGTTCGTTTTACGTCTTTTTAAAAACATCAAAATGTTTTATTTACATCTTTTTAAAAAGTGCGAAATGTTTTATTTACATCTTTTTAAAAAGTGCGAAATGTTTTATTTACATCTTTTTAAAAAGTGCGAAATGTTTTATTTACATCTTTTTAAAAAGTGCGAAATGTTTTATTTACAAGCTTTTTTGATCGTCATGATATGTTAATTTCTTTTTGTAGATAGTAAATTTGGTTTTTAGTTAAAAATGGATTTGGGCCATTTTGATTCTTCACAGACGATATGTAGCTACGTTTATATGATGCCTCCATACTATAGATGGTAGTTATAGCAGCATTATACATATAGGTTGTGGGGTGCTATAGAGAATATCTTTTCTACTAGTAGCCAAAGAGAATAAGATCCAAACCAAAGAGCATAATCAGGGCCGAAACCAAGACTGACGATGAGAATTATTACAACTTAAAGTACAATTTAGGAGTAAGAAGCCAGAAGATCAAAATAGTACCGTACCGTACCGTAATATGTAGTAATATGTAAACGAAGGAGACCTCACCACCTACTATTAAAACTGAATAGAAATACCGTATTTCATATAATAGTAAACGGGCTTGCATTAGTAAACGTTCATTTTTCGATTTTTCAAAAATAAAATCAATCGAAACCAGATCAATAAAAAACCTGATCGAAGAAACCAAACTCGGAATTCAAAGTGAAAGAAGAAAAGAGGAGAAAGTGCGAAAAAAAGGAAAAGGTCAACAAGGGCATGAGGAGCGAAGGACTAAAAAAAAGAATATGGAATCCAAACCAAGGATTATTACAAAAGGAAAGTAAAGAACCCGAAACAGAAACAGACGCACATATAGAGAAAGGACAACACAATAAAACAAAAGTGTAAAAAAAACACACACACAGAGGCTAAAAAGGAGAAGAAGAAGACGAAGGAAATAAAGTCGTAAAGAATAAAATGGTTGAATGGGAATGAAGAGCAATTATTTACAAAGACATTCTTTTTGTTTGTTTGGTTCAATCAAACTGCCAACGCCATGCCATTCCATGCGATGAAGCCGACTCCAATGCCCAGTCCAAAGTTGAACACCGATCCCATAGCCAACAAAACCAAAACTCTATTAAGTACAGGGCCGGATAATGAGGCCGCTGCTTGAATTTTCAAAAAACATGTAAATGGAAAATCTTGTAGTTTTCAAAAATATGTGAAAAAAAAATATTTTGAATTTTCAAAAACATGCAAATAAAACATTTTCCATTTTTCTCAAAACCTGTAAAAAGAAGATTTTGCACTTTTTTGAATCAAGTAAAAATAACATTTTGCACTTTTCTGAAACATGTAAATACAACATGTTGCCTTACCAAAGAAAACCATCAATAAAATCAAGATGGTGGTTTTTGTATGGAAACAAATTGCTGCCTAAAAGCAATTCCTTCGTCCGGCCCTGGTTAAGTAAAGTTACATTTAGGAGGTGCCTCCACATACATATTATGTTTTGTATGGGAATGATAAAAGATTGTGCTTACGTAGTATTTACATAGGTACATAACATATCAGCTACACCTCCAGCGATAAACAGTAAACAATATGGTGACTTCCACCCTGTACAGTATCTCCGAAGTTATTACGTATGATATCTACAATCTACAATCTACGGAGACAGGGATAGGAGTATTCTATTATATTGGTTGAAAATGGAAAGGAAAAAGGGGTTTACTTGGGTGCACTATTAATTATGCATGAGATATTTTGGGATGATATGAATGAATTGAATTGTATATAATGTCGGAAAGTATAAATAATAGTCATAATAATACAATTACACAATTTTATAGGGTCAGAGGGACATACATAATAATGTGGATGGTTGACGGTTCGACGATTGTGTCGTATGATGTGTGTAATTATATGTTCACGATGATGGCAATGGCGCTGGCGCTGGTTCTGGTCCTGGCACTCGCGCTATATAGTCCCCAATGGTTCCTATACAGGATTGCACGTTAAATATTATACAACTTCAAATTCTTTATAAATACAGTGGCCATTTACAGAGGTTCTATAGGCGGTACATGCATATATGTTGAGACGAGCCAAGTCAAAGTCAACGACGAAAGTCAATGAGCCGAGTCTTTTTTCTGCCTTAATGTGAACCATGTATTTTGAGCTACTATACGAATATAGTATATATAATATGTCATAACGTAAAAATGGAACGTAAAAATGGGATAGGATGGAAGCTGACAATACGAGCCATATTTGTTTCAGCTGTCCAAAAAATTTAATAGGAATGGTTTATTTAGCAGCTTTTACATTTTGAAACAATTTTTGCAAATATAATATTTTGCTTCCCTCTAAATACCCAGCTAAAAAATTCTAAAACTGCACAACTACAAAAATGAGCTGTACAATTAAAACATTTTTACAACTATGATTTTAGACGGCTTATTGTCTGCAAATAACCAAAATGACCTACATCCAATTTAAGCTAGAATCAAAATGAGCTGTCATAAAACAAATGAGAAACATACATGCGTAAAATATTAATTAGGAGTTTTTTAAAAGCGTAAAATGTTGTATTTACATGATTTAAAAAAGTGCAAAATGCTCTATTTACATGTTTTTGAAAAGTGCAAAATGTTCAATTTAAATCTTTTTGAAAAGTGCAAAATGTTCTAATTCCATGTTTTTAAAAATTGTAAAATGTTCTATTTACAAATGTTTGAAAAGTGTAAAATTTTCTATTTACATGTTTTTGAAAAGTGCAAAATTTTCAATTTAAATCTTTTTGAAAAGTGCAAAATGTTCTAATTCCATATTTTTTAAAAGTGCAATATATTCCATTTAAACGCTTTCAAGACAAGTTTTAATATTTTTAAAGATAGTGGATAGTGTTTTTAGCTAAAAATAGACATACAGGCGATATGTTATTTAGAATATGGAGCTGATATTACCACTTCCCAAGTAATAACAATAATAATATATATCAAAGAGAAAAAATGGAAAGGGGAAAATGGAAAAGGTATCCGAGTTGAAGTGTACACATTTACATAGCCTTTGTTTACTCTTAACATGTGAATGTGAGAACACACAGTGTCTATATGGAGTAATGCCCGCTTTTGGCTTTATGGACCGGTACCGGTAACAGGTAACGGTAACGGGAACTCTCGCCTCGTCATAATATTTTTCCTCAGATTTCCTTTGGGCAGGCAGAGAGAGAAGCTCACTGTTTTCTACTGTCTACTGTCTCTCGGAAAGTACAGCGCCTTTTCTGTAGAGCAGAACTCTCTAGCATGACGCTGGCTCTGTATATAATGCTAATGTGACGGCGAAACGCTTCATTTTGATTGCTCACAATCAGTCCGTTTGTTTTCACTATCTTCATTCAGTTGAGTCTCTACACAGCACAGGCTTGACTTCTCGACTTCCAAGTCGACTTCGAATTCGACTTCAACTTCAACTTGGACGTAGGACGTAGACTCACTTTTCAGTTTCAGGGAAGACTCAAGTTGACGTTGATGCTTCTCTCTCACTCTTTCAACACTACACACTTTGCCTCGTATTCCAATTGCAACGGCTCGACGCTTTACTCTTTAATGATTAATGTCTTTATACGCCCAGTGTTTATTAAACTAGAACTTTCTCGGTTTATTTTAATATTTCCCCACTTTGGACTGTATACCGTTAGTACCCGGATGGTAGGGAGCTACTACAGGGATGTACATATATATGTGAGCACTTTATCAAGGTGTACACTTTACACAGACAGTTATTACGCCTCTCGTCCTGTCGTTGTCAGTTGCGTTGTTGTTGTATAGTTGCCACTCTGCTTTTCCATTTGGAGCATAGATACAGTAGACAGTGACTGAGACATATTTACATAGTTGATTTTGATTTGTCAAAATAGTTCTATTTCAACAATGTTGAAAATATGGAATGAAATTTGAAAACGCTCTGCTGGCCCTGATTTATCTTTTATGTGTTTGCTCGATTTTCGAGTCTCGCCAAAGTTGAAGTTTCCTGTTTTGTTTGTTGACCGGGAGCGGGACCGAGACCGGGACCGAGACCGAGACCGAGACCGGGACCGAAAACGGGGAACTTGTGAGTGTTTGCAAATGTTTTACTCACCTGTTGGCGTTGGCGTTATGGGAGTCAATTCGCATTTCTATTAATGGCTTAGTGGTCCTCTCAGGCTTAATGATTGACTGGCTCATATAAACTGAATTGAATTTAAAATAGAAATCCAGAGACGATATATTGGGATCCGATATCCGAAATCCGATGTAATGGGTCGGGTTTTAGCTATATGTAGTTCAGCTATAGGTACATTATAAAATTTCATAGAATATCGTCTGTGAAGAATCAAAATGACCCATAAACAGTTTTAGCTACATGCAGATATCTACAAAATAATTTAAATCATAAAAGCTTGAAAACAGTGCATTTTGTACTTTTTCAAAACATGTAAATAGAACAATTTACACTTTTTTAAAAGATGTAAATAGAACAATTTAAATTTTTTTAAAACATGTAAATAGAACAATTTGCAATTTTTTAAAACATGTAAATAGAACAATTTACAATTTTTTAAAACATGTGAATGGAAATATTTACAGTTTTCAAAACATTTAAAAAGAATATGTAATTTAAACTTTTTTAAAACGTGTAAATAGAACAATTTACACCTCAAAAACATGTAAATAAAACAATTGACACTTTTTTAAAACAAGTAGGTACCTAATTAAAACTTTTTTACAATTTAAAAAAACTTGTACTGAGCATTTCACATACTTATCTAGTTTTGCGTTTTTTTACATAGCTCACTTTGATTCTAGCTAAAACTAGAAATATATCATTTCGACTCTTCACAGAGGATATTTTGGTTTATTTCAATTTATTTCAATGATGCTATTATTACCTTAAGAACTTAAGGCACGCAGTATATACCAAAATAAATTATTTATAAATGGCGAAAATGTTATTTTACAAAATGTTATTACAGTTTATTTTAGTCTTTAGTCGAAAGTATGAGGACGGGCACTGGGACGGAAGTTAGGTTAAGAAGTCAAGAAAGAAAGAGTTAAGGAAACTAAGCAGACATATTATTCAAGCTTACGATTAATAATGCAATTTTGAATGGTGGAAATTCAACAGGATAAAAAAAACACACTTTAGAGGGTAGACGTTATAAATGTTAGACATGTGTTTGGTGGGTGGGCGATGGCGGGATCGGGATCTTATTTAAGACGAATGATTTTTAAAAAACAATTTGAAAGTAAAATTGAAGAGTTACGAGCGTCCTGACGAGGAGTGATGTAGAAGCTATGATGATAGTTTATTTAAAATTGAAGATGTCTTGAGAGTTTCTGGTAAGATTACCTACAGGGAAATAGGGACCAATGTTGCCAATGTATGTACTATGCAATTCAAATGTATGTCGAGGTTACGATTTATGTCTTTCCAGCTGCAAGATGCAATTTTTTTTAGTATTTTTATGCTACATTGATGGCTGGTGGTACATATCTGTAGACGAAATACTTACCGATGTTAGAGTATAAAATGCATAGATTAGAAACATGATTAAGTTACTATGAAATACTAAAAATAAATTACAGACAATAATTGAATAAAATGCATATTTTTGTAACCATGTTGTCACATAGGCTGTTCATTCTTTATTTGAAATGTAAATAGCTTGTAAAGTTTTCTTAATTAATTCGAGTTCAAGTAGGTATACCGACAAAGGCTCAATAAACACGATGGTTTTTTGTAATGCTTAAAGAAGCTGTTATTTTTCTACTAAATACTTTTTCGAACGCGGATCAGGGCCGAACGAAGAAATTGCTTTTGGGCAGCAATTTGTTTTCATAAAAAACCACCATTTTGCTTTTATTGTTGGTTTTCTTTGGTAAAGCAAAATGTTGTATTTACATGTTTTTAGAAAATTGCAAAATGTTGTATATACATGTTTTTAGAAAAGTGTAAAATGTTGTATCTACATGTATTTAGAAAAGTGCAAAATGTTCTATATACATGTTTTTGAGAAAAGTGTTAAATGTTCTATTTTGCATGTTTTTGAAAAGTGCGAAATAATTTATTTGCATGATTTTGAAAAGTGCAAAATAATTTATTTGCATGATTTTGAAAAGTGCAAAATAATTTATTTGCATGATTTTGAAAAGTGCAAAATAATTTATTTGCATGATTTTGAAAAACCCAAAACGTTCCATTTACATACATGTGTTGTATAAGAAAACCAAAAATGTTTCAAGCTAAAAACGTTGTTTCAAAATAAATGTGAGCATAACAATTTTTAAAAAATCAAAGAAATTGAGCTTTTAAAGGACGCTTATGAACAAATTAGCAATTAAAACATATTTATGTAGCTTCCAAAACACAATGGTTGATACTTAATGTTTATAAATGTGCTACACAAATTAAACCTGCATAATATGATTTAAAATATCATATTACTCACTAATATAACGTCTACAATAATATTTCTGAAACATTTTTAATTTCAATGAAACTAAATTCCACCCGAATTTTCAACAACCGGGGAAACAAACGGCATTCAAAAAACCCTCCCAAATTTGTTTTTATTATACACATTAAATATGTCATTATATTATGTATTATGAACAAATTAATATTTACAATATTTTATTGAAGGAAAAAAACGTCGTAGTTTGTCAAACTACAACGTAGACAGCCTCCAGGACCCAGGCCTATACACAGTCAATACAGCAATGCAATATTATGTAAACTTGAACAAAGAACAACAAAACTTAAGTCTCTCCGCTCAAAACTGTTGGCAAAATCCACAGTAAACACAGTAAAGTTTTTATATTTTTGGCGTCTTAAAAATTCAGAATAAGAATTAGCTACAATTTTTTTAGCATGCTCCTAAAAATTTTCTCGAGAGTCTCTCGAATTAATAATTTCCAGTCTAAGTCTCACTTGTACATAGGTACATAGATACTTGCATACAACACTTCCCTTCTGACTAATCTATTCCTGTCAAAGCCCAAAGGCAGAGCCAACGCTAAAATTCAAATCCAAATCCAAATCCGAGACCGTCTTAAAACTTGAGACCACCTCCTACTCCTACCTACTCTACACTAACAATAAGAGTACCTACTCTAATAAAAAAAGAGTAAAACAGAGACTGAGGGAGAGAGAGAAAGACAGGCATAAAAAATAACTAAAAAATATGTTACCGGAAATATGCATATATCCACTATACACAACTCTCTCCTTCACACTTGACACTAAACTTCCCCTCTCTTAAAATATTAAAATAAATGATTGTAATTTATCCCTGTCTCAAACTTTTTCCCCCTTTATTTTTTTTATCTCTTTCTCTCGCCCTCATTTCCTCAAAATCACGTAAGTAATCAAGACAAGACAATGAAAATAATAAAAAAAAAGTGAAAGTAAAAGTGAAAATGAAAAGAAATTTCTCTCTCAACAGTCACACTGTACTGCCTATACTGTCTACATTTTACAATTTCTATATGCAATATAGGCATTCTACATACAGATATTTAAACACAAGAAATATCCACCCAAACAAAAACACTGTAAAAAAAAGTATTTTTACATGTAAGAAAAAAAAAATAATTTCCTTCAAACAATTGGAATACCTATACGTAATATGTAATTCTATGCTATATCAGTGTGTGCTTTTTTTTGCATTACTTATGCTGTTTAAAAGCCTTGAGAAAAAAAGTCTCGGAGAAAGTGACAAGTCAACCCAAGTCAAGAGAAAGTCGTATAGCTTAAGCTAAGTCAAGTGTGTAAAGTAGAAATCTCTCATCTTTTCTTTTTTTTCTGTAATTTTTTTTGTATGTGTGTCTATATATTACTTCTTTTCTTAATTTAGTAACATCCATTTCATTTGGAAATTTGCATCTATCTATCTGAACGGAAATTATGTGAGAGTTCCATACTCACTCACTCACTCACTCACTCACTCACCAAAAGTCACTCTAGGAATGACGATGAATTTAAATCTGTATTAGGAATGCTGCTATATGTATATGAGAGTCACACAAATCTAAAAAGAATAGAATAGAAAAGGGGAAGACAAATAGAGTGAAAAGCGACGGAAAAAAGGGCAAGAGGAAAAAAATTGGAGGGGGGTAGAAGAAAAGAACAAAAAATGTCAGTGATGAAGTTATAGAAATTGAAAAATTGCTATAAGGGGAAAAAAAATTTTGTTTGCAAAGAAAACAAACTTTGTTTGAATATTTACTACTTTCTACTTTCACTATGTGCTTTCGCCATACCGCACTATACCATATCATACCATGCCATGCCATACGGCCATGCTATTTGGCATGTTAGAGAAAGTTGGAGAACGTTGGCGGCAGTTTGAGCGGCGGTTTAAGTGGCGGTGGCGGTGGCGATTTTAGCCCCAGCCGTCTAGTATATAGCTTTATATAGTAGCCGGTAGTCTAATGGAGAAATAATTGTGCCACTACTTTCTTGCACTTGTGTGTGTGTGTTTGTGTGTGTGGGTTGCAGTTTGGCAAAAGCGAAATAGAACGGCTTTTATTTTCAGCCTGCGCTACTTTCTCCAACTTTCTCCCTCTGTATGTAATGCACTATGGGGCTGAAACCGGGACTGGGATCGGTACTGTTGCCGTTGCTGCTATGCCGTTACCGTTACCGCTATTACTGCTAGTGCGACTGCTACTCCCTACCGTTGTTCCAGTCCTTGTCCTCTTCTAGTGTGGACTGTATTCAATTTGACTCGCTGATTATCGATTTCCCATCTTGTCCGTTTATGTGCCATCCTTTTCATTTCCAGTGCAGAAAAAAAACACACACACACATACACACGAACCAAACCCAGAAAGCTAAAACTACAAATAGCTAAAATGGGAAGGGAAAGAAAAGGGAGAAAAAGGAATAAAGCTATACATACTTACATATATACACATGGAGACACTACGTACCCATTCATTCTTTCTTCACCTTCGTCCACTCGGATTCGCCCCTCTCTCTCTCTATGCTTTTTGTTGTTGGCTTCCTATATAGTATATGCTATTACCATATCCATATAGCCAAATGATATTATGTATACAGTGTGGCTCTACAGTCTACAACACTCCTTGTATCTTTATTACTTACCTATATACCTACTTATATTATATGGGTTTCTTTTTCTTTTTTGGCTTGTGCTGTTTTGGCTGGCGCGAGCCTAAAACCATTCTCTGTTATCTCTGCTCCACCCTTTATTCTTTAAAGTGTATAATTTTAGCTTTTGACTATATCAATTCTTAATGGTGGCGTTCCTTATTTTTTATTCCACTATTTTTAGGTGCTTTCTCTTTTTTTTAATATACAGTGAATATTATTTAGATATATGTAGGTACGTATATAGTTTTATACATGGTTTTTTGTACAAAATATAAGTTTTATACATGGTTTTTTGTACAAAATATAAGTTTTATACATGGTTTTTTGTACAAAATATAAGTTTTTGCAAAATGTTTGTAATATTTTATTTGTATATTTTTTTCCTTAGCTTTCTCTTACAGGAGAAAGTTTGAGACTAAAATTATTTTTCAAGAAATTTTATAAGTTTTAAATTTATTAATAATTATGTAGGTTTTAGTATTTTCTGTCCTTTTTTTCTAAAATAAATGCAGTACCGGTACCTGGACCAGAAAAGTAAATTTATAAAATCCGATTGAGTTTTTGAGTTTTTAAAACGTACTTAATAACACATGTAACATGCATAATGTACACTGTGATTTCTGCATGGTTTGTAATTACACTGTCAAAATGTCAAAAAGAAGTGTCACAGAGAAAATCTGACAATCTAATTTAAACAGCACTACCGCTTTTACGAAGTTATAGAGCCTGCATTATTTAAAAAATTAAAATCTCTTTCTGTCTCTCTCTCACACATAACAAGATGATATATATGGGTTTGAGGGGACGGTAGAAATTTTAAAAGTTTGAAAGAACGAAAAAAAAAGATGCATCCAGTGATGTTAAACCGGTGTCGGTACCGGTGCCGGTGATAGATTGACGTCGACTTTCCCTTTAATATGGGAGTGGATAGCTGCGTATAGTCATGCCTACTTATGTAAATTATTTTAAACCATAATATATACTATACTTATAAGATGAAGGAAAATATTAGCTAGAAATTAATACAATGCAAATAGCATATCAAATCCCTAAAATGTTTGCCTAGTCATGGGGAATTACCTGATAATGAAGAATCAGCTACGTACTATATAAAGGTGCACTCTCACTCTCATATGCACTGTCACTCTAAACTACTGTATAGTTCAGGGGCGGATTTACGTAGTGGGCCAGAGGGCAGTAGCCCATCCCAAAATAAATTTTTTAAGGCTAATAACATAGGGGAAATTTAAACTAAGATGGCCGACGAAGACCAAAGACATAATAATATATCGTGAGTGAAGACTCAAACCAAATCATCCATTTCCATAAGTTTTTAGATAGAAACAAAATTCTATATCTACAAATGCAGTAATATATGATAACATCATGATTTTGCGAGTGTTTTGCAGTTTAAAAAAACACAAAAATAGAGCATTTTGCAATTTCTAAAAACACGTAAATAGAGTGCTTTGAAAATTTTAAAAACACGTAAATAGATCATTTTGCACTTTTAAAAAACAAGTAAATAGATCATTATGCAATTTTACAAAACACGTAAATAGAGCATTATGCATTTTTACAAAACACGTACATAGAGCATTTTGCAATTTTTAAAAACACGTACATAGAGTGTTTTGCACTACATAAAGCTCGTACATAGTGTTTCGCACTTTTAAAAAACACGTAAATAGAGCATTTTGCACTTTTAAAAAACACGTAAATAGAGCATTTTGCACTTTTAAAAAACACGTAAATAGAGCACTACGCAATTATTAAAAACACGTAAATAGTGTTTTGCACTACAAAAAACACGTAAATAGTGTTTTACACTTTTAAAAAACACGTAAATAGAGCATTTTGCACTTTTAAAAAACACGTAAATAGAGCATTTTGCACTTTTAAAAAACACGTAAATAGAGCACTACGCAATTATTAAAAACACGTAAATAGTGTTTTGCACTACAAAAAACACGTAAATAGTGTTTTACACTTTTAAAAAACACGTATATAGAGCATTTTGCACTTTTAAAAAACAAGTAAATAGAGTGTTTTGCACTACAATAAAAACACGTACAAAGTATTTTGCACTTTTACAAAACACGTACATAGAGCATTTTGAAATTTTAAAAAACTAGATACTAACATTTTATATACATCTATCTCATTTAGCGTTTTTTTCAATAGCGTATTTAAATTCTATGCCTTTAACTAGATTTGGACTATTTCAATTCTTCTAACACTCACGATTTGTATAGCCCCACCCCAGAAAATATTTCTAGACCCACCCCTGGTCCCATGGTATAGTTTTTACACGAAACGAGCGGTGCCTCTTTAAATATTTCACCGTGCAAAATATTAAGCGAAACTTTCTGCCTTTCCCATAATTCCTATCATGCACTTACACTTCCTCGTATCTTTTGCTTCTAAATGAGTGTGGGTGTTTTCGCTTCAGGATGGAACAAAGATGTATTGTTATCTCGTCTCGTACGTTAATTTTATTCTCAAAAAGGCAGAGATAGAAAAAGCGAGAGAAAGAAGGGAAGGAGAACCATTTACAAACGCAAATTACGAAATGAAATATTACACTCTGATTTCCACTTCCAACCTTTCTAACTGAGCCAAACGACACAATGCAATACTTATTATTCTGTCATCTTCATCAATCATCATTCGTTCGTGGCTCATTATGGAATTTGAATAAAAAAAATACTCGTCCCTCAAAACTCCCTTGCTAAGAAAGCGAGAATGGTCCAAAATATAAAGAAAGACACTTCAGTGAAGAAAAAACACCAAGCATAAGGAATGGTCCATAAATGACGTCATGGGTAGGGGTAATAATTGGTCAACTTGGATACTTGTGTCATCCCATGCTAAAAACAACTATTTACGGAATGGTTAAGCTAGGGGTATGGGGTCCTATAAAAATTGGGACATTTCAATGACATCATTTATGGACGACCCCTAATACACTGTGTATACTTGATAAAAACTAAAATAGAGAATGGAAATCTGTTGCCATTGTGTGCACATTGCCAGTTACCTAGGTATTGTATACTTGTAATAAGAGTTTATAGCGATTCGGTAAAATGCTGGAAATTGGAGATTGGAAATAAAACAAAAAGCAGGATGGTTATGGTTAGAGGTATAGAGATATAGAGACGTACACCTCAACTCACTCACACCTCACTTCCAGCTATCCATCCATATAGATTATAGATGTAACCATATCGTCTGTGAAGAACCAAAATGACCCATATCCATTTGGAGCTAAAAACAATATCCACTATCTACAAAAATATTGAAACATGTCTTGAAAACATTTAAATAGAATATTTTGCACTTTTCAAAACAATGGTTTTAGAACATTTTGCACTTTTCAAAAATATTTAAATTGAACATTTTGCACTTTTCAAAAACATGCAAATACAACATTTTGCACTTTTCAAAAACATGCAAATAGAACATTTTGCACTTTTCAAAAACATGCAAATACAACATTTTGCACTTTTAAAAAATATGCACATTGAACATTTTACACTTTTAAAAAACATGTAAATAAAACATTTTACATTTTTCAAAAACATATAAATAGAACATTTTACATTTTTCAAAAACGTGTAAATAAAACATTTTACGACTTTCAAAAACTCGTAACTACCATTTTACGCATGTTTCTCATTCTTTTTTTATGACATAGCTCGATTTGGTTGTAGCTTAAATTGGATATGGGTCATTTTGGTTCTTCACAGACGCTATGTATACACTATCAACATGTTGCTATATGACTATATACCCTCCCTAATATGTCATATGTACATTCATGCCTACAATTTGGTTGAGTTGCAAAGTAAATAAGCAAAAATTTCTTATTTTAGATTTTCAAGTGGGAGCGTGAGCGAAGGCATCAGCCCAAAATTAAACAAATCTGAAACCGACACCGAAGCCGAAACCGAAACCAAAACCGAACCAGCCTCTGGAACAGGAACGGGAGCAATCACTAACGGTAACCGAAACCGTATACCGGGCGGGAATCACAGTAGGTGTACCCTGTGTCTGTCTCCGTCAAGTGAAGGAGCGTCAGCTCTAAAATTCAACAGCAGGAGGCCCACTCACGAACAAACGATCAGTGACGGGAGCTTTAAATTGACGTTTTTCACATTATAGGAATTATATACTTATACATATAGTCAAAAAGTGTCAACACTCTGTACAGCAGAAGAGTGCGAAACATACCGAGAAAGGCCCCGCCCCCACCCTCCTCCCATCCCCCGCCCCCCAAACCAGAATCCCAACAATACTAACTAAAGCATATAAAATTTGACTTTGACTATAGCCCCCCATTGCCCTCGCTCTCAAATAATCCCTCAAAATGAATGTTAACATGGATGCGGAGAACCGCGTGGTTCTCAACGTGGGTGGGATTCGTCATGAGACGTACAAAGCGACGCTCAAGAAAATCCCCGCCACACGTCTCTCCCGATTGACCGAAGCCCTCGCCAATTATGACCCCATATTGAACGAGTACTTCTTCGACCGACATCCCGGCGTCTTTGCTCAGGTAAACTAAAACCCCTGTCAACATATTTATTCTCATTTAAATTATGTATTAAGTATGCATACTCATATGTTATGCAGGTTATTAAATCCCTAATTAATCATCCAATCAACAAAAAAAAGGATTATTAGGTGCATTACAAACATTTCAAATAAATGAATGTTTTTCAACTGATTGGCGGGCTTGAAGTTTTGAAATTAATTAGAAAGCCTAATCCACAGATCTATATACAAGATATACGACTCCGAGTTAAAACCGGCATAGGCAAGGGGCGACACGCCATCTGTAAATTGTGCCAACAGAGTAAAGGCTGGCAGTAAAAGCTGAAGCATGCTTCCCGTTTCCACCGATAAGGTGTCTCCGGGATGTAAAAACTGGCTGCTATACTCTTCCTTGTCAAAGGCGAAGGAGCAAGCAGTTTGGGTACAATTTGTAGATGCCGCTACTGCGGGGAATTTCTGTTGCAATGATAAAGCTCTTACGTACAACTTCACTCATGGGGCCGCATAAAAAATACCCACGAAGGGATTGAAGTGGTTCGTCTCTATTATTCTATGTCTATGGCCTAATCCTTTATAATCTTTTATAAATCCTTATCGTTATCATTAGTGGCATTAGGGGGAAAGAGCTAATTAAATTTCTGATGGTTTACAATTTGCCAGATGAGCTAATGACAGATTTTAATTAGGCATTTATTAATATCGAAAATAATATTTTTTGCATTTAAATTCTTAGGCTTACTCATAAATCTACTGTATTTTCTGAGGTAGTTCACCCGTGTTCTATTCAAATTACGACTTTCAATCAAAACCATGTACTGTCATACAGCCATATTTAATAGTGTCCCGTATACTATTTTAATTCGTACCTCTCACAATCAGACTCGTGTACTATTACAGGCCCGTGTACAATTGCAGGAAATACAGTAGGCACACGCAGTAGGCGCATTAGTGTCACTTCTATTATTCAAATAAAAGCGTAGTAAGCAAATGGGAGGCTGTTCTATGACACGACTGTACATATCGTCTGTGAAGAACCAAAATGACCCATATTCATTTGTAGCTAAAAGCAATATCCACTATCTACAAAAATATTGAAATATGTCTTGAAAGCATTTAAATAGACTATTTCACACTTTTCAAAAACATGTAAATATAATATATTACGCTTTTCAAAAACATGTAAATGGTACATTTTACACTTTTCAAAAAACAAGGAAATAGAACATTTTACACTTTTCAAAAACGTGTAAATATACCATTTCACACTTTTCAAAAACATGTAAATTGAAAATTTTACGCTTCTCAAAATACACTTGAATAGAACATTTTGCACTTTTCAAAAATATGTAAATAGACCACTTTACACTTTTCAAAAACTCTTAATTAACATTTTACGCATGTTTCTCATTTTGTTTTTATGACATAGCTCATTTTGATTGTAACTCAAATTTGATATGGGTAATTTTGGTTCTTCACAGTTGATATATGTAGTACTCCGTGATAAAAAAGGATAGTATAATGATCGTTGATCGTAAATTGATGCCTAGACTACGGACGGAGATATCTCATTTTGCTTTTCCAAGTAATAAAAGTAATAAGCCATTTTCCTTCCGCTGCCGCCGTCGCCGCCATGAAGTCAGTCAGTCATACATTAGCTTTGTTCACATTCTGGACTGATTGGTTTTAATTGGACTGCTGTGGGAAATGTGTTGACAAATGAGATATAAATTGGGGCTGGGAGGAAGAAAAAAAGGGTGGAGATGACTGCTATATGCGTCTGCTGCTCCTGCTGCTGTTGCTCAGTCTCATCTCCTCATCCCATCATCGCGTCCCACAGCAACCGAGTCCCCTTGATGACTTAATAATCATTTTCCGGATGAGTGAAGTGAGGATGTGGATGTAAAACATGGGGTGATTGAAACTGCACAGAGACTCTGTATAGAGCAACAACAACAACAGTGAAACACTGACTCTCTCGATTTTTCGGTTTCGTCGGAACCGGTAGTAGAACCCCGGACCGGTACCGGTACCGGCACCGACACCGGTTGTCTGTCACTTCCAGTTTGTCATCAGCTCGGGTTCGGTCTCGGTTTCGGATCTTGTTCTACATCCACCACGTTTCTTAGGTACTTTGAGTTCCCTATCTTAACTCACTCAGATGCAAAAAGTATAGACAGGAGGAGAGTGCTTACAATTAGGTGAAGGAAAACGGGGAAGACACAGTGACAACGACAACGACAACTACAACAACGACGAGAACGACACACGAATCGCCAAGGAAAAAAAAATCTACAGATGTTTCCGTTTCCTCTTATGTGTCGTGGGTCTAAGACTGTGAATCCGGATCGGACTTTTTTTTTGTCCTTGTCGAATTTTTTTTCTTCATGTTTTGGTGTGTGTGTCGGAGGAGGATGAGTCTTTGGAGAAATGTAAGAGGGGGAGGAGGAGTAGGGGGTGGGCTAAAAACAAGAAAAAAAATTGTATGTATAAGGCTGCACGGTACGGTACGGTTATGGATGTTGGACGTTGTTGGAACTTGGTTCTGGAATCTCAAAAAGTCGAATTCGACACTATAGTGATATAAATACAGAATAATGAACCAGCAATCTCGAAGGCCTATGCCTGTAAAAGCAGTCCAAAAGCCCCACACTTTCGTTTTTTTTGTGGCGGATACAGGCGTCGTTTTTCTTGTCGTTGTACTTATATATGTGTACACCATGTTCTGGCAGCTAAGAAATTCTGTTAGATCTTTTTTTTTTTACTCAAAGACAACGTTGGCTGTTGTTTTTGTTGTGTTTTGTTTTTTGTTGTTATTTATTTATTGATTTGGATAAGGATTTTGGTTTCAGATTTTCAGATTTTCCACTGCTTAGTTTGTGGTGTAGTGTTAGTTTATAGTCCATCAATGATTCTCCTTGTTGAGGGGGTGTGTGTGTACGGCGTACGGATAGTTTTATGCAGAGAAATTTACAAATGAGGTACCAATAGGAATTCAGTGTTGAGTGCAATATAAAAGGGTTGAACCCTTACATTGAATTCATATGTATAGTAATGGTGGATGGTAATGGAAAAAATCAAAAACAAATCCATAGTTTTGAGGCACCATTTTAAACACCTATTTTTTGAAAAATGTCAAAAAAATCCGTAACTTTGAGGCACCATTACAAAACCCAAATTTAGAAAAAAATTAAATTTTTCGAATTTTTGAAAATCCTGAAATTACTTCTTACACAAAAAAATGTGAAATATTCTACACTTGCTACATTTAAAAAGCAGGGGCTGGAATTTTGAGAGTTTTAAAAATTGTAAAAAGCAGGTTACCAAAAATAACAAATAACAACTGCAACCGCAACAAGAACTGCAAAAAATTGAATTTGAAAAAATACGAAAACTGCAAAAAGTTGTGTTTGCAAAATCCCGAAAACTGTAAAACAAAAAAATTGAATTTGAAAACATTTGAAAACCATCAACAATCTTTTTTAAAACATTGCAAAAAAATTGAAAAAACACTTTCTACAAATGGTAGTGGTGCAAAAATAGATATTTGCATTCATAAATTAGAAAAAAAGGAGTCTGTTTAAAATATTCACAACCGGAAACTTGAAATATACATAACCATCTGCCGCGGCGCCTTCCATGAATAGGGCATTAAACATTAAATGTAAATTGTTGAAGGGAACATTAGTAAAAATGTTTTTACAAATATGCAAAAATGGCAGGATATATTATTTTGTGTAATTTTTGAGTTTTTTTTACACAGTGTACTAATATGCCTGACTACTTCCCATTGTTAGTAAAAGTTTTTTAGATTTAATATCACAGTAGTAGACACACAATTTACGACATTTTCACTTTTGTGACCTCCGCTCGCCCTGCTCCCGTACCATCCGTCTCATTAACATGTGAATGAAAACTATTATGTAAATTAATGCAGTCTGTTATTCCCTCTACCGTATAATGACTACAAAATAATATCTACCTAAATGTACCTATTAAAATTGTCGTCATATATCTGTACGTACGATACTACCTACAGTATACAGTATATTTCACAAAAAACAAATTCAGCACCATCATTTCCAGAGGCGTAGCCGGTACCGGTACCGGAACCGGTATCCGTGCATGTGCCGTGTCAGTGTTTAAGTGTTTATTTTATCTCCTTTTTAAATTTACAACATCACACAACTCCAAGGAATATGTGCTACAAAATAACTCTCTACGTAATATGCACGTCGTTTATTTTTAGTTCAACTCTCCATCTCCGTCTCGGTCTCGGCATAAAACCAAAAACTTCAAAAAAAATTACAAGACAAAAAAAGGGCTAAACTAAGAAAAAAAAGTAGGAGTGAATTGAATAGAGAATAGAAGCAGATAGGAGAGATCTCTGTCTAAACTTTTATAATAATTATTACGAATATTTTCCCACACCTTTTTTTCCGCATTTTTTATTTGTATCTACTGTTTTATCTTTCTTCCTGTTGGTATCTCAACAGTTTTTGATATACTATCCCTATATTGCCGCCAGTATGTTGTCTGCATTATTTCTATAATTATATTCTACTTACCAATAAAAATAGTTCAGAATGCAATTTTTTGTTATACACTGAACTACTGAACATAATTGGATGGGAAAATTGAAAAATTGATAGTTCCATCCCATAGGCTTGTAATTTAATTATTATGAAGATATAAACAGTATTTGCTGGTTTGGTTGCAGGTTGGAGGAATTTATTAGGTCTATTTTACACTATGATTTATTTACACCGAGTGTGTTCAGGATGGAAATAAGAAGGACTATAATAGAAGGGCGTTTAAAAATATTTAAGAGACAATTTCCAATAATTTATCATAGGTTTGGTTTTGAAAAATCTTGGCTTATTAAGTTGGCCAGCGCCAAGCGCTATCATGTATCAAGTAAAATCTAAAATTAATATATCAACCTGCATATGTAGGTACGTCCTATTAGTATTTACTACTATTAATATTACCTTCTTTTTTTTAAATGGCATATTTTTTTAATTTTAGATTTTGCTTGTACTGCATGACATGTATATGTTTTACATATCGCCAGTCAAGATTCAAAATGATTCATATCCATTTAATGCTGAAAACAAAATTCTCTACCTACAAAAAACGTATATAATCATGATTCTATGAAAGTATGTAAATAGAAGATTTTGCACTTTTTAAAAATGTGTAAATATAGTATTTTGCATTTTTTAAAATGTGTAAATAGATCATTTTGCACTTTTCAAAAATGTGTTAATATAGTGTTTTGCACTGTTACAAAAACACGTAAATAGGATATTTTGAACTTTTTTAAAAACATGTAGAGAATATTGCACTTTTAAAATGCTCGTATTTAACATTTTACGCCTCAATCTCATTTAGTTTTTTGTTTAAAATAGCTCATTTTGATTCTAGCTTAAATTGGATATGAACCATTTTGATTCTTCGCTCACGATATAAATAATTAATAACCTACCGAGTACCGGCCGACTTATCTACCGCATATCTTGTAATAGTGCATTACAAGATATGTAATATTCATTTTTGGACCGCTCCGACCCGCGTAATATTACAGACCTGCGTATTGATATTTAATAATGTGTTAAAATGACCCGCGTCCTATTCAAACAAAGACCTCTCAAACCCGTGTGGTAGTGGTACTACAAACCCGGGCATTACTACAGGATATACGGTAATATATTTTTTGAAAGAAGGCCTGATTGCATATTACTGATATATTATGCATCCGACTAAAATATAAATCAAAACCAAAATCAGTTCGTGAAGCAGTAGTAACTACTTATATTGGAATCGTCGTCCTTTTCATTTCATTAACGAGAAGACGTCGTGTGAGGTAGTTTATTATCTTGTACAATTTAAAAAAATCCTGAATTACGATTACGATTATCTATACAAAAAAGTGCCTAGATTTAGAATGTCAACAAATGGATGGAGAGGTACTTTCACACGAGAAATCTGTCTACATATACACAATTCTGTGCAGTTGCTGTTTATTTGACATGCAATTTATTACTATGCTTTGGCAGGGATTGTAACGACGAAGAAAAAAACGAGCAACTACATGAGTGTGATCATTGATATTTTGATACAGGGAATTTACATGGAGCTCATAGCTTGAGCCGAGCATTAACTCGTGACACTCGTGTGTGTGTCAAATGTCTAAACATTTTACGAGTAAAAAGGAAAGTCAAATATATTGAAAATTCAAGAAGCATTTTAACCAGTGCCAGTGCCATAACATATTTACTATAGCACCTGTTGACACGTTTTAAAATTTACAGTTGGAACATTTTAAAATATTCTAACTAATATAATGCTCTGAAATTTTGAAATATTTTTAAAAACACTGACAATTTTGAGCCGGAATCAAAAACACAAAGTTAAAACGCTTTAAAACGCTGTAAACTTTACAGTTAAAATTTTTTAAAGCGTTTAAAATTTACAGTTAGAACATTTTAACACGTTTCAAAATTTACAGTTGGGACATTTTGAAACAATTTAAAATTTGCAGTTAAAACATTGTGAAACGTTTACAAAAGTACAGTTACAAAATTTTGAAATATTCAAACCTTGAAATATTTTTTAAAAAAACACTGAAAACTTTTAAAACGTAATGGAAAACACAGAGTTAGAACATTTTGAAGCATATCAAGCAATGCAGCTAACGCTATTTAAATAATTAACTATCATCAAACAACACAGAATATTTTGAACTACATTAAAATTTGCAAGGTCAAAGCCATCATTCCACTGTGTATTTGAGAAAACACTAAAAATTTCCAGCTTCCTCAAACTTTCCACCTTTAAATTAAACAAACGAAATAAATAAATAAACATACACACACCCCAAGCATTAAAGTTTTAACTATTTCAAAATTTGAAAATAAAACGTGCAGATACCTAAGTTACTCTCTATTTATAAAATCAACTCAGGTAGATTTGCTTATCTTCCTGAGGTAGGTACATAGAACTACTTGGAATTTCCATCTCCTTTGCTTCAAGAAATTATCAAGCCTACTTCCACAACAGTCATTCCATAATAAGAATATACAATGGCATACATACATAGCCACCGTGTCTCCCTACTAAAAATAAATACAAACTTGCATTTACATACCGTGCATACATAAAATGCAATAATCCAGAATCCATAGGTTCAACATAAAATTCACGAAACCAAAAAGAACCATACATCAGCGCACACTCTCCTATGGAACTGGAAGCTGTTGTGGATAAGCAAATAAAATTCATATTATACATAGGTACTTTAACATTTTGGCCATGAAATGAAAAATGTGTGTAGGAAAGCAAAGGCAAAAATTGAAAAGATCGAGGTTAAGATTCATTTCAGTTTATAAGAAGAAAGATAGAGAGAGAAACATGTATGAAAAAAAATTAATCATGGTCGTAAAAAAATGAAAGGAAAAGTGAGTGAGTTTCCAAACACAAAATTTAGTCAGTTTAGCAGTAGTAGATACCATAGTGCCTAAATACGACGGGAAAAGAGCCGAGCACCAGAGTGAGATGAAGAAAAAAAATTCAAAGCCGGAAATATATTATGGTAATGGTATGCACGAGGATATAATATGGATGGATGCATTGGCCGCGGCCGCATGTTGGAGAGTATTGAAAGAGTTTTTTTTATTAACTCAAAGATTCTCATACTTATAGGGATAGATATAGGGAGGGGATGTTATATTTTTTTTCATATGCCCTTTGAGAAGAGATCTTCTTCTTATTTTAGATGATAGTTCATCGCTCATATTATTATTATGAGATATAATAAAAAAAAGGAACAAGTATAAAAGGGTGATAAAAACATGTGTGTGTGTCTTCCTTAAATGAACTATGAGCTGGCTGGGCTCTGTGCGGTGTCAGTTAGGAGGATTTAGAGCTTCCATGTTTGGATTAAGAATATGCGAATTCATGTAAAGAAGGTATATATGTATAGATAGGCGTCATATGCCGCCTCTGACTCTGACTCAAGTCTATAAATTTAATTTACATTTGTGTGGGAAGGGTGGCTTTTGCTATAGGGCTATATATATAGGATGTATGTCGAATATAATTTATGAGAGAAAGTCTTGAGAGTATATTTCTGACTTTGTTCTATTAAACTCTGCTAAATACTGAACATTGAATATTGACTCTGTACTTTACTAAACAGGTGTTAAATTACTACCGAACGGGAAAGCTTCATTACCCAACAGATGTATGCGGACCTTTGTTTGAAGAAGAATTAGAATTTTGGGGCCTGGACTCAAACCAAGTAGAGCCTTGTTGTTGGATGACCTATACGCAGGTACAGAGGAACAGTACTCATTTTCCTTTCTGAAAGCTATTATAGGGGTCGTTCATAAATGATGTCATAAATATGGTCAATAATTGCCCTAGTGATATATCCAATGTCCAATAAAAATGCTATTAATGGACTATGGTTAAGGCAACGATATAGAAATGAGTTCAAAAAATTGGAAATGAAGTCATTTATGGACGACCCCTAAATTTTAAGTATTTAATATTTAATTAAAAGTAATCAACTATAATTGAATTAAACCATGTAAAATATTGTAGAGGAATAATGTAATGAATAATTAATGCCAAAAATTACATTAGTTGGCTTATATTTTCTATTTACACGTATCTGTAGGTAATTATTGTATGCATTAAGTATATATCTACCTATAACATATATGTAGTGTAAAATATCAATAAAATTAATATGCTAATTTGTGTGCCTTCTTTTTGATTATGTCCTTCCTGGTGAGTAGCATCGAGACACTCAGGAAACACTGGCAGTTTTAGACCGACTAGACCTAGATACGGAGAAGCCCTCAGATGAAGAATTAGCTAGGAAATTTGGGTTTGAGGATGACTACGTCTCGGGGAATGTTTCTTGGTGGCAGAGGGTCAAGCCCAAGATTTGGTCACTTTTTGACGAGCCTTACTCATCCAACTCTGCCAAAGTAAGAAAGACTGGACATAATCTTTTTTGTACTTCTTGAGCAAAATGTTTGCTATATTTTTTTATTAAATTTAATGCACTTTTAGTTGCAATAATTGTTCGGTAAAAATGGAATTTTTGAAGTAGAAAAAAAAGCGCAGTAAAACTCTTTTGAGTTCTGGGAGTGAGATATCGTATGTAAAGAACCAAAATGACCCACATTCATTCTTAGATTCTAACAAAATGCACTATCTACAGAAATATTAAAATAACATGTTCATGAAAGTATGTAAATAGAACCTTATGCATTTTTCAAAAAACGAGTAAATAGAATATTGAGCACTTTTCAAAAACATGTAAATAGAATATTTTGCACTTTTGAAAAACATTTAAAGAGAATATTTTGACCTTTTTAAAAACATGTAAACGCAACAATTTGCTCATTTTAGAAACTCGTGATTAGCATTGTAAACATGTATCTTATTTACTGTATTTTTTGACATACATAGATCATTTTAATTCGGGCATAAATTCGAAATGGGTCATTTTGGTTCTTCATAGACGATATCCCAACACTCTTGTAACGTTGACTCATCCACTGATGTAAAAATGAATGGATTTAAAAGCGAGGCCAGCGGCCAGAGTCAGACAAACAGCTGATATCTAAATGATGAGTGTTAAAAGCATATTTCGTGCTTAAAACATTTCCTGAAATGCACACAGCAATTATTATTGCCGACCAAAATGATGTGTTAATGTATTTTGGCGTGGCTGCTGTTGCTCTGCCACTGCCACTGCCTTCGCTATATGAGGTCGCGGCTGGCACTGGGTAATGGTAATGGAGTGAGAATGACTCGGCTAAAGATGTTATATATGTCTCTCTAATTGTTCATGGTAATGATGATGATGATGATGATGATGATGATGGGGAGCCTTCTGGATTCTGGAGGAATGAGTTTAAAATTAAAATGTATGAAATTATAAATGAAAGAGCTTTTGGTTAAAATTTGATATTAATTTGATGACAATTGCATCGTGCTGTGCGGACTCTGATTATTATTGTCTTTTTGTGTGTAGATAATTGGAGTTGTGAGTGTGTTCTTCATCTGCATCTCGATCTTGTCCTTTTGCCTCAAGACCCATCCAGACATGCGTGTGCCGGTAATTAGGAATATCACAGTGAATACGAGTATGAATGTGACAGCTTGGACTCTGGACAAAGTGGGGACGAATGCCCATGAAGCCTTCTTCTACATCGAGTGTGTCTGTAATGCATGGTTTACCATTGAGATCCTCATCCGATTCATCTCCTCCCCGAATAAATGTGATTTCATTCGAGCCTCCGTCAATATCATTGACTACGTGGCCACCTTATCCTTCTACATCGACCTCATTCTCCAAAAATTTGCGGCCCATCTTGAGAATGCTGACATTCTTGAGTTCTTCTCCATTATTCGTATCATGCGGCTCTTCAAACTCACGCGTCACTCCTCCGGTTTAAAGATACTCATGCAGGTATGTTTCTTGTGTCTCCGGATCCGGACACCGGACAGACATTCTTGTTTCTTTCCTTCCTTCCTTACTTCACCCGTCATCCGTGTCCCCATCTAAAATTTAAGATAACATTTTATTCATTTGTAATCATCATTTTAGTAATTGTAATATCGACGTGTAAGATGGTATTTCGTACGCCCACACATTCTTATTACAATTTTGAGTATTTTGAAACAATTTAATTCACAATAAGAAAATTATATTGTCCATTTAAGGACTTCCTTTGGCAGCTTTTATGTGCTACTGTTGCTTAAAAAGATAAAGCATTTACTTATTATGTTAGAAAGGTGTAATTAGAATATTATGTACCTGCCTACCTAAGTACGAAACAAATTCGATTCTAAAGAATTTTTATATTTTAAAAAATATATAGTAATTAAACCTTTTAACTTGCAAAACTAATGCAGTTAAAACATTTTGGGTTTTTTGTAAACATGAAATTAGAAAATTTTGTATATTTTGTAAATATGAAATCAAAACAATTTTAACTTTTTAAAAACATGAAATTAGAACAATTTTAACCTTTGAAAAACATGAAATTAGAACAATTTTTACTTTTAAAAAACATGTATTTCAAATTCGAACATTCTACTCTGTTTCAAAAAGATACAAAGTACAAATATTTGCTCTTTTAAAACCCTGGATAATAACGTTAACCTTATAAGATCTATAATCCTAAATTTGTTTTAAGAACCTTACTTTTTCTGAAGATTTTGTAATTTTTCAAAAAGTAAAATATATCTAGCATATATATAGTTAACTTAATACGTTTTTAAAAAATATTCTTGAAATAATGCGCAATTGGTACCCACTGTACAACTAATTCCTTGTGACTCAAATTGTTTTTTTCTTTCTAGACTTTCCGGGCGTCCGCAAAAGAGCTAACGCTCCTGGTATTTTTCTTGGTGCTGGGCATCGTCGTATTTGCAAGTCTCGTGTACTACGCGGAGCGTATTCAACCCAACCCTAAAAATGATTTTAATAGCATTCCCCTGGGACTCTGGTGGGCACTGGTGACCATGACCACCGTCGGCTACGGTGACATGACCCCCAAGACGTACATTGGGATGTTTGTCGGAGCTCTCTGTGCTCTCGCGGGTGTGCTCACCATCGCTCTTCCCGTCCCAGTCATCGTCTCCAACTTTGCCATGTACTACTCTCACACACAGGTGAGGGGCAGAAGCCCAATCCAATCAGCAGTCCGCACACTAATAAATAACTAATAAATAGTCCATACAAAAAATGAGTTTTTTAATTAATATGTTAATAATTAACTTTGATACCTGCTATTTGACAACATTCTGAACAATAATACAGGATAAGTTCCCATTGGCGGTCACCAAAACGTCGGGGTTTGTCAATATATGTTGTGTCATGTCTTCATTTTTTTAATCTTTTTTTTTATCAATCTGTGTCTATAGGCAAGAGCAAAACTTCCAAAGAAACGACGACGAGTGATTCCAGTAGAAACATTAAGACCTCCACAATGTCCACGCTCCGGTCCGGGTGGTGGGGGTGGCGGTCCGAATGCACCCCCTGGTGGGGGTGGCCCCGGTGGTAATCCACAAATTCCACGTCGACTAAATGCTCTCAAGCCGGGCAATCAAGCTAAGGATATCCTATCCACGCCTAAAATGGGTAATTTGTCAATCAATTTAATGTACATACATTTCATATATTTCCTATTTCTTTTTTAATATTCTATCTATTCTAACATTTTTTTTTATGAATATATCACTATATATATATACTAATTTCTTATCTATCAGTAAATTATTTCATTATTTCAATTGTTTTTTATACATTAATTCACAATTTACAAATATGACCAATAATATTACAAATTGGAGTACAGATTCAAATTTTCCTCGTTAAAAATTTCCCAAGCTTTACTATTAACGTATTTCAACACGCACAAAATTGAATTGTTTCAAATAATTTATACAAAAAAAAATACCGCTTCTATTAAATGAAAATTTAACATTTTACATGTGTACGAGCATTCGTGCGGCCCTAGTAATGTCTTGTGGCTTAATTGCTCTCGGATAATTGTATTTTTAGATGGAAAGTTTAAATATAATTGATTTTATAAAATTGCTTTGACCGTACTACGTCCTTTAAAAGCGCGGATGTTTTAACGAGGGAATTTTGAAAACAAATCCGAGGTCACTAACCTTACAAATAACAATAATATAAATAACCACAACTGGAGTAGAATTACAATTACAATACAATCCTGGAGTTGATTGTATACAGACAAATAAACCAAATAAATCTTGAGCCAGTACACTTTACTTCACTAAAAAATATACAGAAACAAGAAAAACAGAGTACAACAGAAAAACCAGAACCAAAAAATAATTATTACTATGATGATTGTAGAATAGACAAAATTAATACAGAATGTAGAGTAGAATACTATATAATATCGATAAAAATAATTTGGATTTAAAATTGTGTGATATTTTTAATTCAATCTTGATCATATATGATTTTAATGACACTTCAAAAAATCTGATCTGAAGCAATGAAAAAGGCTTGGAATCGGGCTGCTCAACAAGAACGTGAACGTCTCAAAAATGAAAATCAAACTCCGAAAGACGCCTAAAAAAACAATTATGTCGGTCTGTCTTCAGCTGACCCACCCACAATTCAAATTCAACAACCTACTACTACTACTACACAAAGTCTTTTACAACTGAAAAACTTTCCAATTTACTTTATATGACATGACATTTTTTTTGCGTCATGTCAAAAAAAGCAACTAACTCTGCCAAAAAAAATATTTCAAAAATCAAAGAAACTTTTTTTTGCGCGAAAAATTGAAAAATATAAAGAAATTTCTTTCAAATTTCTTGCGGGCAAAACAAATCCAAATCGAAACCAAAATGAAAATGTGAAAGGCACACACAAAAAAAAGGTCAAAGGTATTTCATCCTTTTGATCCCTTCTCTCTCTCTGGTCTGGTGTCGATGTCGTCCTATAATCTATAATGACTGTCCGTAAATCTGTTCGTATTTTTGATTGGATGTCTTGTGTACAAAAACAAACAAAAAATGCAAATCAAAAAAAAATGTCCATTTAAATCGTGTCCCTCGCTCGCTCAGAATATTATAGTAATCAGTGTAGTAGATCCGTATAGACAATTTTAGTGTAGAAAAAAAGTAGACGCGCTATTAGAAACAGCGTACAAAAAATAATAATATTAGAATCATACTAATAATTTTTGTCCTAAAAAAAGCTATATACGCGAGGAGACCATTAACTAGCTACAAGTTTGTTTTCCCTTCGCAAAATATACCTCGTTCGTACAGAAATTGAGCTGCTAGAATGGAAGATTTGCACAATCCAAATCAATGCTTTTTTTACTGTGTGTGTGACTGTGTTTCCCCTTTTCTCTGTGATTGTAGCCACCCACACCCACATGCAGTACTATACTGTGAGACGTGACAAATATGATAATTTTATTCGCACTCTCAAATCGGCACGAAATTAGGCTCGAAAAGCGGTTATTACATTTTCCCCACGTCCTACGTGCTGCTAAACCCACACGCTTTTTGCATAAGAATGACATGACTTTGATGTTTTATACACGGCAGTCGAATTATTTTGGAAATGTGTAGTTGGATGATTATGTTGTCTTGGAAAGTGCAAAATATACTATCACAAGTTTTTCTAAAGGTGTCAAAAATGTCTTTCTGAACTTCTTCAAAATGGTGTAAAATCAGTAAAACGTCAATTTGGATTCTTTTTAAATGTATTAAGTGCCTTTTTGGACAATTTTTTCAAAAGGTGTAAAATGTATTTCTAATTTTTTTCAAAAAGTGCTAAACGTCTGTTTAGAGTTTTTCAAAAAGAGGCAAAAACTTCATTTTGAATGGATTCGAAATAGTTTAAAATGACAATTTAAACCCATTTAATGTATTAAAATGCCTTTTTGGATTATTTTTTGAAAAAGTGTTAAACGTCTGTTAAGAGGTTTTTAAAAAGAGGCAAAAATGTCTTTTTGAACTGTTTTGAAAAATTGTAAAAATTCTATTTGGAGTATTTTTTAAGGTGTCAAATTTAAGTTCGGATTTGTTTTTTATTATTTTTTGAAACAGAGTTTACATGCCTATTTGGATTTTTCAGATGGGATTGGATAACTGATTCCAACAAATGAATCCAAAAAGTTAGATAAAATAAACTATAATATTTTGGGATTTTTAAGAGTCACACCTAAAAATTAATCTACTTTTTACATTTTTTAAATACTCTTTTTGATGGTTACGGAGCTTTATTCAGAATAAACTTGGCACTGCTTTCAATAATTAACGATTGTTAAAAGGAATCCTAATAATAGACTTATAATATGATCAGTATCAGAAAAAATATCGATAGATAGAACATTTTACATCTGGATGTATGTGACGTGACTGCTGATAGACTATTCTGCGCCTATCCCTGACAACGATTTGTAGAAAAACATTGTTAATCCCTTGATTACATGCTCGTAATTTAGCTCTGCATTAAATTGTTTGTGCTCTCTGCAAGTCCTGCCGTCTCCTGTTCTGCTGATGCTTCGTTCTTCGTGTACTGTACTGCATTCTGTTTTCTGTTCAATATTGTATAACAATCTTAATGATGTACCTCTACTACGTCAGTGTGTAAAACAAAATGGAGAGGCAAGGGACTTGCTTCCTCCGTAAAGCTGTGGCACTTACAATTCCAGTTCCAGTTCCAGCTCCAGCTCCAGATCCAGATCCAGATCCAGCCCTGGACATATATCCTCCTTGTCTGCAATTAATCCTGACAAATGAGTTCTTCCCAAAATCCTTAGTCTAATTTTTTTCCCTTCTTTCTTCTCACTCAGATCATTCCCGCCTATACTCTGGTTGTACTTTGGCTAATGAAATACTTAAATAAATGTGGACTGCACTAAATACATACCACCTACCTACCTTCTTATACCTTACATATTATTCTGTACACACTCGTCCTTCTCTCGCCAGTCTTTATTGTGTCAAAAAAGTGTTTTCTCTTGTCAGCTTCCCTTCATTTTGTTTTTGTTTTCCTTCCCGATTATCACGACGATGATTATGATCGATGAGCCTCTTCCAAGTTGACATCGTAATATTTTGTATCTGTATATTTTATCTCCCATTTTATGTATGGGTATGGGGGATGGGACATTGCTTGCATTCTCCTATATAGTCCTATAGTCTGATATATCCGGTGTTTTTTAGCTTCCTTTTTGAGTGATCATATCACAGCGTCGACAGCGTGCACTCCGTCATTTGTCCTTTCTTTTGGACCTGGATCACTAAATTTAATTTACAATCTTGTCACTATACTACCAGTATACAGAGTAGCTCTTCCCCCTCTCACCCTTTCTTTTACTCCTGTTGTGTGTGCACCCACCTAAATAAAAAGAATAAACACGTGTAAGTAAGTAGTTTAATCTTAAATAAAAGTGGCAGGTTGGACCAAAGCCACGCCAAACAACAGAACGAACACAACCAAATGTAATCATCATCACGGCACAGATGCTCGCTCGTCCAAAAGCAATAAGTAGAGATGTCTGTATTAGTAGATGGTGTAGTATATACCCAGCAGATCCTATTGGTAAATGTTGGAATTTGAATTGTTCATATACCCAGAGATTCGAATTCAAACTCAACCCCTACTTAGGGCTTTATTACAAAATGATGTGTACAATTTTGAAATTTTACCCGCCTCTCTGTATAAATCACGAAAATTAAAAGGCTTATATACTATAATTTAAAAAAATATAAGACAGATTTTAATTTTGATTTAATTTTTGAAATTTTTCAAGTTTTAAGTATCATTTTTGAATGCCATAGATTATATGGTTATTGTAATTTAAATCGGTGGTCGTTTTTTGTTGTGGTCAAGACTGTCGTTGGAGAAGCAATACCAGACAAGTGAGTAGGTTTTGAAATGCTCAAATATTTTGAAGGTAGTTTTTACACATTTCTGGGGAGTGACGGGTTTTATTTTCTAAATTGAGATATCACGTGGAGAATCAATTTAATTCTGATATTTTAATTTGATTTAATTTAATTTAACTTTCTGTTCGACAGGCCTTCAGTAGTACTACTAGTCAGTAGAAGGTACCTACTACATAGTCAGTAGAGCTACAGTAGCCCAGAGTCCAAATATTTTGATTTTTTCAAATTCAGATAGCATATCTCCTCTGTGGTTTTGAAACAATTAATTTGAGAATTTTGTGATTTTCAAAAACATATGCAATGAAACAATTAATTTGAGAATTTTTTGATTTTCAAAAAGATATGCAAATGAAAATGAAATATTTTACTGCTTTTGAAAATATAAATTTGAGCATTTTACTGCTTTTGAAAATATAAATTTGAGCACTTTGCTGCTTTTGAAAAAATACAATTTGAACAATTTGCTGCTTTTGAAAAATATAAAATTCGAACAATTTAATGCAGAATAATTTACTATTTTGAAAGTATCTAATCACAAAAAATTGTAAACTTTTTTAAAACACTCAAGTAAAGCATTTTACTGCTTGTAAAAACATGAAGTAATGAAAGATCTTTCAAGAAACTGCTTGAAAATATGCAAAGCACATACCAATTTTGCTCTTTTCCTGAGAAATTCAAAAATGTGAAAACGTCCATTCACAATAAAAGTAGCAAATATTAATTACAATTTTTCTAAACACACAGATTTAATAATGTGATAATTATTGGTATTACATCTTCAACGACAACACATATAGTCACTTTGAAGTACGGTGTTGTGATTGGTGGTATTTTCATAATTTTTAGTTTTGGTATTGTAACCAGTAGTATTGTAGAAAGGCCTTAAAATTGATTCCATATTTTTGATCCGTCTTTGTCAAAAATACTAATCAAATTTTATATTTTAATTTTTGGGCTAAATCCATATAGCATATAGCAAAATTACTAGGTAATTACCTAAATATTTTTGAACTTGGAGTAAACAAAAAATATACGTGAAAATGTCCTCTGTAAATAAATATCCTCCACACGGTGTGAGTCGTAATCGTAAAATACAGTACACTACAGTATATAGTTAGTAGTCTCATGTAGTATCAGTGAGTAATGAAGTAATTTGTAGGTATGCTCTGAGTGTACAAAATTGTGTAAATAGTAAACATAGTGAATTCAATGGTGTAATATAGTAAAAACTAGTAGTAATGTAGTGTATATATATAAAAAAAATATAATTAATTACCTATATGTATATATATAATATATATATACTATATATACTAATTGTTTGACTTGGAATGTTCTAATTATAATTAGTGTTTTAGAGTTCTTCTCGTTACATAGTTTTTAATTTTGAAATTTATTTGATAGTCCATCACAATATGAGGACAGCAGCTTGAAAATAATCTCAAAAAAGGTTGACGATTCATTTGTTGTTTTCAGTGGGAGTGCCCAATCCCATCCTCACCACAATTCCTATGTCCATTAATGGCGGGATGGACAAGGACAGGTCGTCATGATTATGATTATAATGCGATGGCATTTAAAACTACAACAAGAACAAGAACAACAACAAAAATAAATAAATAAATAAGTAAATAATTGAACTGGATTGAATATTATAATAAATATAATAATATTAATAAATAAATAAAAATAATAAATAATAATAAATAAATTTAAATAAAAACAAAAAAAAACAATTATTGAATTGGACTGCGGACTGGACTGGACAGTATGGAGTACATATGGAACTATAATGGAGAGTTATTGGAATATTTGGAAAATATAATGAAACAGGAAAAAATAATATACTGCGATGATATCTAAAAGTAGTAAAACAAAAATGTGGATGGTTACATGCATACCTATATCTACGTTGTTGTATACGCAATGCGTTGAAGTTTAATTTTGGAACAGAATTTCAAAAATCAAAAAATTAATTTGAATTTTCGACAAGAACGAAAGTATAAAAATTCAAACTTGATAAATTAAAAATTAATATCATCACCATTATAAATTTGAAATGTTTGACGTGTGTTAATATAAAAACAAAGATACATGACAAAAAAATTTGAAATTCGTTCCAAATTTTGGAACCTATTCGCTTACGTATTATAAAATCGTTCGAGTCTCGGGAGTCGTTCAAATCTGTGATTTCAGTGATGAAGATTTTCTTCCCATTTGCACTCTTTTTTGGGCACAAAGTGTGTGTACCGTGTTGTTGCTCTTCCTAACTATAATACATATACTATATTAATGATATAATTATTAGTTCGAGTATAAGGTACGATGTAAGAATAAATAGTCATTACAAAACATTACAACAATTGATATAGTTACAGTTAAGAATATAATAATGTACTTACGAACGATCAACGGTAACAAATTTCGGTTCATTTCAAGTGTCGATATATAGCGATATCCATTTATCTAAAAATACAAAACAAAATCTACATCAGTAGGCATACAGTTTACTCCACTACAATACAGGCACTACGTTTTGGAGGATTACTACCTCTACCACATAGAGTTAATTTTCATCTAACAATATTTATCTCGCGCCCAATTAAACTTCTGTAGGGGGACCAAGTAATCCGCGAAAACATGGTGTCCATATTTTAGTCGGACACACTGTAAAATTACAGAGGCGAAAAACTATTACATACAGAAATAAAAAAGGTAGGTAATGATTAAAATACAGTATAAAAATCTACAGTATAATAACTATATAGTACATATTACGTGCAGATATTTGAATACGACTACTACGACTAAACTAATAAAACTATATGAACTACAACAGATATACTTATAAATAATGAATACATAGTTATACACATAAATCCATACAGATTACTAAACAAAAAATATCAATCCAATCACGATACTGATACTGATAAATTAATGCTATATAAGAGGATCGATAACCACAAGGATATATTTAAACAATACAAAACTAACTTTACATGGTCAGTTATATAGAATCTACATATATAAAAAAAGTATGTAGAGAGGTATACACTATAACGTTTAAAGAAATCAAAAAATTATTATCTGTAATAATCAGAACTTTACATGAAAAAAAATCAATAATCAAAACAATTATGGTTAAAGCTTCCCACCTTTACCGTTTACACACATTATACTCTATATACTAAAACCTCACATATTACCATATACTAATACACTAATACTGATGATATTTACGTATACAACAATACATAATTCCAATTACTATCCCACAATATAGTAATTGGGATTGTGACAAGGATCAAATTAAACTATAACGATATATAGAACACTGCGAAGTAATCACACTAAATTAATCCACACTCCAGTTATTTGACTTGGATTTACGGAATAGTCATAAATACTGATAGTAAATAATAAGTACCTATACACACAATATTAATTACATTAAATTACTTAAGGATAATTACCTTCACACATTTACTTACTCGATCCTGCATGAACCCACACGTCATTTTTCAATATATAAATAATATATATTTAAATTTTAATCGTTATGTAGCATTTCAAAATTCAAAATTTTTAAACTTTTCCTACACACACGAGTTTTGAGTACGACGAGGAATTTAAGCGATGTATCCATACTTAGAAATAGTGCGTCACTGTTATTGTTACTTTTACTTGCGAGAGGATGCGGTATATAGCCTATAGCAATATAGTTAGTCGTATATATCTATAGTTATAATACGATTGTCTAAACTTATTACAATTAGATTTGTAGCCTCCTATACAATTAAAATATGGCCTAAGTTTTAATTAATTATCAATAATACCCTCCTTTTCCCCCACAGTATTTAATAGTTCGATGGAACTATACCTTCCTAAAAATTTACAACAGATTTTACAATATTCATAATTTCTCTGCGTCGGTTGTACGTACTAATACATACATATTTTATAAGAGGGAAATTGGAAGTGCAAAAAAAACAAAACAGTACTTATCCTTATAGTGTACACTAATTAAATTTGAGGACTACAAAACTACAATTTTCTAGATAATATATCATCATCAGTATACAAATTTAGACTAATTTGATTAAAACTTTAAATTATTTTGCATCTTCAAACACGTTTAGCAATTATACCCGTAATTATGTACAATACACAATTATTACTGACCAGATTTGATTTGCTTGAAAATTACTTTGAACCCAAAACGGAAATTAGGTAAATGTTAAAGGTTTATTAAATCTAACGATTATTTTACTTAAAATGTAGCATATTCGTTAAACTATATACTCAGCACTATGCACACACGTCAGAATAGCCATGTTTTTTAAACTCTGATTGTAACAGTAGTTAAAATTATAAAGAATATATTTGGTATGCACAACAAGTTGCAACAAACAAGTAACCGTCACGTACAGAAACAGAATCCCGATAATATTATTGCTTAGTATATAACATTTTAAAAATGTTTCGTAGCCAAATAAGCTTATTAACAAGATGTTAATTTTAACTAACGCGTATTTTACCTCCCCCGAGATGAGAAATCGTTATGATTATTTTATTTAATTATCATTATTATTACGCGACAAATTATGTATATGTAATATATTGAATAACTAAATTTACCCCGACATCAGCATTATTAAATAACATACTATACAACTGTACATATTACATAACGTAATAAAACGGATGTACTGAACTACATACATATATACTGAAAAAACTACATACGGCACACACATGAAACTATCTATATAAATACAATACTAATCTTAGGCTTTGTACTATACTATGTATATGTAAAAATATTCTATGAAATAGTGACGACAGAGAACAAAAAATAAAGGATCATATTTAAAAAATAATAAAATAAATTACAACAATAAATTTACAAGATGGCGCTACATTATATACAAAATAATAATAGTAAAATTACGGCGTTAAGTAATTATTATGTATGTAGCAGTAATAAAAGGATACAGATATAATTATATGCTATAATACCTATGTATGTTAGACGATTATTGTTATACAAGGAAGCATTTAGGTGCAACTGCATTGTAGAACTTATACCAACCACCTTATGTAGTGTAGCACTTGTTACGCTATACAATATATAGCTATATAGCGAAGAAAACCCTGTAGGAATTTTTAACGAAAACAAAAACCAAAAAGCAACGTCTACCTGTTAATTAATTACACAACTAATTAAACCTTAACATACATACACACACAAAACAAAAACCAACTATAATAATGTGTGAGGCGTAATTAATTATTATTACTACATAATATATTAAAGTTAAAGTGAAATAAAAATGAAAACAAATATGAAAAATGTTGTTCGCCGTCGAATTTTGAACACCTTTAAAAGTAAAGAAAAAAAAACTGCATTTACAGCTACCTACATAATATAGAACAAGCTTCCCTCAAAATTAAAAAGTGTAGTAATTAAAAATAAAAACATTTAATTACTATATAATAATAAATTATAATTCTCTACTACATTTTTTAATGTCAATTTGTTTAGCACCTTCAACCTTTTACCTTCGTCATCCTCATGTCCCATCTTCACTCTCATTGCGTAAAAAGTAGCTTTCCAAAATCAAATTAATGTTTAAAGTTCAAGTTTTTACAACAAAACTAAATTAATTACTACTAAATTATACATATAATATATACATATATGTCATATTCCACTGATTTAAAAATTATTTTTTGCAAGTGCAACGTTATACATAGAGCCCTACAAAAAATGCAATTAAAAGTTGATAAAAAGTTTACCAAAAAAATAAAATAAATAAATAAATAATAATCCTATAATCGTGAACGTCAAACATCGATATATTATTATATTATATAGCAATTATATAGTACATTTATAGCCTGCTTATAAATTGTTGATTACGGTTACGAATTTTACGGTTACAAAAAAAAGTTTTAGCAAAAATAAAAACATGTATAACATATAAACCTCTACTTACCTTACCTTTACTTAATTATATAACTTACACATACAATATATATTATTATATTGATATTGTATGATCATTGATTATTGAATATGTAAATTAAATTATCGTATACTACATTGCAATTATTTGTATTTTCCTTAAAACAAATTTAATTATTATATAAATAATAAAGTACATGACTAAAATTATCTCAAAATCATAAATTATTATTATTCCAAAATAAATTAAGCCAGGGAAAAAATACACAAGTAAACGTAAGTAGACAATAAGTCCAAAGGGTATCACACTACTTGCCTTTTTAAGTCAGATTTTATTTTCAGAGTTGTTGGAATTATCGTAAGTAAACTTAATCTTCCTAGTTATTTAAACCACCACTTTCACATATATACCTACATATTTTGAATGTAAATAATTGTAATGTAATAAGTACAATTAGTAATTAGCCAGGCCGAGGAAAAATTTAGCGTTGACCTTTGACACTCTTTCTAGTCCTTCTTTTCTTCCCTTGACTACCCTTGCTTGGGAGTGATGAGTTAGCAGAAGATGTACGAAGGGTAAGCTCTGGGAAAGTAAGTGGAGTCGAAGCCTCGCCTGAATCCTCTGCTGTTCCTATTTGAATGCTCAAAGAATCTTTGGTAGCTGCTGCAGTCGAGGGTTGTGAAGAATCTCCGCTCCCTCTTAACGTTACGTCAATGCAGCTCTCGCCTCCGTAAATAGTAAAAATCTCTTCGTACTACAAAAGGGGTAATGGAAAACCGTGTGAAATAATACATTATACTACTTAATTGGAATTAAAGTAAATAGTACGCAGTTACAGAATAATCCAATAACAGCTAAATTAAAGCTTAAACTCTGTATTTCACCTTATCCTGAAATGATGGTTCAAAACGGATTTTAAGAGTATAAACATGTTCCGGAGCCAAGGGTCTCAATGCATTTGACTGAACAAAAGGGCCCAAAGGATTCAAAACACTCATATTTAATTTCAAAATCCCTCGGCTCACATTGTACACACTGATTTCCTTCCAGGCCATCGTTTGGACGGGGACGGGTCCAAAATCAAACAGAGCCGAGTCATCCAACAGAATTAAGTCTGGTTTCTGAATGGGACATTTGAGAGTCACGTAGAATACATCTGTGGGTGTGGCAGATGGACGATCATAGATGTGAATAGGGATTTGATACACTGAGCAGGTAGGACTCATATTTTTGAGGAGGTCACGCTTCGCCCGGATAAATTCTACAGAGTCTACAGGGACGTCGGATGGACTCGGCGGAGCAAATTCTTCTTCAATTTTGGACACCAGTAACTTCTTCCTCTTTTCAAGCTCTCCAAGTAATTGTTGTTTAATAGGAATATTAGAACTATTAGAAGCACTGATGGACATTTTATTAGAATTATAAACTACAGGTCCTTCCTCCCCAGTACTATCCCTCCCATTTTTATTTCGAGTTAAACTACGTTTTCCTTTCGACTTTTTTGACTTCTTCTGGTTTGAGTTCGATTTCAGACTTGATTTTTTACTGGATTCCGAAAACTTTTTAGGCAGTGAAAGTTTGCCAAGATCGTCAGCATTATTACTAGTAGTAGACTTTTGGTCGTCATCTGTTGTTCCAGTTCCTACTTCTACTTCTTGGCTTTTTATTGAGCTTGAACGGTCTTGCGATGGTGGTTTTAATATTTTACGGAGCGCAATCTTTTTGAGGGCCCCTGATAATTCTGATGTACTGGGATTCATACTCATGTACTCGAGGGAGGTGCGAAAATTTAAAATGTCGGGATTGGAATTCTCGTCAAGCATCTGAAATCAAACAAAGTTAAATTTTTTTAAATCTTTTTTATGTCGTGTTTATATTATTACTCAACTTACCCAGTCATTTTGGAGGTGTAAATTAATTGAAGATAATTCCCTTTGATAGGTATTTTTTCTTTCTAAATATCGTTTTTTAGCCATGTCAGTATACTCGGCTATGACTGCTTCCTCAGAGACATTTGCTTCGAACGTTACAGACAGCTTTGTTTCCTACAGCAAAACCCAATTATAAAATTAAGTTTAGGCTAGTATTAGATAATATCGAGCTGGTTTACCCAAGTTACAAATTGATTCAATGATTAATTTACTATAATAATCATCTCCAAATAATTATACATTAGTTAGATGATGGTTATGATTAGATTGTTTTGTGCTTTAAAAATGGTTAAAATTTATTACATTGACATTTTAAAAGCATATAATTAACTAGTTAAAAGAGACTTACTTGTTAAGTTGAATTTTAGCTATAATTATATAAGTAACTGGAGATCGAAGAGTAGAAAGTATACGATATGTAGTGCCCCTTGGCATCAAGGGCAAGGTACACGTATTTCAAAGAACCAAAACCAACATGATGTAGGTCCGTCTTCTCTGCACTCCTCAACTCACTCTTCAGTTATTTCAAAGACGACGAATTTTTTAGCAAGCAAAAATAAAAATAAAAAAGGGTGGGAAGGGTGGGTACTTTCTACTCTTCGATCTCCAGTTACTTATATAATTATAGCTAAAATTCAACTTAACAAGTAAGTCTCTTTTAACTAGTTAATTATACTTCGTAACTTTCGATCTTCAAGTAGAAAGTATACGATATGTAGCTGTTTAAAGACTAAAAAATTCGAACGTGGAGCGCACACAAATGCATGTAACTATATGTAAGAATTTATTTACCAATCAATCATTATGACACGACAATATTACATGATCAAAATTATTTTCACTTCTTATTGGCTTATTGTAATACTTAGCAAAAACACTAGAATTCTTAGTCCATCCTGCTTTAGAAAAAATGTCATCTAAACTAACCCCTTCTCGTTTAGCTTTCGACGTTGAAGCGTGACGGTAACTATGAGCTTTGAATCTATCAATATCAACTCCAGCTTTTTCCAACACGGTCTTTAACCACCGACTTATCGTAGAATTAGTAACAATTTTATAGGGTCTTTCCAATGAAAGAAACAAATTATCATGATTGCGGTATGATTCAGTTTTACACAAATAATATTTAAGAGTAGTGACAACACACAACTTAGCATTAGGATTAAACATCTTTATCTTTAACAACGGTTGAGACTTCCCGGGTTTCGAAGTTTTTAACAATTTAGGAATTTTAATATTAACATAATCGGATTCAAATTTAATATGAGAGATTAAAATTGCATTAAGCGTCTGAACTCTTTGAGCTGTGACTAAAGCCATTAACGCCACTAATTTAACTGTAAGATCAGCAATATTCAATGATTCATTATCCTCCCAACTACTAAACAATCTTAGGACAATATCCGGATCCCAGACGTCGTCATATCGTGCGACCGGCGGCCGAATCTTACTTACACCTTTAATATATTTTACAATAATTGGATGTTTTCCAACCACAAAACCATCTATAGGAGACAGATATTGCGACAACGCAGAACGACAAGTGTTCATAGTACTGTATCCAACACCAGTAGCAAATAATTCGTTGAAAAAATTTAACACTTGATTTAAGTTACAACAAAATTGATTATTATTATTTATTCTACAATAATCACACCACTTCTTAATATAGGTATTATATTGTTTTGATGTTGCTGGAGCTGACGCAGAGCTTAATACAAAAATTGAAGCTTCGGAGAATTCTTCATATCGCAATGACTGCCACATAATATTGCTGCTGCTAGCCGTAGGCTCTTTGACAATGGGTGGGGGCTGCTGGAATAATAAGATTGTAGCAGATTACTTCTAGGCCCAAATACTAAAATATCTTTTTCTGACATTGCCTTGAAAATTGGAAACCAAGGCTGAAAGGGCCAGTATGGAACTATAAACAACGCTTTAACTCCTTCCACTCTTAACTTCTTCAAAACTCTCCCAACCAAACAAAATGGGGGAAATATATACAAATTTGAATTCTTCCAATTTACAGTAAAAGCATCTACCGCCTCAGACTCTGGGTCTGGATGCCATGATACAAATCTTGCACACTGTTTTGTCAAATGAGAAGCAAACATATCAATTTCAGGTTCAAAGCTAAACTTATCACAAACATATTTAAACACACTAGAATCTAACTTCCAGTCAGAGTCATCAGAGTCACGTCGAGACTCAAAGTCGGCTATATAATTATGACTACTTTGTATGTATGACCCAACCAACCAAATTCTTTTCGACTCGGCCCACTTAAAAATCCTTTTAGATATAATATGCAACCTAGGAGCTCGGCAACCACCAAGCTTATTAATATAGGACAGGGCAACTGTACTATCAATTCGTAATAGGATAGAGCAGCTCTGCATACCACTAGCTAATGATTTTAAAACATTCTCAACAGCAAGTAACTCTAACTCATTTATATGCAACTTCCGCTCAGCAACTGTCCAAGATCCATGTGCTGTGTGCATTTCATGGTTGCCACCCCAGCCACTCATAGACGCATCAGTTGCTACAGTATAATCGTATGAGTCTTTACGAATACAACTAAAACTATCTAAAATAGTATTCTGCCACCACACTATATCGTTCCTAGCTAAGTCAGACAATGTTAATTTGGATCTGTAGTTGAATGCTGACCTAAGGAGTGCCACTCCCTTTTCTAATTCTAATTGCCTTGTGTACAGTAATCCATACGACACAGCAGGCGTAGCTGAAATAAGAATACCTATAAATTCCGCCAAGCTTTGCAATGGTACTTCTTGTAATTTTAATATACCAGCACACAAATTCAAGATTCGCGTCTTTTTATCTAATGGCAACGTTAAACGCATTATTTCCGAATTAAATATGAACCCTAAGTATTTTAGTTGAGTTGTAGGATCAAGTACAGATCTGCAATAATTAATTTTAAAGCCAAGCTTTAGTAACAACTGAGAAGTAACTTTAATTGTGTATTGACATTCTGGCTGAGTGTGGCCTAATAACAAGAAATCATCTAAATATACTACATTAATATGCCCTGTTTCTCGTAATCGAGCAATTACTGGTTTAAGTAGCTTAGTGAATACTCTAGGAGCTGTTCCTAAACCAAACGGTAAACATGTATATTCGTAGAGCTGGCCTTGCCATAAAAATCTTAAATATTTACGACTAGAAGCGTTAATCGAAACTAAGTGATATGCGTCCTTTAAGTCTAACGTAGCCATGTACATATTTTCCACCATAATATTACATACTGTTCTGTAATCCTCCATTTTAAAATGTTCGGACGGCAGAAATTCATTTAGACTTTTTAAATTTAATATAAGCCTACGAGTTCCGTCCTTCTTAGGAACAGTAAAAATCTTAGAAATAAACTGACCCGTACTTGGCTGCACCTTCACAATTGCTCCTATATTTAACAATTTAACAACACATAACTTAACAAAATAATTCTCGGCCTCCGAAAAGACAGATTGTGGCTCAATTAACTGAACAGGCTCCCTAATAAATGGTAACTTATAACCCTTAATCGTATCAATTACAAAATCATCACTCGTTATTATTTGCCATTCTCTTAAGAATAATTTAAGCTGGCCAGCGTGAACACTTACTGATACTACTTCCTGTGTAACATTTGCGGGCGAGGTTTGAACCGCTGATTCTGTTGCTGTGGCCCGCCTCCCCGCATCTGAGTCGGACCTCTCCATGAGTTTAAAGGACGAGCGGTTGAGTTGAATCCTCGTGACCTACTTGTGCTAGTATTATATGGATGAGGACGCCAGGTCTAAGGACGTTTTCGTCTGTTGACGAGCTTTGAAGTTGTCCGAGCAGTGCGAACCTCCTGCTCCAGATTGTCTCCAAATAAAAATTCAGTGACCGGAATTCTGGATGAGCACAAAGACTGCAGTTCTTCATCAAGAGTATTCTTGAGAGCTGAACGGCGCCGCATATTTATTTCCTTCTGGGCTCCACCGATACACATAGCTGAATCCATCAGTGGCTTAAACAATAACTCGACATCCGACTTTGACAATTTTTTTGCTTTGTCTAACGCTAGATTCAATACAACCTCGGCCAGCCGTGCTTGAGCAATTAACGACCGACTTATCAACTGTTGAACATACTGCAGTCTGCCGTCAGCCATCCTCTCATTTGCAGTTAATCGCGGCCAAAGTTCCGGGTTGATTCGCGGAACTCCCAACAAACGGCAGTTTTCTGGTGTCTTATACAATTTTTTAAGACGATCTTGGTCTTCTTTAGTCATATCTTGACTAGGAACACGTCCAAAAGACTTTGCCACTTCATCCTTTAATGCATCTCCATATTCCGGAACCCGGTCGGTGACATTTAATATTGATTGAATGGTCTCTCCCATTTCGCTGTCTTCAGCCTCTGCATCGGAAATATGAACTTCTTCTTGATCATGAACATTGACCATGAGGTCGTCAAATGGATCCCCATTATCTTCCGACAAATCTTCTCCGTCATAATAACATCCATCTTCTTGATCTCTGTGGCTTTGTGGTGATCGCATAGCACCAAATGATGTTGTAAGAGACTGTACAGCATCCTATAATTTCAAAGTTAGGCTTACTTAAGTGATTTAAAAATGTCTCCCATTTCCATTCACATAATACATACTGAACTCAGTTGTCGCAAAACGCATCCGAATTCTACAAACGCATCCGAATTTCGAATGTAAAAACTTACAGCCATCTTACTCATTGCCTCCGCTTGGGTAGCAAGGGCAGCGGGAATCAGTCCAACATGCTCATTTGTAGTAACCATAGACGAAGTTAAGCTCTTTAATTTCTCCAACACTGATCCATTACTACCTCCTTGAGGGCTTGCTGCTGTGGGTAAAGAAGTGGGTGGTGGGAGTACAGCTGACGCGGAAACTTTCCGACCCCTGCGCGTACCCTGCTGTCCTGATTGGTCGCTTGCCATACCAGGCACACCTCTTGCCCTGTTAATATATTCACAATATGTACGAATGAGTATATTGCATATACCGACATACAAGCCCTTACGCTACATATTGGACGCCATCATGGAAGTCCACCACTTGTGGCGATGTAAAAATATTTATATTTCATATAAATAAATCCCTTGCATAATTCGTAAAAGCAAAATGGAATTAAATTAAAACGAACTTTAAGATTGCATCTTAAACAACAGCGTGGCATAGATAATGGCTTCACTACGTGAATACCCTGCCAAAACGAGCACGAATGAGCAAAATCTCTTACTAATACAGTAGCAAACTCACTATTAATTTAAATTATTAAGTTTATATTCCAATCCAAACCAAAAATGTTTAGATGTTTACTCTGTTACACAGATGTAATGGAAATAATTAGTAAAAAATCTGAAAGGAAAGGAAATGAAAATAAATAAAATACTTACGTCTGATCCACTAATATTGGAGGAGATCCTACAGGAGACGCCATTGTGCGAGCTGAAAAGACGAGTGCAGACACGATGTTACCTTGCGCGACACGTAAAGGGAACTGAAGAGTGAGTTGAGGAGTGCAGAGAAGACGGACCTACATCATGTTGGTTTTGGTTCTTTGAAATACGTGTACCTTGCCCTTGATGCCAAGGGGCACTACATATCGTATACTTTCTACTTGAAGATCGAAAGTTACGAAGTATAATTAAAAAAAAATTCCCGTTTATTCTACTATGAAAAGTTCTTAATTGCCACTTGCAACATTACGGTTGGAGCATTTTATTCGTCTCAATTACACCCACCTATTGCGTACATTGTTATGATTTTTAAACCTCAAGCAATGTTGCCTGAACTGAAGATTAGATTAGTGTTTGTTATTACTGTTGCTGTCCTGGAATAGGCGAACGCGTGTTTTTGTGTCGCTAGGTTTAGTTAGAAGCTGTTCCACTCCGTCCGCAGGACGGGCCACCTTACATGTTACACCTTGATTTCACTAGAAAAGTTAACCATTGTTAGCCTTAAGAAACTCGCTTTCAGATTTAACAATGGTTAACTCTGAAAGCGTGTTTCTTAAGGCTAACAATTGTTAACTTTTCTAGTGAAATCAAGGTCTTACTTAGAGATAAGTAATAACCTATTTCTAGCAACTTTCATAAGTAAAAAGGATCGTTCTAAAATGGGCCTATCAGTGGCCTGATAAGTAACTTGATGTTACTGGATCTCCTTTAAATACAATAGAATACAACAATACCTATTCATGAGTCTGATAATGTGCAAACCATTATATCATACAGTTTAATACAACACTGCTGGAACCAAGATACTACCTATCATTACAGACATCGATTTTGCCAAGCTTGAGAATGACATAATTATGTCTACTATTGCACAGTCAACGTTGATATATTTTTATGAGATTGTTTACCTTTCCAGGTTCTAAGTATCCACATTCTGGAACAATTTTAATCGGTATTTCAGGATCTACATCCACTTGAAATTTCGAAAGATACGAGAGGCCCTCTAGGAGAAAAAAATAAAACAAAGTATAGTAGCATTGTAGCATAAAACATGAAGTTTTTACTACGTGTGACGAGTGACTAAATCAATAAATGTAACATTTAACTGTACCTACATATTTAATAGACATGTAATGTTTTTCCATTTACAACTTACTGCTCGACGGGTTAGTAGTTTTAATAAAAATATTCGAGGAAACAGTGCTGCCGCAGCAAGTGGCCGGAAATGTGATCTTCGTAGGACTGAGTCGAATTGAAGTATTTTTTACAAAGCATTTGACCCGAATATCATACTCTTCTTTCGCCATAGTTACTAATTTCATTTGAAATATTCGTTGACCCCTATAGTTCTTTTGACTGTTAGACAGATGATCAAGAGAAACTAGGACGTCCAAATTGACCCGTTCACCTGGCAATACTGTGCCGATCCCATAGTTTGGGTGGATCATAACTTCCTACAATTAATATATAATTCATACAACAGACAAAGTATTAATTGCGTTACAAATAGACTTAGGTAATTTCTTCTAAACTACACAAAATACAGTAAAGTTATTTGTTACTGTAATGCATAAAGTTATTATTGAGAATTACTGTGAACGGCTTATTACTTATACTTACCTCTGGGACATCCACAAAACCAATTTTCTGAGGAAGTAAAGTAGGATTGTGAATGCTAATGAATTTTTTGACAGTTTCATTCGGGAGACACTCGCCCATGTCAATCTCTAAAGGGTCAATATCTAAGCTTGTATTGGACAGAACAGCCATAAAAGTGGCTTGAATAGGAGACGGCACGTTGTAAGGGAACTTTAATTCAAAGTAAATTGGAAAGTCTATTATATTCGTTTGTGGGTCAAAATACTCCTTAAACTTCTTTGACTGTTCCAGAATTGATATTCTACAGATTATACATAGGAATTAAAAACAACATCTTCAGTGTAAGGTAACAATACTGTCGTAAAATAAAGTGAATTGTACAAGCCATGCCATACAAGATATAATAATAAACATTCAGCATGCATGTTCAACTTTTCCAAAAATACAAAATGCTCTACTTAGAAAGCTTAAAAGTGGCCTAAATGATCAGTACTACCGGATTTGTAAACAAATCTAATCGTAAGTGATGAAAACAATAATTAATTACGTCGGAGTAAATTTAATGGAAAATTCGGCAGGTTGCGACTGAAGTAGAGAAGTCGCTCCTCGAGGATGCACGTCCACAAAGTCTTTAAGATGCGGGGGTACTTTTGCAATTACTTTTCCCATACCTTTACTACAGCTTGTGTGAACGCTCACAATTTGCTGGTATGTGTTGTCTTAAAAGCAATTCAAAAACAAATTTCTAAAATTCTAAAAAAGATACTTAATGTCATTCATTTTAAATTTTAAGTATAATATGTAATCTACTCACTAATCATGCAAATTTGGAAGTCCCCATTAGCTGGTTGAATGTAAACTGGATTCTCGGCTGCAACTCCTGCTACATCCAGAATGATCTATATAATAAATGAATATTTGGTAACTTACTTAAGAAGTTTAATCAAAGGTTTGTTTTAAAGTCAAGTACTAAATCAAAAACGATAACGATGCATTACTTACATCCTCAACGCTTTCACCTTTGGCAGCCTCGATTGGAGAATCTGGCTCAAAGGCCATGTAGTATTTAGTGGTAAAGTTGGAGACAAAAGGGGGTCTGTACACGACGGACAAGGTAAGTTCTTCGCCTGGCTTCATATCACGCTTCATCTCATCCACATACAGAACAAAAATACTCTCCGTAACATACGTGATGAGAGTACTCAAAATATCCTTGACATCTTTCGTAGCTTTGGATGATGAAGAAAATGGAATGTTCTTCACGGAGCTTGTTCTGGAAGTAGCTGGAAGTACTTTTGGAGAGTTTACAGATTTTTGAGAAGTTTTTGATTTGGATTTTACAAGAAGACTTTTCTTTGATTTGGAAGATTTTTTCTTTGACCCAGACGATGAGGATGATGCAGTACTTTTTGCCCTGTTTTTGCCCCCTTTAGATTGCTTAGGCTTCGTTTCAACATCACCTCTTTTGATAGAGTTTTTCAAACTGACATTAGACTTTCTAACCTCGTCGTCTTCCGTGTCGGAAAACTGCTGAATCTTACTACTCCCCATGTCCAGACTACCACCAGCGCCACTAACGCTTAAAATGCTGGTAGTAGTGTTGGTCGTGGAATAGGTATTGGAGCTGTTGCTATTCTGGTTTATATAAAACACCTCTAAATCGTTGAAATTCTTAGGTGGATTTGATTCTAGGACTGTAACCAAATATCCGGCTAAACCACCAGTATTCTTGAGTCGAACCTTCTTTATAGTACTTATTCCTACGACAGTACGTGGAATGACTAAAGATGGAGATGAGGGGTCGTTCATATCCATTAATACAGGCGAAAATCGTTTCTTGGAAACTTCAACAGGTATACTAAATGTAACATCCTGGGAGAAGAAAGACAAATAACCTGACCAGTCCCCTGGAACTATAGGTTTAAATGTCACCAGAAATGAATGTTTTAAACCAGGTGAAAGCGGATTTGGAACGGTGAAGTTTACATTAATTAAATCAGATAATTTGTAAAAGCCAGCTTTCGCAAGTTCGTCCAGGCTTTCTTCATTCAACTTCTGGAAAGAAGCAGAAGGCGACTCTACTGTTTTTTTGGAGCGGGCGGACATTTTTGACTTTTTCCGTAATATCGATGTTTTCTCGTCCTCTCCTTTAGAAGCAGAATCAGGAATTGTTTTCACAGTAGAAGCTGTAGTGAGTTCTGTAAAAATTGAAGGGGTCTCTATTTCAAGTCCTGAGTTATGTCGAGAACTTAAAGAATCGGGTTGTGATTTCTTTTTGTTTTCTGTAAAAATGGCTGTTGGAGGGGGATTTTTGGGACCATTTCCAGATACTTCACCATCAATAATTTCCTTATAGTAATATTTCAGACGACGATTTGACTTATTCACAACAAACACTCTCATCTTGTAAACTTTACCCACTTCGTAGTTCTAAAATAAATAAATAGTTTAAAAACTAGAGTCCTTCTGCCTTCTACAGCCATATAATCGTGTGCTAATATACACCTTTAGCACCCGTGTACAATTTAAATTCAAGAAAAATAATTTCTACAACTACAGGAAATCGCAGTAACTAAATAATTATAAATTACCTTAAAAGAAATTATTTTGGGAATCCAAGAAAAAAGGGGCTTTTGATTAGTTCCATGCAAATCAGTATTAGAATTTAGAAACTGAACTTTTGCATCCCCTCCAGGACCATAGCCAGCTATAGGCATTTCACAATCCATGGGATAGAAGAATGTTGTCGAACCATATTTCTTAGGCGAGCTCAAAACTTGATTCGTAGTAAGTTTTTCCCCAAATAATTCCTGTTCCTCCCCAGCGTACTCATCCAGTATTCTATTCTCATCACCAGATATTGCAATGGGTGGTTTTTCAGCCGAATATCTTTTGCTTTTCCGTTTATTTCTATTGTCTTTTGATCTTTTCTTTTTCTGAATTGAGTCCGATTTCGTTCCCCGTGTCCCTTTGTTGGAGCCAGAGAATGAGGAACCATTAGTTTCCTTCGTAGCACTGCTCATAGTTAGCAAATAGTCTAAATCTTCTACTTCCTCCACATCGTCAACTCCAACCTCTGGAGTGACTGCATCAGTTGACGTTGACATTTTGATGGGAATTAAAGATTTTTTACGAGGGAATGTGGATTTTATTGTTTTTGTGATAGGAATGGGAATGGAAATAGGAACGGGGGGAATATTCCCTAAATTCCCAGGAGGGCATTTCATAGGTTCTTTACCCTCTTCATAGCCATACTTTTCCTGGGCAATTTTGAGCCACTTGGCTATGCGGGATGCTCCTAGTGAGTCAGTCAAAACGCCAGCACCATCCTGACCATTTTCCGACAGGAAAGGTTTAATAAATTGATTATAATTTTGAATTTTCTTGTCACGAGCTTTTTTAGCCCAAAATTTGTCCCACTTTCGACGAGACTCCTTAGACTTAATGGAATCCAGTTCTCTCCTCCTGATTTCATTTTCAATTTTATTCATGGCAACGTGTTTAGATTCTATAGCTTTAGTCTCCCCTTTTTTGATTTTGTCTTGAAAACGAATCATTTCATCGACGACATATGGGTTTTCTCCCTCAGCTATCAATGCCTGTCTTTTCTTTTCATTTTCTTTAGCTTCACGCTCCTTTTTCTTCTTTTGTATTTCCTGCTGCTGATGAAGCCATTCCCTGTGCTCATCCATTTTCGTTTTAAGGGCGAGTAGTGTTTGTTTCTGATGATATTGACGCATTTGCTGAGTGAGCTGAGCTTCATCTTTCAATTTTCGACGGCGAAGATTTGTATTTCTAATGTGGTAACGTATTTTCTTCATGGCATCTTTCATGCCAAGTACTTTGGGCTTCTTTTGCTCGTCGTGCTTTTGAATCACTGTGTCGATGGAGGTGTCCAGATAATTTTTGATTGCTTGATGTTTATAGCGGTGCATCGCGGATTTTTGATTGCACTCACGGTAGAAACGCTGCCGGTACATTTTGCCCTTCTGAGTTTCGTAGCTGTTATAGACTTCATCGATTTTGTTGTCCATCATTTGAAGGTTGAGGGATTGCTTCTTTATGCGACATTCCCGCATCGCCCGTCTGCAAATACCGTTAAAAGAATTATATTATTTTAAAGCGTATATAGAAATTTTATTTTTAAGTTTTACTAGTACTTTCTCTCGTGGTAACTCGTTCCAAAAACTTCTTATTGACTTTTTAGTATGCTTGCTATTTTTAAGTATAGGATAAATTAATTTTAGGATTAAATCAGGAATTAATTATGGGATTATCAATATTTTTCGTTAAGAACTCACTGTGCACAGTTAAGGTCATGAAGATATTTTTCTTCGAGTTTCAAACATTCCATCAGTTCATGTTGCTGTGTGTTTTTAAGCTCCAAGAGCATCTCCATCTCTTCCCTTTGGGGACATTTTTCAATTTCTAGCTGTGTCTCCATTTGAGCTGAAAAAGTGTTCTCAATGGCTTCTTTGACTGTCTTTAAATTCACGGTGAGCTAAAAAAAACAATGTTACGAAATTTTTTAAAATCACTAACGAAAATTCTAAAATTGCTCTAAATAGGTACAGCAGAGTTTCAGTACAGCTTTTAGTTCACTAGTACATTGTACATGCTGGTTTAGAGCTTAAATTAAACATAATTAAAAATATGTCTATTTTTATTAACAAAATTAATGATATTTTACTAGCCAAGTAACTTGTTTCAAGCATAGATTAATTGAAAATAACGCAACACGCCTTACTTCGTTCACAATTATTTCTTTTTGTGTGACATCCTCTAGCATTTTCTTCTCCTCTCGACCGTAGCGAAACATTTTGAGTAAGTCGTATTTGGGGATTCTGGGCAGCTCTGGAATCTTGCCTTTCCCTCCACAATTCGGGTTGGCAATGATGGGGAGCTTACAATTATCCCTGTCATTTTTTAAACAGCAGCTATTGTACAAGTTGCGTGGTGTTGTTTCTCTCATGATTTGCTCTGAACTTCTTGCTGGTGCAACTAATAAGGTAGGCATTGCCATTGCTTTCATTTTACAGAAATCCATTCTGATTGATATATTTGATTCCGAAAAACCGTATACTTAGGATTTAATTTAATTGCTTTTAGTATGATTCCCCTTGAGCCTTGAGTCCTTGCCCTTGAGCAGTAAATAGTAGATTGGACCAATACCAGGACAATTCAGAACACCCGGAGTAAGCAATATTAGTCACTATTATCATTACCATCACCACAATTGTGATTAATTACCACTCCTCTTGATCCGGGCCATCGTCGAAATATTTAATATTTACGTATATATTATTCGTACACGAGGAGCCTTGCCGCTTTGATTCCGTCGAGCACCGGTTCTGTCAAAAAATAAAAAAAATAAAATATTAAAACTAAAATAAATAAAATGTAATTTAAACTTGTTGCTAGCCAAAAATAAAGAAGTTGCTCTTAAAAAATAAAATGATAATTTTATTAATGACATTTATTATTGTACAAGGCCTTCTCATCTTTCCCCGTTTCTGTTTACAGCGTTTACATTTTTAAATATATTTAAAATATAGCTTTACGGCTACTTAATATAATACTTATGACATTAAAAGATAATTAATAATGATGTAATTTTAATTTTATGCCTAGTAAGTAGGTGTATTAGTAGGTACCTACATGAAATTACAGCAACAGTGCTATATACTGTTACTAAACACAACAACTTCAAATTAAATAGTAATGCCAATAATAAAATACATGAAAACACATTTCAAACTCCAAGCTAGCTATGTGAGATTTTAAGTTGTTGGAATAAATTACTAATAATAAAACTTGATACGGATATAATAATAATACATATGGGAAACTTCTGACGTTTCTCTGGAGACAATGCCACAGCTACAGTGCACAACCTCCAAATCAAATAATAAAACACATGAAAAAAAATTCAAATTCCAAGCAATGCGTATGTTTCATGCTACAAAATACACAATAAATTACATTCATCTATTTTACGTTATACTTATAGACAGATTTTCTCTGCGTATTGTAATTTTGTAATATATATTGTGTTTTGTGTGTTGCACTATTTTACACACTCAGAGACGATCACAACATCAATAAAATTTGCATAGATGCGGTTAAAGTATCTATACCGCTGTGTATATATAGTAAATACATAATTGATTCACTATTAAATCAATTAAATGGGGTTTTTCCTTCCGGTGATTATAAAAGGCCGTTGCCAAAGTCAGATATTGAAGGTTAGTGTACAACTTTTGTGATTATACTTGGTAATTCAAGCTTAATATAATAAAGCCCTTCTTTCGTTAATGTTCAGGTACATACATTTATAGATGATAAGTATTTGAATTTGCAGTTTTTATTTTTTAAATAATAGTGTACCATAAACAATCACCAAATATGGAATTTCGAAAATCCCCCCAACAGGGGTAATTTTGACTGTTTAGTGCATTTTTGGCGACATTTGCCCCTTTTTTGTAGCGCCCACAAAAATGCACCGATTTCGACAAAACTTTTTATTTTGGTAGACAGCAAAAACAAATTAGGGCGTCTTTTGAAATTTTAAATGTTTTTCGAAAATTGAGGCTAAAACAAATTTCCTAACTGCAAAAATTTTCAAAATTTGTATTTTTGCCCCAAATTGAATATAGTTTTTTGTAGTAGATGGAGAACCACATTTTAAAACTTTTTTGACTCCATACTGTTTTTGATTTGGTCACTCCGTAGTTCACAAAATTACCCGGTTAAAAACAAATAGTGTTTTTTATACATTTTGTTTTTCAAAAACAGCTTTCACTTTTAACGCGCGATAACTGGATTGGCTTAACTAATGTACCTACCTAAATTGTGGAGCATTTAATTCTGTATATACACGCTTAGAAAAATAGGAGTGAATTGACTACTTTACTGTTAATTTCTAACTACTTTCTTGTTACTCCGACATCCACAGTGAATCCTGTTAACCACGGTCAACAGGATTATGGTTAGTGATTTGCAGTGAAAACTGTTAAACTTGGTATACTAGAACGGTGTTGGATCACGCAACACTAATCTTGTTGAACGATTTTAATAATTCAAAAATAACACTAAAAACTGAATTCGTACCCCTGGAATCGACCAACACCCTTTGGAATATGAACCTGGCTCCTTCACCACTGGACTGTCACAACACATCAACTATTGACTACTAATTTAGCATACATATACAGTGATATAAATGCTTCAACAGGTTTAGTGTTGATTTAACAAGTTTAGTGTTGGGTTTTGCAACACCTTGTTGGATGTGGTTAACAGTTTTCCCCACCCTCAAAAATTTCAAAATTTACTACTAAACCTGTCAAAGTTAACAGCTTAACCTGTTGCCACGGCCTAACTACAATAGTGTCAAGATCTTTTCTAAGCGTGTAGAGTCATCCGACTTTAAACTTATATCCATCTGCGCATACTGAAATAGGTCGATTTTAAAAATACAAATGAAAATTTTGGAAGTTAGGAATTTTTTTTAGACTCAATTTTCAAAAAACAGTTAAAATTTCAAAATACTTCCTAATATTTTTCTGTTGTCTACCAAAATTAAAAGTTTCAAAATCGGTGCATTTTTGTGGGCGCTACAGAAGGGGCAAATGTCGCCAAAAATGCATTACACAGTCAAAAATAGTAAAGCCAAACTTTAATTTCGCAGAAATTTATGCTTTAATGAAGAACCTCAATGAAATATTTTGAAATCAATATTGTTGTTCAATCTATTATCAGCATCCAAAATTTAGTTTTGGATATACAGTATACATGTCATATCAAGCATTGTAATTGCAATAAATATTTGCAAATGAAAAATACATCTTTCCTAGTTTCTATCTACTGTGGTTTGAAATATTTGTTATATATATTAATAAAGTGCAAAAACGTTAAATTTTCCGAGACCAGGTTGCCAATGCTTATTTAATGAAACCTCAATAAGCGGTTTTGAAAAACTGTAGGGGTTTACTGTATAAGTTTGAAAGTTTGGCACTAAACTTAACTTTGGAAGAATCTACTTGCACGCTGCTTTAAATAATAATAGCACCGAACCAACCCTAAGGGATGGGGGTTTTATAACATGGCAGCCTCCCCCCCCCCCTCCTCCTCCTGTCTCCGCCAATTGCACGCTCACGGGCATAGTTAGGTTATGCAATAAAGAGAGCTCACCCTCGTTTTAGTTTAAGTCAACTTGCGATATTTAAAACATGGTAACCTACCCACATAGTCCGAGTATACCTATCTCACGATTATTACTGTTTTCCCATAGCGGTACAAATGACGGCAAACATTTTCAGTTATGTTTTTCCGAATCCATATGACAGGACATTACAGTCGACGAAACAGTTTTAAATTCAAACCATAGCTGGGCGCACTCAACGAAAAGGGTTCAGCAATCCGCTCTGCTCAACTTAGTGAGCGGAGTGCACCTTGACTGCACTCAGAGTGCAACGATTTTTGAACTTCGCGCCACACCAAGGATATATTTTAGTATGTGAATGTCGCAAAAGAGTTGCACTCACAGAGTGGAGTGCAGACAATATTGCACTCATAAAGAGTAATTAGCTTGAGTGGAGTTCGAGTGCAAAAACCTTTTGGATGCACTCAACCGAGTGGAGTTTGAGTGCACAAGATTTGAACTGCACTCGTACGCGTGGAGTGCGAGTGCAAATCAAATGCCCAGGTATGACATAGCTGGGCATTTGATTTGCACTCGCACTTCACTCGTACGAGTGCATGTCAAATCTTGTGCACTCAAACTCCACTCGCTTGAGTGCATCCAAAAAGTTTTGCACTCGAACTCCACTCAAGGTAATGACTCATCATGAGTGCAATATTTTCTGCTCCACTCTTTGAGTGCAACTCTTTTAAGATATTCACATACAAAAATACATCCTTGGTGTGGCGCGAAGTTTAAAAATCGCTGCACTCTGAGTGCGGTCAAGGTGCACTCCGCTCCGCTCCCTTAAGTGCAATCTAAATTCCTCGCACTTGCTCTCCGCTCACTGAGTGGACTGCAGTTTTAGAGCGGAGTGCTGCACTCCACTCATTGAGTGCGCCAAGCTATGTGCATGTGGCGCATTTTCCAAATTATGGAATTTTAAAAAATTGTCAAGCAGGGCATAAGATATATGCCAGTGATTACCGCCAGTAAGTGTATGTTGGGAGTTGGGGCAAAATACAGAGTATATCAAAATTTTGGAAACATTCTTGTGGCCAGTAATAATTAAGGCGACCAGAAAGCATGAAATTCTGAAAAAACAAAACAACACGTTTGATATGCTGACGCCAGGTTATTTAAAGTTTGACGATCGAATAAATAGGAAAACAATAAAATCAATTTTTTTCAGCAAAAAAGCATAAAAAGCGAAATGGTCCTAAAAACGAACATAAAAAGCTAAATAAGCCAAATATACATTTAGAGCTCACGAGGGAAGGGTTAGAGGTGATTCCGCCGAATCGGCCGCATATATTTGTTTTTAAAAAGAGCATACACGTGAAAGAAAGTAGATTTGCTTAAGAACACTATACGAATGGGCATTTTGACTCGCTAAGTCATATTTTTGTAAGCATAAATTTGCAAATGGTAATTAAACGGGCACCACATGTAATTGACCAAAAAATGAATTTTTGAGTGCTTGGCACCCTGTAGCTTCTACAATTTTTGTCCGATTTTTGAAAAAAGTGTGGTTTTTTAATTTCCAGAACATTTAATACCATCGAAAAAGTCATTACTGATTTTTTTAAATTTCAAAATTTTATTTTCTATTGAAAATTTGTGTTTAACGGGGAAAAAAATACCCGAATTAAAAAAATTAAATGTTTTGAATTTTTCAAAACCAAGAAATGACTTTTTAGATAATGTAAGTTTTTTACATACTCTTTTCAAAAAACATCTATGCGGCCGATTCTGCGGGATCACCTCTGACCTAAAGTAAAGTTGTTTTTGATATTTTTCAAAACAAAATTATGAAATAACATTATATAAAACGCCATTTTGAATTTTAATCCGGCCGACCGATACATAATGTGTATATATATTGGCAAAAACCGGGGTGTTTAATGACCTTCAAAAACCATGAGTTTGACTTTTTAATTGTAATTGTAATAGCTTTATTGTTATTCCTATTCAATATTCACTGTTTTACAATGGACAACATCCTTTATGGGTAAGAACAAATCCAAAGAAAGAGAAAAAAGAAAAGGAAGGAAAAAGATAAAAGTATATTAGATTTAGTATATATATCTGTAGCTATAGTCGTTGATTTTTATGCTAAGGAACCCTTTCATAGGATGTTTAAATTTATGTACGCTATCACATTTTTTAAATTTTAAAGGTAGGTTGTTCCAAATGTTAATAGCACGGTACTGGAAGGAAGACTTCGTGTAGACATAATTAAATTTAGGTACAGTAAAGTTCATACATTGTCTGCTTGCACGATCACGATTTTCCATTGTAGTAAAAAGTGATTTAATATCGTTATTTAAATAGCAAGATTGATATAAAGTGTACGTTAAGAGTGTAGAATGATATATAATTAGCTGATCGATGTTGGATATCGCTGGTGAATAAGCATTTTTGCCTAAGTCCAGTCCAGTACTAAAAGCATTACTGCCCAAGTCCATTCGTTTCTTAAAAGCACATTTGCCCAAGTCCATGCAAATCCTGTTCAAACCTGCACAGTTCAGTGGACTTGGGCATATGTGCATTTAAGAAACGCATGGACTTGGGCAGTAATGCTTTTAGTCCTGGACTGGACTTAGGCAAAACTGCTTATTCACCGGCGATATGCCCCAATCGCTATACATATCGGCAATTGATAAGTGAAACATATCAAGAAATTTAACAATTTTACGTTCAATACATAAAAACATTTTACCATCAATTCCATAAATAGGTAAACCATATTCAATGATGGAGTTAATTAAATATGTAAATAAAATTTTCAAGGCCTTAAGACGTATACATCGTTTTAATTTAGTTAGCATTAAGATCCTATAAGAAAAACGTACGTTTGCAACAATGTAATTTTTTGTATGATTGAGGACTATTTAGAAATCATCTTACCCACAGTAATGTATTTTCGAAAGGAAAGTCAATCATACTGATTTGTACACTCATTTTTGACATTTTGTGTACAACAAATTCCGTTTTTATAAAGTAAAAAAAGCATAGTACTATAGTGCTTAAAAGTGAACCCCACCAAAGAGTGATTATTGGACGCCGTTTAAACAGTACGGCCTATAAAAATCTAAGTAACTGATATTAATTCAGCTTATGGTGTTAACTATCTTAACTACTGATTTTAGCTTCTTTCCTCACATACTCTGGCTATGTAAAATCACGAGAATTTTGAGTGCTTTTGAATTTTTTATGCTGATCACATTTAAGACCATACTTTTTAATTATCTTTAAAAGGTAACTGATCACATTTATGGCATTTGGACCGGTGTAAGTTGTTTTGCGATTTCTTCGTAAAATGACCTGTATCTCTTGCTACTTTTAATTTTTGAAACTGACAAGGGAACAACTTTACACCTAGATTTTGAAATTGCCCATTCCAAACAATCAGGCTACTTTAGTATAGTCACAACCAAAGTAACTCGACTGCATTTTGTGCTGTTTGGTCACAGTCAAGTTTTAAAAAATTAAAATTTTAATATTTTGCCACCCTGGTACTTTTACAGTTTTGTTCGATTTTGATGAAATTTCGTTTTTCTGATCCTTAGGCTTTCTACTAGAAAGCTATTTCAAGATTTTAAAAAATTCGAAAATTTTCATGTTTTTTGAAAAAATTCCAAAATATGTGTATATTTGAGGCCTAATTTTTCAAAAAAATGAGAATTTTTGAACTTTCGAAAATCCCAAAATAGCTTTCTATTAAACAGCCTAAAGATCACGAAAAACAAAATTCCGTAAAAATCGGACAAGAAATGTAGAGGAACTGGAGTGGTAAAATATTAAAATTTTAATTTTTAAAATTTGGCGGGCCACTGTGACCAACTAACGCAAAATGCAGTCGAGTTACTTTGGTTCTGTGTTACTTAAAAGTAGCCTCATTTTTTGAAATGAAAGATTTTAAAATCTGGGTGCACCACTTGGACTGGTTCTCTTGTGAGTATTTTTTGCACATACAGTATTAAAAGAGAAGTATAATGACAGTTTCTCCTTTTGTGTACGTTGGCTAAGTAAAAAGATACAGGTACTTGAAGTTTTGAAAAAAAACCGATTACCTTTACGCGCAGAAGTACTAATAGGCTAAAAAAAATGAGCATAATTTAGCAAAATGCGGTTTGAAAACCCATAATGAAATACGAAAAAACCATATTTAAGTTCGTGTTGATATTACGGCGTGGTCGAGTTTTTCAAAATTTTCACTGCGTTTGTATTATTAGCCGTTTAGAATGTTGTAAAAATTTGATACTCTTTATTTTGCCACACGATAGGGCAAATGTAACAGATAATAAATTTTGAAAAAAAACAAAAACTGACATTAGATAAAAGGATCGAAAGTAGATTTCTCCATTTAGGTAATGCTGCAAATAAAAATTCAAACACGTTTTGGCGCCATATCTGCAGTTTGAATTTAAAATTGTTTTGTCGAATGTAATGTCCTGTCATATAGATTCAGAAAAAAACAAAACTAAAAATGTTTGCAGTCATTTGTTCTGTCACGGGAAAACAATAATCGTGAGACTGGTTGTTAACTCGATTAAGCTAACCCTTGTCGTATGTAGATCGAAAGTGAGCTTACGCACGATTAACTTTGAGAAAGCGACAGATAAGATATAGATCTCAAAAAATAGCGTGGTGGCGGTTTTCAAAAATCAATTATCTCATGCACATTTTAAAGTTCTGAATGCAGATTCAGAATTGCTAAAGTCATACCAATCTTAAAAGCAACTTGTTTTTTCAAACGTGGCCAATTTGAAAAATGTCACAACTCTAAAGTTTAGTTAATACACAAATTATCTCGGGTTTCAATGCAAATTGTAAACAATAATTGTAGATTCAATGTCACTAGAGTCCAATCCACCTCAAAGAAGACGAGTTTTCATAACAACGTTCATTTTGAAAAACGTAAAATCTTTTTGGTCTAGCTATTACATGAATTATTTCAGTTCTTCATAGGAGCTTTAAAATTTTAATTGCAGATTAAAAGCCCACATAATTAAATGAACAAACACAAGGTTTTACAAATGTGGCAACTCTGCAAAAATGGTTAACCTTTTAGTCCAGGCATTACATGAATTATCTCAGGTTTATAAGCAAATTTTGAAATTGTAAATGCAGATTCACAGTCACCGGCATTCATTTCTACCTAAAAAACAACAAGTTTTCCTAAAAGTGTCTAATTTCTAATAATTTATATAATAGCTGGACTCAAAAGTTTCAAACTTGTCTTGTAGGTAGATATGGCTCTGATTATTCTGAATACAACAATCATTATTTCAAAATTTGCATTGCGACCTGTTATAATTCATGAAAAAAAGACGAAAAGGGTTTAGCAATTTTAAATAGCTATTTTTGAAAACAAATGTAGTCGCTTAGGTTTATATGACTGGTGACTGTGAATCTGCATTTAGAATTTCAAATTTTGCATAAACATCTGAGGTCATTTTTGTATTAGCTGGACTCAAAAGTTTTATTTTTTTTTAAAATGGTCACTTTTGGAAAAATCCTGTTACAGGTAGATAAGACACTATCTATTCTCAATCGCGAATTAGAATTTCAACATTTCCATAAAAACTAAGATAATTCATGTCAACTAGACCTAAAATTATTGACATTCTTTAAAAAGACAACTTTGAAAAACATTCGTCGTTTCTCAGATGAATACGAAAGGTAATTCTAAACCTGAAATAAGACCTGAAAAATTTCATGTAATAACTGAACGTACAAGTTTTAAAATTTTTCAAAATTTGCCTTTCTAGAAAAAACGTGTCTTTCAGGTAGTTCGGACACTGTTGATTATTAATCTAAAATACGATTGTCAAAATTTGCATTAGAGCCTAAGACAATTGATTATTAAAATCGCCTTCACTGCTACTTTTTCAGATCCAAAAATAAGATGTACTTGTAATTTAAAAAATAGTAACCTTTAGTTAAACAAATCGAAAAATTAAAACTATGAATTTTCTCTTAAGGTATAATTTTTTATTCATATAAAACTGGGTTACTTGTTTTTTTATATAAAAATTATCTACGTTTGTACTAAGAAGTACACTGGAATTTTAATATTAACACAACACATTTAATATTGAAAATTAGACCAGATACTAACCAAAAACAATATATATTACGGCAATTTCTATATTTTATTGCATTTGTTTTAGTACGCGGAGTAATAATTATAGTGTTTTGCTGCACAGAAGTTCATCGTTAAGCGTACAATCTAAACAACTAACACTACAAAGCAAAATGGAGCGCATTGCTTGCAATTACTGCGACGTTACTTTTACGCACAAAAAAAGTTTAAAAAGGCATCAAAAAAACAAACATGGACATGTTATGGATATTCAATGCAATTTAGTACCAGTAAGTCTTCTGAAAAGATATTGGTTTGCCTAATTTGCTGCTCAATAATTAATAAAATTTACATTTTGTTTTTTATGTTTTAGCGTAATTTCAACATTTAAAATTACAAAATACAATTTTATGTCAAATGTTATAATGTATTTAAAAATTTACGATTCTGGTCATAAAAAAATGTTAGGAAATCAGCGTCAACGAAGTTGATCGAATGATAAATCAAGGATCAGCTGTAACAGGTGCCGCCAGCTTACAAGATGAAGCTACTACTGCTGCATGTAATAATGATAACCCGCAAGAGACAACAGACGATAATCACGATAGATTCAATAGCCAGTTCTTAGAAATTATGGAGACGTTAGAGGTTAAACATTTATATACAGTAAAATCCTGTTATAAGAGACGCCGCTGGACGGGATTACCCGGTGCATTACAAGGAAATAGTCACAACCTATAAGTTCAAATTTTCACGCCGTATTTTTTTTTAAAAAAAGCATGTCAAAAAAGTAGGAATGGCTTAAGAACTTGTGTCGAATGGGCATCTTTGCTTGCTAAAAGATTTTTTTGAAAACAATAAATTGCCTATGTTAATAAAATGGACGCTTTGTTTAAAAGACTATTTAGGTCTTTAAATGTGTCTCTAAGCTATGTTTTGAATCTTATTTCAGTAAAATTTGAGTTTTTTGATTGTTATGATATTCTCTTAAAAAGGATTATTGGGATTTTTAAAATTCCAAATTTTGAAAGTTTTTCAAAAATACGTTTTCTATAAGGGCTTCCAAAGTTTAAAAAAACACTTTCAAGTTTTTTGTATAACCCCATACCTTCTAAAATTTTTATCCGATTTTCGTAAAAATTTGAAGGTTTTAAATTTTCCAGATATTGCACTCTAGATGCAAATCAAAAACCTTCAAATTTTTCAAAAATCGGATGAAAATTTTAGAAAGTATAGGGTTATAAAAAACACTTAAAAGTGTTTTTTTAAACTTTAGAAGCCCTTATAAAAGAACGTAATTTTGAAAAACTTAAAATTTCGAATTTTTAAAATCCCAATAATCTTTTTTAAGAGGATATCATAACAATTACTGAAATAAGATAAAAAATGTAGTTTGGACACACATTTAAAGACCTAATTAGTCATTTAAACAAAGCTTTTATTTAATAAACATGGGCAATTTAATGTTTTTAAAAAAATCTTTTAGCGAGCAAAGATACCCATTCAACACAAGTTCTTAAGCCATTCCTAATTTTTTGACATGCTCTTTTCAAAAAAACATTTGGCGTGAAAATTTGAACTTATAGGTTGTGACAATTTCCTCGTTAGTCATATTCTCATCTACTAATAAAACTAATTTCCCTTGTAAGTGAGCAAAACACATAATTTACACATTTGACATTTATCTTTGAATTAAAACAAGGTCAAGGAATATACAGTTATTTTCAATAAATACAAATCACTTGGAGGATTTCAAAACGTCAGTTAATAGTCTGTTTCAGGCTATGTTAGTTTTGTTCTGAAGAACATTTAAGATTATGTTGTGTAGTTTCTATCAATGTGTTTAGAAATCTCCCGTGTGAGTGGCCTAAAACATGGTTTAAAACTCGTCCCTGTCAACGAAATGGTCAATTATTTTAGTTCCCTTACATTTGGACACTTTTAGCACAAAAAGCTTAGCGGGCCAACTAAATATTTAAACAGCGTGCCTTTGAGCAGGATTTTTCTTTGAAACGAGTCCCTTATAACCGGATTCTACTGTATTTCTAAATTTTAAAGATTAGGAGAAAATAAATTTTATATTTTTACTAAGGCATCTATTGAATATTTTTAATTTAATAAATAAATTACTAATCAGGAATCTGCTTCACGTTTGGATTGCAATGACAGAAAAATGACCTTGGACCAGCCAGTATTCTGTAATCAAAGCAAGTTACAGAATTTAAAGTCCAAAGATCAGAATCGAAACATACTAATAATAAGTTCTAAATCGCTTAGTGATCTATTAAATTACGCTGATGAGCTTTCATTCAACAATAGTTATCTTGTATGCAACATTTGTGAGAGAAAATCAAAGGGAAGACAAGGAAAATTCTTTTACAACCCTCCTCATGATAGTGACAAACCATCAATTGCAGAAAAAAATAGCTTCTCTCACGTTAAACACCATGTAGTAGATCACTTTATGTCAGAGTGTCATAGATCTAATATAATGACTATTAACACTGATTGTGAATCGACTGTACCATTACCAATTACAAATCCTATAGATCTCGATCGAAAGAAGCTGATTCGTCGTTCAAAATCAGTGACCCAGCTCTTAGAGCTTGCAGAAGAATTTAAAAGAGACGATTTTGGCTTGGTGTGTCTGAAGTGTGCAAGGCCAGGAAACAAAAAGATTGGTAAAATAAAATACGATTTTGCAGCAAACGGAGAAACATTTAATGGTAAAAAAGTTCCTTTAAAGTTTAACCACATGAAACAGGCAGTCTTAGACCACCTAAAGTCTGCATTTCATAATGCTGCTGACCATCAAAAACTCAAAACAAAAAAAGAATTGTACAAAGAAGAGCAAGATGCAAGAGCATATGAAGCAGGCATGGTCCTTGCTAGAAATGCTTATGGAAGCTTGAAGTACACACAATCATACCAAAAGTTCCCAAAAACCGTAGCAATGGATTCGTGCAAATCTGTTCAAGGTATTTACATGGATGTCGGGGACAAGAATCACAGCAAGGATTTTGCAGCATCATTAGTGCCGCACTTTTACGAATTTGCCAAATCAAAACTAATTGAGTATTTAAACAGCCCGCTGCCATCAACAGGAAAAAAACGATGCTTCAGTGTAATTGCCGATAAGGGAACGCCCAATTACCACAATTTGCACATTATTGGACTTGTAATGCCTACAGAGAATAAAGTCGATGCATTTTTTGTAAGCGCTTACGAAGTGGAAGACAATTCAGGGTTAGGACTGGCAAAAGATATATACAAAGCAATGCTGGAATATGTTCCTCACGATGAGATTAAAACAAGGTAATCAAATACACATATATGTAATTTGTATAAATACTTAAATATATTTAATAGGTTAGTAGACCATAATATTATACAATTGTCTAGAATCAGTCTAACAAGCTGCAGTATATCCTGTCTAGAAATGCTAACTTTTCACTTTTTCTACTATACCGGGGTTGTAAATGTATGTTAGATTTCAATAATGTGTGATCACGATCAAATGAAGCTGATCATGCCTCATATATATAGCGTTTTGATTTCGACAAACCAATTTGGACGTTGGAATAAAAATATTTTTATTGTTTAGCTCAAATTTTTAAAATTTTGAGTTAAATTTGAAGTTGTAGTGCTATTTGCAATGTCAACTTGGCTTTTTAATGTCAGTAGTTGTAGTTTAAGCCCTTTAGCTAGTTAAAAAGTTACTCGCACATCTGCTTTTAAAAACAAACTAACTTTTTCATCACTAAAATGAATAAAAAAAGAGTAGTGTGTAGTATGCTTAAATGTAATCAGGTTCATTATTTTTTAAATTTAATAATCTTATCGCAAATACGATACAAAATCAGTTTTAGCCCATCGTACCACACACAACTAAAATTTCATATTCAAGCACACCTCTTGCATAGTCAGAGAAAGAAAAAGCGGAAAGTAGTTATTTAAATTCGCAGTAAGGTGCAACTGTTAGATTCCTTTTAGACACTTGTCAATATCATTAGTATTGCTCAAAACATTGCAAACAGATAAATAGCAGGCTTGTACTTCAATCATACTTTAGGCGTGATTTTTGGCCATTCAAAAAATAAAAAAAGCACATTACTAAAAATCATGAGCAATTATAAATCGTTTCTTAAAATTAAGTTTTAAGTTTCCTTAAAAAGAATAAGACGTGCATAAAAAGGCTATTAGTTACAAGCCTTGTCAGTTTTGTTGTTGTTTCAATAGGGATAAAATATTTAAAAATATTACAGGCATTTGCAAATTGTAAAGTACTTAGACTAGAAGCACAAACACATGCTGTTTTAAGACTTTACAGATTTATAACGTTTTTATACTAATAAACTTTGTTTAGTAAAACATTTATTAGTATTTTAATTATGATTTTACTGTTTTTATTCCTAGAAGTTTAATATACTAATAAGAAGCTCAATTACCATATTATTAATATAACTACCTAGGTTTGTTAGTCTCGGCGTAGATGGACAATACATCCATTGCAAAGTAAACAATCATTTACTCGATTTAATTGGAGTATCAGCAGGAGAACGCGATTTTCATCCTGTACTTTGGGATACATCTCATCAAATTGAGATCGCTGGTCAACATGTGAGAGGTGACACGGCAACAAACGTACCAATTAAAATCCCATTTATCAAGGCAACCTACGACACGATTACTCAAATATCCAAAGTAGTAAAAGTGGGTAAAGGAAACAAAGAATTACGCAATTTTTCAAAGCCTCGAGCAAATGACCAAGGCAAAACTTCAGACGCCAACACATTATCTTTGGAAGATGATGACTATGACTTACTGGAGGACAAAAATAGAGACAAAAATAAAATTAAGCGTTTTCGTCCGTTTAGCCAAACAAGGTATTATTAAATATTTATTGCAATAAGATTTTATTTCATTAGAGAAACCTTTGAAACAAATTGGAGCTTTAGCAACGTCTTGTGATTACCGTGCATTTTTGCACCTGTAAAGGCCATACATAATGTCCTATTAACATCTATGACTTGTCCCCATAAAGGATATAAATAACCTAGAATCAACAATAGGTATGATTTGCTCCCTTGAAATTCAAAAATAACATTAATATACATCAATATATTTTGTGTAGCCTTACAGGGCATTAATATTCATATGCAACCAAATGTGCACTTTTTCCCTAATACTTAAAACCTGTAACAAGCGCAGGAACATAATATATATTCTAAACCAAAATAATTGTAGTAATTGAAAACTTTAATAAACTGTTTTTCAAGTAAGTTACTTAGCTACTTCGTATTGTTTGTAATTAGTAACTTGCTTAAAAAACTTTGTCGCTGAGTTCTGAATTACTACACTTTCTTTGAATTACGCGATTTACGATTTAAGGGGACAAGTCATAGATGTAATATAGCATTATTTATGGCCTTTAGAGGTACAACCATGCACGTTATTGACATCATTTTTCTGAAGCTTCAATTGTTTTAGGGGTTTCCTTTGCGAGGTTATTTTTGTGTTTCGCAGTTAAGAACACAAAAGTAAAGTAAGAAAGGCCCACTATAGCGATTTTGCATTGCAATTAAACTCCCATGCAAAGACATTTCTTCAGTTTCGCCTGATACATAGAAAACATTATTTCGTACGCTTGCGCCATCTGTGGTAATGTGCAAGCAGCAGCTCTTTTGCATTACATTTGAATTGGGACTTTGCACACCAGCGCTCCTTCAGTTGTGAGGCGGAACTGCCTGCTAAAGTTCCCAATCATTTCTTTAGATGGAAGCAGAGAGTTTGTTGCACACCCGTTTAAATGTAGAAGTTCTTTGCCTATAGGCACTGTTTAGTGCCAAGTAGAGATTTCTTACCCTACTGTGGTTAAGAGTCTTGAAACACATTAGAAAAGTTTTGACCATGTAAAATAATTTCATGTAAAAATATTAGTATTTTATTTTTTCAACAGGTTTTCTACGTATACATACGAAGTTCTTCAGACATTCAGACATAATTATACTCATGTGTACAGGTACCTTGGCGAACGGCAAAAAGCGTTGCTTAGTAGCATTAGCAACGCCAACTTTGTATTATCGCTCTCTGGGCTCCAAGATATTTACAAGGCGATAGGCAGAACATCTAGAAGTTTGCAAACACAAAACTTATTTCATTGGCACGTCCTGACAATTGTTGAGAATTCGAACACAACATTAACTTCCATGGCTGACGTTCTGCTAGATGACGATTTCTGGCCTATAAATCATGATTTAGAGGTCTTTAATAATACCACAAACAACCTTAAAAATTATGGAACTTTTATGTATATGCCCATTACGAATAACACCCAAATTAGGACTACGCTTCGGTCACACGACAGTAACGAAGCTACTAAAAACTCTGATTTTGAAGATAAAATCAACGACGTTCGGTTCAAGCTAGGTGAACACGTTAGAGCGTTTAATGCAGAGTTCCAAAGCATTTTTAATGCCAGTAAACCCAAAATTTTAGAGGTCGAGAGAGCCTTATTTTCAATAAATAAAATAATGGCAAGAAATAAAGGTGAAGTTCCAGTAGAGCTTGAAGAATACCTAAAGACTAGCAAAGAATGTAAATATCTAGAAAATTCTGTAACATTTGAAAATATAGAAACAGAGTATAAAACCTTTTTGAATTTAGTGTATTCTAGTGTCAAGAATTGTAATGCAATGCCGCCACATGTGCCACAAAATGAAGAAGTTGATGTATATACAAAAATGCTTAACACTCCTACTACCTTAGAGTGTAAACGGGTATTATCGTTATTGTCAGTCGCATGCTCACGTACATTCGCAGAAGCGATAACGGAAGGCTACGGTAGTATGATGGCAACAAAGTACAAGGGAAGATCAAATTTAGGAGTCGTACAAGCATCACAAGAAGCGTTTATTGCACTAAATGGACCCGAAGCTACTGAAAAGGCAAATCCAATACTAGAAAATGCCTTAAATAGCCGATTCAAGTCTAAACAATGGGGAGTAGTCATGAAGACCGAAAAAAGAAAACTTAAGAATAAAGGCGTGTCAAAAAGCTTAAAAAAGATCAAATCTGTTGAACCCAAAATTCCTTTTTTTTGAGTTTAAAAGAACTTTTAATCTTATTACGTTACAAATTGATACAACTAAAGATGTGGCTGAAGATATCTTTGTAGTTATAGTTAAATGCATTTAGTACAATAATTTAATGATTATTTGAATTACAAATTTCTTTGTTTTCAGCAAACTTATATATCTTGATATAATAATTAAGTTTAAAACATTTGCTGACTAATATTAAGGTTTCAGTTTTACCTTTTTCATCTCTTTGTAACAAACAAAATATAAACTAGTAATTTTAAAGCACTAAATTAAGGTGTATAGAAACATTAAATTAATTACATGCCAGTTAGAGTATCATTTTATGTATTGCAATAGCGATTAGAGTACTATTTATACACTATTCTTGTTCCTACACCTCAGATATGTTGATTGTTCAAGGTACTTTAAGGAATAAAGATTTTTGCATCAATACAAGATACTTTAAAGATAAAAACAATAAAGGTAACTGCAACAGAATTCAAGTTGTATACATTATTATTTGATTTTAGAACTCGCGCAGTTTAAAAATCCTAATTTTAGAATTTTTGTGTTAAGTTATGATAGTTGCAAGTTAAAAAAATTATTTATACTTTCTAAAACATTTGCTGGTGTGTTCGAAGCCGCTATAATATTTTCATTCTATATTGTATCAATTCATGGGTAATGCAATTTCTTACATAACATTATTACCTAAAAATACAAAATATTAGGCAGAAATATGAATTTTAAATTACTAATTAGGATACTATATATACCTTTGTAAAACAGTAATCACATCAAATAACATAAAACAAATGCAAGTTTATGTTGTAAATTTGATTTACAAGGAATAGAATATAGTTCTTTGCACCATACTTATAATTATTAAAGCAGTATTCGTCTTACAACATCAAGATTAAACTAAGCAATAACCAATGTAGAGAAGTAGTTAAATTTAAATTTATCAAATTTTTTTAGATTAATTATTACCAAAATCTTTTTTAATGCTACTGTGCCAACTTGTACTGGCACGACTTGTACCCGCTCACTTCTATGTCATCAACAATCGTACCTAGCGAACTCGTACTATCGCTTTTATAACTAAGCTTACTTAAAACGGCTAAAAATGCACATAAACCTGGACCACTGTCACCAGAAAAGCTTGTACCTAGCTCGTATGCACCGTGCACGGTTGTACGTAAGCCTAACTTCCAATCAAGTATCGTTTTTCAGTGATACCGCACTCTCCCGGTAACCTCAGCATCTACTTCAGACTGTGCGCTTATAATTATATTCCTGATAGATTAAACTGCTGTAACATTAGAATTTTCGATTTATTTCTTGGCAAAATTTCTTCCCAAGTAAGTTCAAAAATTTTGACTGTGCGCTGATGATCGTTTTTCTAGAGAATTAGACTACGGCGAGTGTGAACATAAAATTAGAATTTTAAATATTGACATGCTTTTTGAGATAATTTTTTCCAAAGCAAGTTTCAAATTTTTTGGAAATTTTCTAAATTTTGAATTATGCGCTGATAACAATTTTTTGTGTAGACTAGACTGCTGCGGGTCTGTATCTAAAATTATAATATTTAATTTCGATTTGGTTCTTAAGATAATTTTCTAAAGCAAGTTTCAAAATGTTTGAAAATATTCAAAACTTTGAAGTTTGCGCTGATAATCATGTTCGTTGTAGATTGGACTACTGCGAGTCTGAATCTGAAATTAGAATTTTTAATTTTGATAAAGTTCTGGGGATAGTTTGTTCCAAAGCAAGCTTAAAATTTTTAAAAATTCCTAAAATTTTGAAATTTCCATGATAATCATTTTCTTAGTAGATTAGTTTACTGCAAGTAAATCGATCTGAAATTAGAGTTTTCAATTTTTATTTGGTTTTTGGGATAATTTTTTCCAAAGCAAGTTTCAAAATTTTTGGGAATTTTCTAAATCTTGAATTATGCGCTTGTAATTGTTTCCATGGGTGATAAGACTACTGCGAATGTGAATCTGAAATTATAATTTTGATTTATTTCTGGAGATAATGTGTTCAAAAGCAAGTTTTAAAATGATTGAAAATTTTCAAAATTTCGAATTTTGAGCTGATTATTGTTTTCTCTGTAGATTAGACTACTGCGAGTCTGAACCTGAAATTAGAGTTTTCAATTTTGAATAAAGTTTAAAAGAATCAATTTTTTGCATATTTGCAACGCTGTAGTCCCTACAATTCTATTCGGATTTTCAAAAAATTTTAAGTATTGTGATCTCTTGGACATTGTTATACAACAAAAATTTTTTTAAATTTATTACAAAATTGGTAATTTTTTTCTGAAATTTTATTGAAAACTAATTTTTTCGAAGGCAAAAAATGGGGCATTTCAGTTTTTTAACTTTTGCTGGTATCTCGGAAATAAAATTTCAATTTAGTTACGTAGATTACTTATATTCGTTGATCATTACTTCTGAAAAGTTGCAACTGAAAAGCTAGTGTCATAGATTCTAATTAAATTTGAACTAGGCTACTCTAAATATGAAAAACCTGGAATTCGGGGGGATCACTTTTGTTGATTTTGTTTGGCATCACTGATTTCATTTTGGCGCCTTAAATTTGTACACACCTGCATCAGTTCCCTAATATGTCTTAAAATGAATCCCCCTTGTTGACACATGCGCATCAAACAGAGATAAGAGCGGGTGGCCACGATTAGGCACTCTCACCCTACTGTGTACTTAAGGGTGCGATGATATCTTGATATCTACAAGATCTGGTGGTAGTCGAATATTTAAAAAGGGTGTAGTTTGACAAGTCTTGCCCACATATGTACTATCCATTGTGGTTAGGTTAGGTAAAAAGGCTGGGCAAGATGTATCAAAATATCCTCTTTAAAAATATTTTACTAATAAACACTAGCACCACCACCACCAAGCACTACCACCACTAATACACACTGTTGAATCCCACTCTCACCATGACCACCACTAATAAACACTATCGTGGCATTAGTGCCCCAATTTTTGTGACTGCTAAATTTCTGGATTTAAGTTCCAAGCTTAAAATGAAATTATCTCTGCAACCGGGAGCAGGGGCTCTATTCATATGATCTCACTTTCCATGTACTCACATCTACGGACACCATCCTGCTCAAGTGTATGCTGAAAAGTGATTAAATTCAAATTAGATTTAGAGCTAATTTTCAGAGTGTTTCTCCGCCCGCGCTTACAAGGGAATGACGTGACATGTAACACTCAGATTTCACGGAGACCCATTTCAAAAAATCAGGCTGCTTTTGAATAGTATAGATCCAAAGTAACTCGAGTGCATTTTGCGTTGTTCGGTCACAGCAGCCCGCCAAAGTTTAAAAAAATTCAAATTTTGAAACTTTGCCGCCCTATAACTTCTACAGTTCTCATCCGATTTTGATGAAATTTGATTTTTTGTGATCTTCAGTCTTTATTCTATTAAACAATTTCAAGGTTTGAAAAAATTCGAAAATTTTCATTTTTTTGAAAAAATTGGTCTAAAAATTAGGCCTCAAAAATATACATTTTTTGTAATTTTTTTAAGAAAACTAAAAGTTTTTGAATTTTTCCAAATCTTGAAATTACTTTATAGAATAAAGACTGAAGATCACAAAAAATCAAATTTCATCAAAATCGGATGAGAACTGTAGAAGTTATAGGGCGGCAAAGTTTAAAAATTTGAATTTTTTTAAACTTTGGCGGGCTGCTGTGACCGAACAACGCAAAATGCACTCGAGTTACTTTGGATCTATACTATTCAAAAGCAGCCTGATTTTTTGAAATGGGTCTCCGTGAAATCTGAGTGTTACATGTCACGTCATTCCCTTGTTAGTTTTAGACGCGGAGGAGAAGTCACGAAGGGTGGTTGGAAGAAGTGGGAAGCTGAGCTCATCAATTCCACAATTCCACATGAGTAAATTCATAAGCAATTGGAATGGGTAAAACTTCATTCTCGACAAAACCATTCAAAATAAGTTTAGCAGTAGTTACCATGTGTCTTAGCTACAATTTATAAAACAAAAATTGAAATAGACCTGGGTGTGGTTATAACAGGAAGTCGGATATTTTCAAGAGATCCAAACTATTTACTTTTTCCGACAAATTCGAACCGATTTTGATGCGGTTTGCTTTAATCAATGCTAAATACAATATTATACATGACACGAAAATTCAAAAAAAAATTAGCTCATCATTTTTGAAATTTTGAAAAATTAAAGTTTTGCAACCGCAGTCAAAATGAAATTTGTCAAAATTTCGAAAAAGTGTTGAGCTAATTTTCTAGCTAAGACACATGGTAACTACTGCTAAACTTATTTTGAATGGTTTTCTCGAGAATGAAGTTTTACCCATTTCAATTGCTTATGAATTTACTCTCATAAAGCAGAACCAAGTCGCGGAGTGAGCTTCCCCAGGAGGACAACTTCAATTTTTGAGTGCATCTTTTTCCCAATTTGTTTTCATCTCAGCCTGAGATTCAACTTCTGCTATTTTCTATTTTATTCCATTCTGCCCGTGGTGGGTTATTTGCTAGATAATCAGTTCTTATTCCTTAAGCTCCTACAAAAACTTTGGAGTTTGTAAGTTACCATACATAAATTAAAATAGGTACCTACTTTGTAAAAACTTAACAATGTTGTATGGGCTGACGCCAAATCGACACAATGAATAAATTATTATTATTATATATAAATTAAGTCCGTCACTCTAGTTTTTTTAGTTGTGTGTTACCATGATAGACAAAAATTCTTCCTATGAAACATATTTTCATTCGTAACCCAATTAGAATCAGACTCCATCTCTTGAAAACTCGAAACGATTCAAGGTAGTAGTTGGGAAGAATGTTGGGTTTGGGAGTCGGAACTGGGTGTACGACGAGCGGAGTGATCCAGCGGATGTGGTCATGGACTTATGGACTACTTCCAGAGCTTCTACTGGTCAACATTGACATTAACCACTGTAGGTGACCTTCCTCGACCCCGAACCAAAGGAGAGTTCCTTTATCAGATTTTTCAGCTACTATTCGGCCTTCTTCTTTTTGCCACCGTGCTCGGCCATGTGGCCAACATTGTAACGATTGTCCATGCTGCCCGAAAGGAGTTCCATGGTAATTTAATTTCCAAAGACAAGTCATTCTATTTTTAAACTCGGTCGCACATAACTTGCTCACTTCACTTTCCATCCAGGATGTATCCTCATACATTTTAATTAGCCTTCAAACCGTGTGTGTGCTCACCTCCGCTCCACGGGTAGTGGCACGTTGTAACATTGAGCGGGGGGAGGGGGGGAGGGAGAAGTGAAGAATTCAAGGGTATATAGAGCGTGATTTTAATTAGGAAGGTGAAGGTTGACAGAGCATGATTCAAATTTATTTTTATTTTTCCTTCACTCAGTTTATAATATACTATAGCCTGTCCCTTTATACCTGGACTTGCATGGAAGGGTCTTGAGAATTCACATGGTTCCTTTGAAATAGAATGTGGATGATCAAAGGGGAAGGGAGAGAATTCGTGTGTGGGGCTCTCGTTGAAGAGGTGTGCATAGTACGGGTACGGGGGAAAGGGAAGTTTCGCTCCGAGCTGAAAAGTTTCAACTTCCCAAGTCGACTTAGTTGGACTTGTAGTAGGTAAACAATGAATTAATAATGAAATGGCAGCTGCGGTTTCGCCGCCTCGCCGGTTTCCTTCTTTCAGCTTTTTATAACAGAATTCTTTAGTCCCTTCCCTCCACCGTTTGCTATTGTTCCACCCTTCTGCCTCAACTTTCGAATTCTTGACTCTACATTGGAAGAAATAGAAAATAAATGTGCAATTATTACAACCTGCGATTTTTATCGTGTTTAAGTGTTAATTGACATTGTACCCAGGCCTGGATCCATGAGGTACACTTTGAGCTCAACGTCAGTATGATTATGATATGAGCATCGGCATGAACCCGGGCCCGCTCCGACTTTAACAATGCAAGACTTTATAACCAGAAACAAAATAGGAAAAAAGTTACGAAAACTAGAAACAAGACTGGCCACCAATAATTTTGTATATCTTAATATATTAATATCCACGTGCTTAACCAATGCTAAAACTGCTTCTTGTTATTTCAAACTCATTTATGCTTTGTTACTGCAGCAACAACTAAAAGAATAAAAAAACAAATATAAATACAAAAGGCTGAAGTGCATGAAGAAGGCTGCCAGGGAAGATGAGATACCGAATGCATTGTATATCGTTTTGTCTACGAAGAAACGAACTTACTTAATTACTTACGTAATTTTCTTCACAACTAACTTCCGATTTCACTCGCATTTACAATTTTCCCCTTTTCCCTTTAGTTGCCTTTTCTCGGCGTTTATATGTAATGTAAAAATCGTTCAGTCGTAGTCGTGATTGATGATAATTAAAAAAAGTAAATACTTGCATCTTGGCCTTCAAAACTTCACACAATTTATTTATAACTCGATTCAGCCCCATTTTGACAAATTACACACGAAGCACTCACTACTCGGCTCCACACGGTCCACACTTCCCCAGTCAACTGAATTTTACATATGAGAGCGAGTGGGAAAAAGAAGCATGACACCATCAGAAAATCAGAAATTGCGATTAGGTAGTACATGCATTTATTTTTGTCTTTGAAAATATATGTACCTATGTACCTATCAGCAGTAGCATAGAGAAATTTGAGGATTTTTGGTTTTTGACGACGCCGTCTGCCAGACTCTGGAGTTCCTGGCCCACAAAATCAAGAATGACTTTTCGTCCAATCAGTTTTGCGCGGTCAATTCGGATTGCGTTTGATGTTTTCGAGAAAATATAAAAGACCATGCATGGAATAGTTGCTATGACATTTCATATTACTTACATTGTACGTTGTTTTTGCGAGGTGTTTTTTGGTTTTGGTTCTTGCTACTTATACTAATACTGTGTAAAATAGGACGCAATTGTTTCTCGCCATAAACTGGGGAAAGTCGAGACAATAAATAAAGGGCATAAATGACGCCCTTATAGTGGGTGGGTCCCAAAAAATGTTAAAAGCGCAATGTTAAAAGCGTCACCTATAGTGGTGGGTGGGTCCCAAAACTTGATGATGATGGGTGGCGTTATTTGTGTCCGGCCCCTAAATGTATTGAAACGTATGGATGCATTGAATATTGCCGGGAATATTCCCAGAAGGAATTGATTAAATAATAAAATTAATAATGAAATGGCATGAACATAAGTAGGTAGGTACATACTGGTCAAAGGTACTTATCCCGACTAAGCCTGTGGTAATAACTTAGCTTATAAGCAACTATCGAGTCGATTTGTCTACAATCAATGCAACATTTTATTTACTGTTAGTAACTGAAAAAAAAGTGAAGCATATAATATAATAGTAATTAATAGCATTAATCGCAACCCATGGGTTGCTTTAAAACTTATTGCTAGTTTTATCATTAATTTTCATCATTTTATTTTTTAAGAGCAACTTCTTTATTTTTGGCTAGCAACAAGTTTAAATTACATTTTATTTATTTTAGTTTTAATATTTTATTTTTTTTATTTTTTGACGGAACCGGTGCTCGACGGAATCAAAGCGGCAAGGCTCCTCGTGTACGATATTATTATTGTCTGTTTTTTTCTTATAGCTGAAAGCGATGAGCAATCAGAATGAAAGAATATTCGTATTTATTCTTTTAAATCCTATTTTCCACGAAGCCGATGGTGACTAAAAATGACATAAAAACAACTTGAGAAATTAGCAGTAATTGCCCGCACTAGAAAGCAAGCTGCGTCTGATGAATAAAATATGGATATTTATGGTGGACTGCCTATATTCTAGTTTTCTAGCTGTGTTGGAAGCTGTACATAATATTACGCAAGTTCGTGGACATTTTATAATGTTGTGTAATATAGTAATGTTTTTAAATTTCATGGCATACGAATAATAAGAAAAATCACCCAAAAAGAGCAAGTTTTTTTAGACTTCGAAATATTTAATTTTATTTTCAGAAAATTTTTGAAATGTAAATATAGACTAAAAAACTAAGTTTTTAATTGTTCAGCATTTCTTATTGTAATGAGATATGCGAGTAACTTGTAATTATTTACACAATGCATGGCAACTCCAGGTAGGTATATTATACTTTGTCGTTCAATTTTTGGTGTAATTTACAACGCAGACACACTAACTTCATGTATGGTGAGCGGTGAAGCATCCACAACGTTTCCTTACGTTCAACACGTATGCCAAGTAATATAGGTAATATACCTAAACTATGTAAAGTAGGTATCTATTATCTAGACATAACAGAAGTTTGCACCGTACACTGATTGTGAGTTTTGTGGGTTATTCTAATTGTACATGGCTAGGACAATGTCAAGTTGTACAGTTTATTTTTTGAATAAACTTAGAGAGAAAGACAACTTTATTAAAATAAACTTGACACTGTCCTTCAACAAGGATAGCCCAGTGGACTCAGTATACATAACAAACTTTTGTAAAATATGAATTATACTTTTTAAATAATAAAATCATATAATAATTGTAAAATAATTTAAGTGATGATAAAGAAAATGTAATTCCTATTGAATACTTTTATGCTAATATAGACATAGTTAAGTAGGGTATTGGAAACTAGCAGCTTCTACTGATTTAACATACTTATTTAGTAGACAAAAGTGACACAATTAAGGTTACGGTAATGTAGGATGTGGCGGAAATCCAGAGTACAATGGTCTTTCACGTTAAACTGCTAATAACTGCTGCCAACTGATTTCAGTCCGCCCTTAAAATTATTTTCAGTTGCAGCGGTCTAGTTGAAGTTTTGTAAGTGAAGCAGAACATTTTATCAATTACGATTTGTTTATTTATGTGTCAATTATTTATGTTCGTCTATTTAGTCAGTGTTCCATATTTTGTTATCCGAATTAAACTGTAAGCTGTTTGCTAGGTGTACATATATTCTGAAAATACGTTTAATTGCGATAACGATTCTCAAATTCAATTGCAGCCAATATTAGCTGGACCAGCTGCTGTGCCGTGATTTTCTGTTGTGTAAACACAAAGTCGGATATCAAAATGGGGGATAGTCGTGTTCGTTTAGACCCAATGCGGATTTTATTTCATGTCAAAAATGACAAACTTTGGCGATCAGCGAATCCTCGTGCTATTGCTCCCGATTTGGTAATTTCTTTGTAGTTTATATATTTTACCATGTACATATGTATGTTATCATATATGCGCATTGCACATTAATTATTTTTAGGTTTTTTAAATTGAAAATGTTTAGAATTAGAATTTAGAGTTTAGTAGTAAGTTTTGTCATTATAAATAAATCAGAGCTAATCTGTAATTTGTGCTCACAGCTTCTTCTTTACAATTTTTTTTATTTCAGCGTGGCAGTTGGAAGTGCCACGTTTAGTTTTTGAATAAAGTTTATTTTCTCTTCGTTATCTACGTGGAATCAACAAGAGCACATTTGTGTGCATTTTTTTAATAACGGTCAAATGTTTTTAGTAAGTAATTTACTGTGCTAACCCTTACGAATTTGTGCCAGGTGCAAGCTGCCGTTCCACTGTGATTACTTGTATAATTTATTTGTATGGAATTATTGCTCCTAGATGAATCTTAAAATTAGTTCACTTTAGTTAGTAAAAAGTATTAATGATCCTAATGATTATAGCTTAATGTTAATTGTTCCATTTATAGAACTGGATTGGAAGCGGACCAAATTTGTCAGAATCCATGCTATTCGACGAGGATGAGTCGTCAGCAATCACTGTTGGGTGTGTAAATCGCAAGATCAAATCAAGCGAGATGCTCACAAAAGGATTATGGAGGGACACTGGTTTAGAGGAATTAAAAATCCAGGCAGAAGGCGGCAAGTCCACCGAATCGGTTTCCATAAAATCTATTCGGCGTAATCTGATGTAAATTTCCATTTCTTCAAAACACAGTCAGTGGATTAGTTGAATAAATTCAGTAATAATTACGAATTTCGCATTTTATACATTTAATAATTTTACTACCTACAACGTTTTATCGTTAGACGTCCCTTATATTAATTAGAATAAAGATTTACGTTGGCTATGTTAGTTTAAACAATTTGATAAGCGCCGGGTATCAAATATGCTCCGTGGGCATAAATAAGCCCCAAGCTATCAAAATAACTTCTAGGTATTCATTTGTGATGGGATCGTAGCTTGTTTAGTTCAATGATAAAATAAAATTCCCAATTTTTGCAAGTACACGAAGTACACGATGTTATTATTAGCATAATTACCTACATTCTACATAATTTACCGGAATTTTGAAAATTTGGCAATACTGGACCAATTTCATCGTGATATCATTCGAAAGGTAATCACTAGTAGAATTCAAATAACATAATGCGCCTCTATTATCACTAACAGTTTCCATGACAACGGTCTTTTAATTTTTCAATTTCACATAAAACAGGTTGTATGGGCCACAAACTCAAAACGAAAAAAATGGTGTCTGCTTATTTTTCAAGAGCTTTTTATTGATATATCACATAACAAAATCCGTTAAATTTTTTAAATTTTCAATTATGTTTTTTTTCAAACCATTTAAAATCTGAAAACACGCGTTCGTCCACTTTAAGTTATTTAGATTCGCCTAATTGTTACCGTTCCAATGGTATACCATTTTAGTGTAATTTCATTGAGTTACCGGTCGAAATATTCATTTAATACAATATTTAATGTTTTAGCGGGAAATTCAAAAATTGGAATTTTGAATTTTTGGTTGCATTACAGAAATTAATTATGAATAACATAACCAACAACACATTGTGCGGCCTAATTGCTTCCCTTAATTTAAAACCTGTAAATTGAATCTAAAATTGGGCGGCAAATTCAAAATGCCTAATTTTGCTGTTAAGGCCGCCATGAAACAAGGGCGTGAGCCCTTGTTTTTTTCATTATAATTATTATTTTTAAAACTCGTTAAACATTGTATGCATGAAAAAAGCAACAGGCAAGCATCATTAGTCAGTGAAGGTTCCACATGTGGGAATCTTACATTTTACAATAAATACTCACATCGGAGCATAAAGTCAATTAAAATAGCTAAATAAACTTATCCGGTACCATTGACCATCTCCAGAAACATAACAAGAAAATAATTAGTATTTCATTATAATAAATAAAGTAAATTTTACGATCGAAGTAGACACAAGGCGTCGAAGCATTTTTGACACTTACTAATTACCTACTTCATTTTAATTTGATAACGTGCCAGCTGTGTTCCCTGAAAATTAAACAATCAACAAACTTTTTTTGAGTAGTTTGTAAACTAAAATATTATCTATGCACAATATATGTACTGTCCTACAACAAGCGTATGATTAAGCTTCTACTACTAAAATCAAACTAACACATTTTCATAAACAAATTAAGTATGAGTAAAAGAATCTTTAATACATACTTTTTCAGCTGAGACATTGCCTAAAGTTATTTTTTCACCCACATTTTTGGAAATATAATTTAAGGTTCTCGTATTCTAAACCCCTATTATATAAATTAAAATGAATTACTATTTATTGCTTTTATTTTCAATAAATTTCTGCCATCACTGGAGAGAAACGCTAACTGGAGATTCTGCAGGTTACGAGTCATCTGGACGACCATACATTGAATGGTGCGAAGAAGCAGGATTTAGGAAACGATTATATGCGTCAAACTGTCAAGCTTTCTCGTTTGTTTACCCCTATCCCAGTTGCTACTGTGTGGATGGAATGTACGCGTACAGTTACATTTACAATATTTACACTATAAAATGCATTCATCTTTGATTAAAAATGCTCCAAATATTCAGTAAATAATTAACTGAGATTATTAATAACAATACAGTGCTATTTTGACGATTGAACCAGACCGGGAAAATATCCGGGAAATCCAATTTTCTAAAAAAGGTTGCTTCAATCATAAAATTTTCGGTTTTAACAACCGGACAATCACAATTCAACCACATCAGTTCTCTGAAGTTGACACAATTGTTGGAATTCAATTGCAACGGGAACATGTGGACCCTGGATCAAATGAGGACTATTACGAGGATCTAGGAATTCAACTAGAATGGAAATTTTTTACCCTTTCAAATGTCACGCAAGCTCAGAGAGAGCCGGTAACTACACTGAGTTCCGTTGTGATTTACAACGGCGAGCTGATTGATGTCAATCAAGAGCACAACAATGGAACTTTGTTGTGCATTCAAAAGAATACAAATCCAGATTTGGAAAAACAAGTCCGGCACTACAAGTTACAGTCAAATACATGGATGTGGCTTAACGCAACTTGTGATGGCGGCAACTACTTTGATGATTTAGAAATTCTTTCTGCTGGTAGCTTAGGAACAATAGGTGCAGTTTTGAGCGTTGAATAATTAGGTCTGTAGTCCCTACTGGTAGAACTTGTATGAATTCTTACTAATTTCATAAATCTGTATTTATCTGTAGATAATCGGAGATGCATCCCGCGATGTCCGGAGTATGATGAAGCTTCCAATGCTCTAACATTAGCCAAGGCAAATGATCCACGAAATTCTCGTATGAAATTGAAACCCCTGATAGGGGAAACAGAGGATACTTACTGCTCACCTATTCCAACAAAACTTCAACTATTGCACCAAGATCTAAATGACCGAATTTTGAGACATGCTATCGAACGCGCATTCTATGATAGTCAATATTACAAACCTGACTACAAGCCAGCGTACACCTTTAAAGTATTACAGTTATTGGCAAAAGTAACTACGAAATTCTGCACTCATGCTAATGTCCCACCTTCATTTCTTGAGAAAGCTATCGAGTACTTCAAAATCGCTCATGAAGGAAGAGGATTTTATTTTGTAGAAGCGTATTCGTTTCTCAATTTTAACTCTATTTCAAAACTACTAAGAAGGTGCTTGAATGAAATGGACAGTGTGCCTTATTTTACATCGCAGGGATGTATAAAAAGTGAGGTTAGTTATATATTTTAATGCGTCTCTTGAAAAGTATGTTTGTACAATTTAACACTTACATTTTATAAAAGCTGCTGGTGCTGTAGGGCCTCTATGTTCAACCATGTCAGGTTCTGTATTTTAGCGATATGACATGCGTTAAATATCTGGCCATGGCTTGACATAAAGCACTACAATAGACAAGTTTAAATGACCAAATTGTTTACTTATTTTGATTCCACGTACGTAAATTCAGCCTATAGAAGTTTTGGACCATTGCACTGTATTTTTAACCCATCAAGTCCTTTGCCCGTCTTATATTCCACCCACATACATTTTGCCAACAGATTTGCCTGCATAGAAGCCCTATGGTGCTTATGTAACTGTACTGTCCCCAGAAGTTGAACTGTCATTATATTATTGCCTATATTATTTCCAGATATTATCAGTTTACAATTCTCCAATGAATAAATCAGCAGCAAAAATTGTGCCTCTAAGTTTTGCTCACAAGAACTTCGACTACCACGTTGTATTGGACGTTCCGTGGAATATGTTGGACTTGGCCAATACTGTGTGCTTGAGAGCATTTCGAAAATCGTACAGAATGTACCACGAGTTGGAAAGAGGGATGGAGAAATTGTATACTCCTGAACTCCGATTATTTTGGTAATACAATGTTAACTAATCGTTATCAAAATCAAGACATTTTGTAATTAATAATCAGTGACGTCTGGTGAAACAAATCATTAATTGCTAATGTAACAGTACGTATAGTCACTATGGAAAACCGTTATTTCCGAATAATACATTTCTACGATTGTAGAGCATAATCTACCCGGACATTTGCTATCCTTTCACAAACCTATATCTAATGTGAAGAACCAAAATGACCCACATTCAATTTAAGCTAGAATCAAAATGAGATATGTCATAAAAAAACAAAATGAGAAACATCCGTAAAATGTTATTTAAGAGTTTTCGAAAAGTAGAAAATGTTCTATGTACATTTTTTGAAAAGTGGAACACGTTCTATTAACATGTTTTAGAAAAGTTCAAAATGTTCTATTTACATGTTGTTGAAAATCCTAAAATGTTCTTTTTACATAGGTAGTTTTGGAAAGGGAAAATGCTCTATTTACATGTTTTTGAAAAGTGCAAAACATTCTATTTACATATTTTTTAAAAGTGCAAAATATTCTATTTAAATGCTCTCAAGACGTATTTAAATATTTTTGTAGATAGTGGATATTGTTTTTAGCTACAAATGAATATGGGTCATTTTGATACTTCACAGACGATATAGAATTTAATACCTATGCCAATTAAGAAATTAAGAAATAAATGCAGGTGCAATTAATACCCTTCGCGAGAATTTCTTGGAGCGACATGTGGTTACACGTGTTCAATTATGCGATGTCAAAAATATCCTAGATTTGTGAGTGGGTAGCAATAATTATTGTCAGGGTGCAGGGTAGCAAATCTCCGGTTCCCTTTCCCCCTATCCATGAGTAATACTACAGTAAGTCCGTGGTCTATAATATAATTATACTATTATGTTTGGTTTAAATTCGCATAGGAGGTATCCAAATGTACCAGAATATTTTTACGAGCATATCTTTGGTCCACACTGGATGACATATGCAAGAAACTTAGAGAAATGCGTCGAGTCTGCGTACATGAAGCAACCCAAGATGTTCAGATTAATTCGTCCTCAATGGATTTCTGGCCAACCACATGCAAGCTATCAAAATAGAGGAACAACTTTAGTTGATCCTGTATGTCGAAGAAGTAGAATTGATCTACCAATCATATCAAACAATTTCGACATATACTGTCACCCACAGTCTCAGTAAGCTTTTTGTCGAAAAGAAAGATTTATTGCCGCTTCTTGTAATATTAGAATTCAACTTTTTCCGACAAGGCAAGTATAAATAAAAGACAAAGTTTTACATTCCTTGCTAGGCATCAATAAATAGAAATAATTAATAAGAATGTTCGTAAATGATAATTTTGAATTGTTTTTAGACATAACCTCAAAACTACAACACTGGCTACTATAGGACCAAAAGTAACTCATCACCACAGTTCAACAGCAAATTATATACTTACAGATTTCCCAGTGGGTGGAGTTCAACCAACGACAGAGAAGGGAAACGATAATAACGGTGATACGTACATCGACTTTCCACCCAAAACCTCCCACGTCACAACACCTAAAATAGCAATAACTGGTGATGTATATATTGATTTCCAACCAATTATAACCGATCAAAAACCAACAAAAAAAGGGGATCAATCAAATACAAACAAACAAGCTAATATTCCAAGCAATAAGGACATTAGTTTACAAAAACCTAGTACTCACCCACCTATAGGCCAAATCTCAACAACTGATGATGTATACATTGATTTTTTAAAGAAACCCCCTCCTTTAGCAAATGGCCAACCTAGTAAGGGTGGTGCTGACTTTACTGCCCATAAAACTAGTAGCCAACCAAAAAATGGCGAAGCACAAAATTCTGGTGACGTATACATTGATTTTCACTCAATTAGAGATCAATCAATACCAGATCTAACTCCAAATAAGAATAGCGATATACGCATCGATTTCAAACTAGACGAAGCTCAATCACCAAAACACAAAGGACCCAATAAAAGCAATGCAAATCTAAATTTGCAAAGCCCTGGTCATGAACATTCCATAAGCGAAATAGCAGATACAGATGTATTAATTGATTTTCCACCTATGAAAAGTGGTTTAGTAGCAGGCCAAAAATCTAATATAAATAGCCATGTACAAATCCAGCATACAACATACCGTCCGTTGACTACTATTAGTAAAGTATCGATTACAAGTAATAAAGACAATAATTTGCGAAACCTCGGTACCAATCTACCAACTGACGCAGATACAAAAACTAGTGACGTATTCATTGATTTCCAAGAAAAAAGTCTTCATTTACCAATAGACCCATCTAATAATGGCGGTGCTAACGTTAATGTCCATAAACCAAGTGGTCAGCAACAAACAGATAAAATACTACACACTGGTGATGTATACATTGATTTCCAACCAATAGGAGAACAATCTCCAAATCAACGAGGTCAAAACCCAAATAAAATTAGCGATATCCGCATTGATTTCAGACCAAAAGAAGAACAATCACTAGCAAACAAAGGACCTAATAAAAGCGATACAAACCTTAATTTGCAAAGTCCTGCAAGTTACCAATCGATAAATGAAATACCAAATACTGATGTATTCATTGATTTTCAACCAGTTACAAATGATTTAAAAACAGGTCAGAAACCAAATCTAAATAACAATGTAACGATCAAGTATGCAACGAACCGGCCTATATCTGCTACTAATAAAGTACCGATTGCAGGTGACAAGAACTTCAATTTTCAAAAGCCAGGGAGCAACTCGCAAATAAGCGAATTACCAAATACTGCTGTATACATTGATTTTCCGCCAGGAAAATATCTAAAACCAAATATAAATAGCAATGCACAAATCGACCTCCAAACCAATGCAGCTAAACAAAGAATAAATGAAGCATCTATTGCAAGTGATAAGAACAGAAATACGCAAACAGCTAGCCTGAATTCAATTAGAAAATTTCCGAAACCTGGTGATGTGTTGATTGATTTTCCAGCTGAAACCTCTCACTTCAAGACAGACCAAGTACGTAACACAGGTGGCACTAATACCAATCTTCAAATTCCTAGTACACTACGTTTTGGACAAACAGTCAACACCAGTGATCTTTACATTGATTTTAAACCAATTGGAGATCATTCAACAGCAGTGCAAAAACCAAACGAACACAACAATAATACATCAAACCGCACTGAAACCAAAATAAACAAAAAACCTAATATAAGTAATAAGAACATTAGTATTCAGATCCCTGGTAACCAGTTACCAAATATCGAAGTTCCAAGTAATGGTGATGTATTGATTGACTTTCCAGCTGAAAACTCTCATTCGACGGTACACACAGTATCTAGCACAAGTGGTGCAAGCAATTATTTCACGAAACACAATACTCAACCATACAAAGTCGAAACAATAAGCACTAAAGACGTTTACATCGACGTTCAACCAAAAGGAGGTCCCTCAATCCAAGACCAAATAACAAATAAAACTAGCAATGTCCGCAACCCTATTACACCAAACGACTCTCAATTAACATCAAGCAAACGACCTATTACAACTAACACAAACGATAAGAACGCTAATTTGCAAATAAATAATAGTAACCCATCAATAAGTGAAAGGTCAAATACTAGGGATGTATTAATTGATTTCCCAACTGAAAACTCCCATGGAACGGGACACCAAGCATCCAACACAAGTAGTTCTAATAATAATTTTAAAAAATCATATACACAACCATCTAAAGTCGAAAAACCAAAGACTCAAGATGTATACATCGATTTTCACCCAAATGGAGGTCCCTTAATCCAAGACCAAATACCAAATAAAACTAGCAATGTCCGTAACCCTATTAAACAAACAGAAGCTCAATCAACGTTAGTCATACGACCAAATACAACTGTCACGCACGATAAGAACGCAAATTTGCAAATTCCTGGTGTTAACCCAGCAATAACCGAATGGTCAAAAACTGGGGATGTATTAATTGACTTCCCAACTGAAAACTCCCATTTAACAATACACCAAGTATCCAACAAAAGTGGTGAGAGTAATAATTTCACGAAGCCATACACACAGCCATTTAAAGTCGAAACACCGAACACTAAAGATGTTTACATCGATTTTCAACCAATAAAAGGTCCCTCAATCGAAGGCAAAACACCGAATAAGAGTACCAATGTGCGCAATCCTGTTTCACAAAAAGAGTCTCAATCAACTTTAAACAAACTACCTAACACAACTAACGCAAACGATAAGTTGCAAATACCTAGAAGTAACCCATCAATAAGCGAAAGGTCAGATACTGACGATGTATTAATTGACTTCCCAACTAAAAATTCTCATTTAACGATGCCCCCAGCTTTCAAAACAAGTGGGGCTAACAATAATTTCACGAAACCCAACAGTCAGCTACCAAAAGCCGAAACATCATACACTGGAGACGTATACATCAATTTTCAACCAATAACAGATCACTCAATGCCAATACAGAAAGTGAGTAGTAACCCACCAGTTAGCGACGTTTCAAACACTGATGATGTATTGATTGATCTCCCCACCGAAAAATATCATTTAATTACAGACCAAATAAGTAACAAAAGCGGCGCTATTACTAATTTTCAGAACCTTAGTAATCAAAAACTCACAGGTGAAACGCCAAAAATCAGTGATGTATACTTGGATATTCCACGACTTACAGTTCATCCCTTACGAGAAAAATCAAATGACGCCAAGGATCACCGCACAGACTTCACACCAGAAGGCGCTCAATCAGCAATAAACAAAGGATCAAATACACGTGATAAATTTAATTTGCAAACATCTAGTAGCAACAATAACTCACCAAACAGCAAAATGTTAAATACTGACGTTTACATTGATTTTCAACCAGTTGCAGATCATCTGTTAAGTCCAAAATCACAAGTAAATCCCCATATTCAAATCGAGCACACCACAAAGCGCTCTGGACAATCTATTCATAATGTACTGATTACAAGTGACAAAAGCATTGTTTCTCAAAAGCCTGGTACAAACTCACCCAATAGCGGAGTTCCAGCCAATGGCGATGTTTTGATCGATTTTCCAGCTACAAATGTTCATTCAATGATAGAAAAAGCACCTGACACAAGTGGCGCTAATACCTTCCAGAAACCGATTACGCAACCACCTAGCGGCCAAATACTCAACACTAAGGATGTATACATTGATTTCCAAACAAATCAAAGCCCCTCGTTACCACATCAAATACCAAATAAAAATAGCAACAACCACAACGATTTGACAAAAAAAGGTGATCAATCTAATCCGAACAAACATGCTAATATTCCAAGTAATAATTTGCAAAAGCCAGATACTAATCAGAAGATAGGCCAAATCTCATTAACTGGTAATGTATACATTGATTTTGTACAGAAACCCCCTCATTCAGCAATTGACCAACATAGTAAGGGTGGTGCTACAGTTAATGCCCATAAAACTAGCAATCAACTGAAAACTGGCGAAGTACCAAATACTGGTGATGTATACATTGACTTTCAACCAATTATAAATAGCCATGTGGAAATCCAGCACACAACATACCGTCCTTTATCTACTATTAGTAAAGTATCGATTACAAATAATGAAGACAATAATTTGCAAAACCTTGGTACCAATCAAAAAACTGAAAATAAAGTTCCAAAAACTGGTAATGTATTCCTTGATTTCCAAGAAAAAAACATTCGTTTACCAATAGACTCGACTAATAAGGGCGGTGCTGACGTTAATGACCATAAACCAAGTGGTCAGCAACAACAAGGCGAAATACCACACGCTGGTGATGTATACATTGATTTTCAACCAATTAGAGAGCAATCCACTAATCAACCAGTTCAAAACCCAAATGAAATTAGCGATATCCGCATCGATGTCAGGCCAAAAGAAGATCAATCACCAGCAAACAAAGGACATAATAAAAGCAATACCAACCATAATTTGCAAAGCCCGGCTAGTTACCAACCGATAAATGAAATAGCCAATACAGATATACTGATTGATTTTCCACCAATTACGGGTGGTTTAGTAACAAGTTCAAAATCTCAAATAAATAGTCATGAACAAATCAAGTATACAACAGAAGCAACTCCACCTATTAATAAGGTACCGATTACAAGCGATAAAAAAGTCAATTTTCCAAAATCAGGTGGTAGCACACTACCTGGAAAAAATTTAAATACAAATGTATACATTGATTTTCAACCAATAGAAGGACATTTAGAGCCCACTAAAAACCTAGCCAAAAAAGGCCAAGTCCACACCGATGTCACACCAAAAGGCGCTCAATCAACAGTAAAACAAGGAGCTATTACCAGTGATAAGAACATTAATTTTCATGAACCTGCTACTCACACACCCATTGGCAATATACCGAAAGATAAAGGTGATGTTTACCTTACTGATACAAATGTAATCATCGATTTTCCAATGCATGATGGTTCATCAAAAGTAGGCCACGGACCAGATGAAGAAAAATATGATAAAAATACTAATGAAAAACGAGGGGAAGTTAAAATCGGTGTTTCTATTACTAAGGAGGGTAATACAGTAAACAGTGTTAAAGATGGCAGTACAAACCAAAATAAAAATGCTAAAATAAACCCCAAACTCAATGCGGGCAGTACAGACCATGGAAGGACTGTTCATACAGACTTTCCAGATGATATTGCTGCTGACTACGCACCACAGTTTAATTTACCCGCGGCAATAATTGGTTCCAGAAAAGCCAAAGGTAGAGGCAGTACAGGTATTGAAGTTGACTTTAGAGAAAACCGACCAGCTCGCATGTCAGATTTTGATAGCGCTGCCGCTACTTACACAACTAATTTTCAGAAATATAAAACATTAAGTTATTTGCCCAAACGTGACAACATATTAAATACTAATGCAAATCTGGAACAAGCAGACATTGAGAACGTATTGGCCAATATTCCTAAACCTGTAATTACTAACCGCCAGCAGACTGTTAAAACACAGAATTCTAATCATTATGAATACACTCAAAATGGTCAAGAGAGCACAAAACTTAAAACTGACCAAGCCTATATGCAACAAAACTCAAGACAATCCGAAAACAGCTTGATCGAAGCCTTAATGGAAGACTATCAAGACTACGATTATAAATTACAATTTGTCACAGCCCCAACACACTACGATGATTCCCTCTCAAATTTGAAAGAGAATGATACTCTACACACGAAACCGTTACTTGATTTTGTCAGTAAAAATCCAATATTACTACCCACATCTAGTCGTCAATCTAGTAGGTTATCAGTTGCGAGTAAACACGATAGCTCAATTAAAAACACTGAACCATGGGGCCCGCAGAAATCCCTATCCAATTTTTTAAGTGCCAACCACGACATCAAAAGACAAATTCAGCCCGGCAAAAAAGTAAAAGCCGTGGAAAATGACGAAAATGTCCCGGAAAACTATAATGCACGAAATTTACAGTTACAAGTAAAGCCCAATAAACAGGTTAGTTTTCAAAATCTAAAGTTCATGTTAATTTACGCTGCTTAAAAAATTAGCTACCATATATATTTTAATTACGGAAATTTTTTAGGACAATGGAGATCTACCAAAAAGTTCAACATCATTGCTAAAGCCTACAATATCCGAAATAGACAAATGGATCAAGGCAAATATTGCACCACCAAAATTTTCTACAATCATGAAGATTTTGAGAAAGTCACAGTTTCAATGCTCAAATACTCAATTATTGTACACGGTGAAAGAGGATTGCACATTATTCTACACTTGCTTGCCAGGAGTATTGCTCAGTTCTGCTGACGAACAAAAGCAGGACGCAGTTTTAGTCATGTATAAATGCAACACAGCCACGATCTTCGACGCTACACTTCAAGGCTGTATCTTCGGTAACTGCTCACCACAACTACTTCAAGGCAAGCAGAAAGAATCGCTGTTTTTAAACCCCCATATGTAGGCCACGCACATTTAATATTTTAGAAAATAATGCGTAATAATAAATAATCTCAGCTGTTCAACCTAATTAAAATTATTTTAAATATAATATTGTATATATTATATATATATGTATATATATATATTATATACATAATATAATATTTAAATGCAATATTGTAATTATTGTGTTCCGTGAAATCTTGGTTAAACTTAAACAATTTTTTAATACTTAACCATAGTTATGAAGTATATAAAATTATACCAGGTGGCAAGGAAAGAAAAATGATGTATTGCATCAATAATAACTTACAGTCGTAGGTTCCTTTATTTTAACAATGACAGTTAGAACAACTATATATTATGCATAGTATTAATATAATAATGTAAGGTAAAAATGCAAATAAAGTAGAAAATACCGTAAAAGAATCACATCACATAAAAATGGTAAAAGCAGTATAAACAAATGCATGTCATGATTTGTGTTTAACCACGAATTTGATGTACCATTTTGTAAATTATTTTTAGTATTTTCCTATTAAACGCAGTATCACATTTCGTCTTAAAAATGCTAAACTAGTAATCATGTAGGAATAAATCACTGTAAAAGATTACCTACAGCATTACTTAAATACTTTTTTATTGTAGTAATTTATTACTATTCGAAAAAAAAAACAGATTTGTATATAGATACCTGTCAATGGCCAATACATAATGTAATTTTTCACTCATTTCCCTCCCTGGCCCTGGAAAGAATCCTTCACTGTCATCCCCAAAGATTCAGTGATACCTGAAGGTGGGTGTCGTATTAAATGATTCATTTAGCCTAACATAAAATAGTACTGACCTCTAAATGCAATGCCAATTAATTATTCGATTCCCGATTCCATATAATAGTTTATATTGTCGCGATTGGTGAGGTGAGTTTTGAATAATAGGAATCCATAATGACGACTTTGGCTACAGAATTTGCTATACATAGTTGAATGGACTCTGCGGGATTCAATCATTTCAAAATTTCCTATAGTATAATTATAAAGGAACTTGGAGGAAGCCGCAGGATTTAAACGTTTAAAATATGCGTGTATTCCAACCATTGGAAATAGACTATGCAATAAAAATATTGCAATTTTTGCATTTGGTCAGCCGACATTTTAATGAGGCCCGGCCTTTTCTTATCATGTGCAAGGGCCTCAATACTGCGCTGTGTGAATTTTTATTCCAGGCTTCACTATGTTTGATTGTGTGACTGGCTCTCCTTGTGTACGATTAATGCAGGCACAATCGTAGTCACAGGTGTTCCAACATAATGTAGGTAAGTACAATGTGGGTACATTAAAATAGTATCTCAGGTTATAGAATTTATATATAATACCTAAATGTGCACTGAAAATTTTGTAATTTTATGTTAACTTCTAGTACAACATATTATTATTTCTTTTAATGCAGATTCGTTTTATAATGTTTATGTCTTATGGCAGGTAATGCTAGATTACAAGTAAAGACTAAACTACAAACATTAAATTAAGAAAATAAATCCACTGTAGAAATGTACCAATAACTATTTTGTTAAATATTAAATGCATGATACCATGAATTGTTTTTTTATTTTTAGCTATTTCCACCTATACTACTACATCTGCATCCTGTGACAGACTAATTTTTATTAACCCTAAATCACGTCAGGAGATGAGGATGCACAACTTAATTTTTCTAAGCAGATATTCTGCATTATTTTATGTTTCGTTGTAAGTACAGACTAGATGTAAGGAATTATTTTCTTGTCAACTGTCAGTCTACAACTGCCTTTTCCCTGTTGGCTGTTGGTAATAAAGTAAATACTGTAAATACTTACTACTACATACTACATAGCACTGCGAGAGCATAGATCACTCCTTACTTAATTTGTAGTTGTGTTGTGTCAACAAGATTCAAGCGTCAGAGGAATTATTTCCCATCGTAAGTCTGCTACTGCTTGAGTAATTTTGGTCACATTCAACTTAAACTTCATTTTAGACAGAATTTTACTTACGGCTTGTGAGCTTTTGTACAATATTAAAACTCTAGAACGGGAATTCCACTACCTACTAATGATAAAAGTAGGTACATATCACATATAGTTGAAACGTGCAAGTTGGATGGGAGCTGTATTAAACGGTAGTTAAGTTGGAAATAAAAATGAAGCACAAAACTATAGTCACAGTCAGTATCATATTATGCGTCTGTCCAAATCTTGTGATTTTGACAGCTGTCCTCTTAACTACTGACTGACTAGTAAAACACGGAAACTGATGAGGGTACAAAAGACAATTACAAGCAGGGCAGAGTCTTGATCAGTTGGTAAGAGGACTTCAAGGAGACAAGACACTACATAATATATCGTATTTTCATAATATCTATTATAATAAACATTTTTTGCTAATCTCTCGTAAGTGTTAAAATGTGTAAATTTTCCATGGGGAATAGTTTACTCCTCCGCCAGTGCTTGACACTCGTGGTAATAATTTCCCTTATTGTAAATTCGACAACTGGAAGTGGACATTCCGGGGAAGAAGACGGAAGTATTGCTGCGAGTGACAGTTCCAGAATCATGACAGTGGTGGCTGAGCCATTATCTTCACCTTCGGGTCATAGTTTCAAAAAACATGCCCCGACGGGTCAATACTCGTCGTCTTACTATGGAAGTCCCGTTGCTCTGGATCCAGCAGAATCTTCTGACACTGATTACTTCAACTCGCCTTCACCACAACAATCTCAAGCTCAAGCGCATCCATCCTACAGTCATCAATTGAGTAGCGCCAATTTTAAAAGTATGAGTATTCCTTGTTGTCTTGTTTTGTTGTCTTGTCATACTTAAATTAACTTTATATTATTCTTAGGCCAGATAGATTATTAATTTTGTTTTAAATATACGATTACGTTACAGAAAACACTAGACCTGGAAGGCAACTTGGATTAAACTCGTTGGGTACCTCTCTGAACCCTACAAATCTCTTAGCTTTGGCTTCTGGATACTCTGGTACTGAAAACTACTTTTAAACGTTAACTGCTGAGCAAAAGAAATTATTAAAATTATAAAATTACAAACTACACGAATTCAATGGCAAATCTTATAATAATATTTAATGCTAAATGTTTTTTAAAATATTGAACGAAGATACTGCATCAGACTACGGTGATAATGCAGCTGCTGCTGCTGGGGGAGCTGGAGGTGGTAGCTACTCGTACGGTCAACCTTATTATGGACATGGTGGTGCTGGTTACTTTGCGTAAGGATCCGGATCCATTCACTTTTATCCATTACCTACTAGTATTTCCTGTGCATTGTAATTTTGGTATCGGAATTGAAAATTTGAGTTATTAAACTTTCAAATTATTTCAAGAAAAGTGTGTTTAATTTCTAGCTCAAAGTTCCAACTCGATTTTTATCAGGTTAACTAAGTATATACCATAACTTTTTAATAGGTGAGGGTAAAAAATTCGGAATAACGGAAATTGTTCGAGGGGGGGGGGGGGGCGAAAAGTCCGCAAAAAATTAGAATATTCTTTTTGACTCCTTTTAGTGGACTTTTTGCCCCCTTGCCCAGTATGATATGTAATTACTAATAAATCAACTAAATTGAATTACTTGACAACAGTGGCTGGAAAAGTGAGGTCCCTGTCAATTATTCTGCAGTTGGGCTTTTGGGGTTTTTGGCTCTCTTATCCATTATTCAGGTACATTTTTCATTCAGTGTTCTCACCAAAAGCTATATTGCAGACATTCCATTTGTCTGTGGATTATTTTGCTGTACCATACGATACCATACGATTTTGATCATTTATAAAGTGCAAAGGATGGTAATATTTTGTCTTAAAATACGAATTAACATCATTCCAATTTTCAATTCCAATTGCCACAATTCAGAAATTCAAGTTTTAAGCTCAATAATATTTTTTCTAATCTAAACGTTAAAATCAATTTGTCATTTATTCCTAACACAAATAGTGTGTTTTCAGTAAATGGATTCGATTTTTTCAATTATGAATTCGAACTATTTTGAATTACAGAAAAGCCGATTGCAACTCAGCACTGGGTCTGTTAGGTGTTTTGGGACTCGTTGCTTTTCTTCAGGTAATGTTACTATATAATTAATAACAATACAGCTACTTAGCAAGCACATTTATAAAGTAAAGCAAGCACAACATTACGGTATCAAAATCGTATGGTAGAGTCAAACTGCTATATTGCATTCTTATTATGGAATCTCTCTCTCTCTAAAATCTGTGTTAAATATGCAATATAAATATAATTGAAACACATACTTAACTATTATTTGTAGAACGTTCTTCGCCAAATGACAACCACCACAGTCAAACCAAAGCGGAGGAAGCGTTCACTGAGTCATGATGATGACAGGAGCCATGTATCACCCAGTGCTCACGGCAGCATTCAAAGTGTCAGCAATGGCAATGACAATGAAAACTACACCACCGAACTGAATCGTGTAACCACCCTCATTCTTCCTTTATTGGTACGTGTTTACTATCCCATTATGTACTCAACTAGTAGTACAATCAAAATCAACCACTATGTAATTATATCTAACTCGACTTTATTTTTAGTTTGGAGCTCAAGTACCGTTTATAATTTATATACTACATAAATCATCCGTCGTAATCCTTTATTTTCTTTTCGTATGCCTAATCCTATATTGAATTGTTTAATATTTGTACACATAGACCGCCGTTGCTCATGCGAGAGATGGTTTAGTCCCATTTGAATGCACTCACCGTCACATATGTGAGGCGAACCGAAAGTTGACTAAACAGCTGGGAGCGAGAGGTCGATCATTAGCATCCACACTTACGTAAGTATTTGGGCATCCCTATATGACTGCATCATGTACCTACATATCGTCTGTGAAGAACCAAAATGACCCATATCCAATTTAGGCTAGAATCAAAATGAGCTGTGATAAAAAAAATGAGAAACATGCGTAAAATGTTAATTAAGTGTTTGTGAAAAGTAAAAATGTTCTATTTACATGTTTTTGAGAAGTGTAAAATTTTCTATTTCCCTGTTTTTGAAGTGTAAAATGCTCTATTTCCATGTTTTTTAAAAGTACAAACTATTAAACTTTTTAAATGCTATGTGACGATATTTTATATGGAGCACTGAGGTCTGGAACAGTATCCAACCAACTGAATTTTAATATCATTTTGTTATAGAGATGCTATTGCAGATATGTTAACCAAAGAGCCAGACCAAACTAATGGCAAGAATGTGAGGATGGAATTTAGTAAGAATTACTTACAAGAAAAATTAATTCGGTCAGCGGGGAAGATTGGACGAAACGGGGAGAATTGTGACCATTTCTACAAGTTCTGTGAGCAACTCCAAAAACTGCCGACTTACACTCTACCGCCGTCCATGTTCCATAGTGGCTACTAAAGACAAAAAAGTAGTACGGCTTGAATGTTGGGAAGGCCAAACATTGTATATGCTGAAGGATGGAAAGGATAGAGCTCTGCACTTATATTAGATACCGGTCAAAGAGTTTATTTATTTTACTATATAGAATATTATATGACATAAATGTGTAAATAATTAATTTGTTATTTAGTTTTATATTTATACATAATTATTTCAATGGTTAAAATTTAAAATTATTATTATGTATGCTGATATGTAAAATTATCAGCGTGTAGCAGTAATTATGCATGCATTGAGAAATAAAAAATGAAATAAAAATAAAGGTGAGACATAATAATATTATTGTGCAATTTGGCAATTACTGCTTTCCTTTTTCACCATTTTCCGTCTCCCGCCTCACTAAGATTAATTTCGAAGGTCGTGCAGACAGTAGGAATGACACAATAGGCTCGATGGATGGCTCAGGGTCCTCAGGATCTACTCTGATACTATATTTTTGAAAGATGGAAGTAATAAATAAAAATAATTCATCTCTAGCCAATTTCTCTCCGATACAAACCCGTTTCCCAGCTGAGAATCCAAGAAATGCATCGTGCTTCACAAGATTTTTTTCATCCGCTGTTAGAAATCTCTCTGGTCGAAAATTGGCTGGATCACCCCAATACTCTGGATCATGGTGACAAGCGTAGAAATTAAGGATGAGCATCGTCCCCGCTGGAACCTTGTAATTGTTCACTTGAATGTCACCTAGGAGCTTATGAAATATCCCGAGTGGGGCAATGGAGGAGTAGCGGATGACTTCATGAATAACTGCTTCAGTGTACGGCATGCTATCTCGATCTAGGAGGGATGAGCATCGAGAGTTCCCAATCACCTCGTCAATTTCTTTTTGAAGTTTGCCTTGAGCTTCCGGATTCTTCGCCAGGTACAAAAGTGTCCAGTTGAGGGTATTACTTGTGGACTCGGTCCCAGCAAAAAATAAGTCTAGCATTACTGTGATGAGGGATCGTTCTAATAAAAAAATTATTAAATCTCATATTTACTATAAATAAAACAGATTTAAAAAATGAGAGTGTAATAAAAAAGGAAGGAACGTCTGTGAAGAACCAAAATTACCCATATCCAATTTAGGCTAGAATCAAAATGAGCTGTCATAAAAAAAAATGAGAAACATGCGTAAAATGTTAATTAAGTGTTTGTGAAAAGTATAAATGTTCTATTTACATGTTTTTGAAAAGTGCATTTAGCTAAAAATGGATATGGGTCATTTTGGTTCTTCACCGATGGAATGTTATATTTTTGTTCTTTTTATTTTATTTTTTTATTTTTTTAAACACCTCCTACTTCCCCATAAAAACTTGATTTTGGATCAAAGGTAGAATTGATTTTGTCAAGGTAAGCATCGATCAGATCTCGGGGCTCCCCAGGAACTATTGTCTTCCTATGAGATTCTATAAAACTCTCGAGGAAATCTAGTGCGGGCTGTAAGTCTGCCATCATTTCTTTATACCCAGACATTCCAGGGAACAATTTTGTCAGCCAAGGGACAAACATTGCAACTGCTGAGATGCCACTGTATTTTTCAATGTTGCTGCAAAAATACCAAATACGTAGGAAATCATCCCTGCTTTTGGAGCATCTTAATGCACAGTATTAGTGTATCCTTGTATGTTAATTTATACTAATTTAATTGCACTAACTCGGTCACTTGAAGCATGAGCTGTGACACTCCCGGATCATCCTGTCGAAGACGTTCCCCTGCCATCAGTGTCCACAGCACATTCAGAACAGCCCCATGAAATTTGAACTTGAAAACTGTGGGGATGTCCACATCCTTCTGGATTTCATTGAGCCATTCTCCAATTTCACCTTGAATTATCGACTCTGTTGTCACCTCTGGACTACTACTGGATAATTTTTTCCCAAAACCAAATTCCTTGAGGTGGCGAAGTGTAAAGCGTCTCTGCTCACTCCATTCCTCTCCATCAGTGAACAAAATCCCTTCAATTCCATGTCAAAATAATTTTAAAAAAAAACTATTACAAGACATTTCCACCACAGATTTTGTTAATTACAGGGCCGGATAATGCAGCCAGCGCAGTCAGCCCCGCTGCTTGAATTTTCAAAAAAACATTTAAATAGAGCATGTTGGAGTTTTCAAAAATATGTAAAAAAGAATATTTTGACTTTTCACAAACATGCAAAATGAACATTTTTGTACATTTCAAAAACATGGATATAAAACATTTAACACCTTTCTCAAAAACATGTAAATAGAACATTTTGCACTTTTCCGATTCAAGTAAAAGTAAAATTTAAACTTTTCTAAAACATGTATATAAATAGAACATTTTGATTTACTAAAGAAAACCATCAATAAAATCAAAATGGTGGTTTTTGTATGAAAACAAATAGTTGCCTAAAATTAATTCCTTCGTCCGGCCATGGTTATTTATTCCGTATAGGTTAGTTAAAATTTAATGATATTTAAACTGAGCTGTTGAATAGCATATAAAAAGTACCTCTCCGAGTTCCACCACTTCTATCTAAAAACGGCTGGAGGTCTGGCCGTCCAGTGCTGGAAGGGTCATTGAGTATATCTCTCACTAATTTGTGGTCACTTACAGCTATGGCTCTAAAATAATGCAAAGACAAAATAATATAGGAGTAAATTATTTCTTAATCCGTTCCATACCGCTATAAGTAAATCACCTATGTACTTAATTCATTTTAGAGAACGATAGAATTCATATAAACTCACGGGAAGCTTCCAAAGTCAACAGCGACAACTGGGCCATACACTGATTTCCACTCAATAAAAGTCTTGAATGGTTCGTATCCAATGTGTAGTAAATTACCCAAACCTGGAAGTCTCCATGGTCCTATATACAAACAGCAAGATAAATAATGTATTAGATAAGTTAAGTCATTAGCTATGTCTCAAGTCTCAAGTCAATTAAGCCGGGGCCGGGACAAGATAAATCAAAATTTCAATTTAAAAATACAGAATATATATTTGTAATATAAGCTAGAGTCTAATGCAAGAACAACAACCTGGAGGATAATTAGAAGGTCTTCTAGTGTATAGTAAGTAGCCGAGAATGCAAGCGGTGAGAGCGATAAGAATTTCCAGCAGCATCCTGTCACATTGAATGTTCCAAGCTTACTGAAACCCCCATGCAACTTTTCTTTAACCAAATCACTCTTGACCTTCATTTCGAATTTCAATGATAGGGTTCTACTTATTTGAATTTTGTGTCGTTCAGTTAGTTGTGTGAGTGGTATATTATGTACTTCTGGCTGGTCCTGGTCCTGGTCCTATAACTCCTATGCTTTGCTACTTGCTTCAGACGTAACCAACCTATAGTATCCAAAAATGAAAAAAATACAAGATGTAGGTACCTAATTAGGTAAACCAAAAACATATATGTACGTATTCCAAAAGGGATCGTCCAAAAATGATGTGATCGAAAAATCCCATTTTCAGGACCCTATGCCTGACAGCCAGTTTAACCATTGCGCAAATGGCTAATGGGAAGGGGGGCAAAAAGTCCGACGGGGGCAAAAAGTCCGGAAGGGGGCAAAAAGTCCGCCAAAAGAGGGTAAAAAGTCCGGAGGGGGCAAAAAGTCCGCCAAAAGAGGGCAAAAAGTCCGGAGGGGGCAAAAAGTCCGAAATAAGGGAACATATATATGTAGGTTTTTTCCAATTACGGGACCTGTTTTGCTCCCTTCGGACTTTTTGCCCACCTTTACCGGACTTTTTGCCCCCCGCGGACTTTTTGCCCCCTCCGGACTTTTTGCCCTCTTTTGGCGGACTTTTTGCCCCCTCCGGACTTTTTGCCCCCGTCGGACTTTTTGCCCCCCTTCCCATTATGTTTAACACAGGATGGCATAAAGGACCAATTATAGATTCATTGGCAATTGGCACTACAGATGAAGGCATTTGTGGACGATCCCTAATTAGAATAGTATCAAATTCGACTCGCTTTTTACTTTACTTGCATATTGCTTAGGTGTAGGCATATATTCAGAAGTTCGTTCGTATTTTCCCCTTTTTCCAAGTCTCAATTCTCGGGGAAAATAAGTATAGTACTAAACTAGACGACAGAAAAATAAATATGTAATGGGGTGCCCGTACTTATACTATTAGGATTACACTGCTCATTCTGAGAACTATTGTCTGGATACAAAGTCGAGATAGCTGGGCAAGGTGTCCAAACCCTGCCGCGTCCATTTGATTGCATGGATATGAAACTGTTTGGACACCTTGCGCAGGTATCTCGACTTTGTATCCAGACAATACATAGCATTGTAAGTAATAAAATATTTATGTACTATAAACATGGCACAGATCGAAGTAATCTTATTATGCTACAGCTAAAGCACGGTATGTATAGTATAATACTGCATATAATAGCAGGTATACAAATGTAGTTTTATGGTGCAATGAAGTTAGTATACGCACTGCTGTAGCTGTTATACTCAGAAATAAAGATCGTATCGAATCTCGTGCATGTGTCGGTGTCTCCTGTCAACGTCAGTGAAAAGATAAGCGATCAGAAAATACAGGAAAATACATTTAAATAGTCTTAAAATATACCTATATGTATCCGTATTTCATTTAAATTTAAACATGTATAAAATAAAACCTATATATACATTCGATTCCCCTGCTGTCATTTAAATACATGCACGACAGAGATAAATTGACACCCACGTATTCATTCCTTAGTCGCCCTAATGTACTTAATGTATACCAGTACCAGCCTCCAGTTCCAGTCGAGTGATTGTGTAGCGTAGTATGTTCAGTTCAGAATGATTATTATGTAAATTCTTTATGTTTTTCTAATAATTATATCTCTATACTTCCAAGACCCACAGGGGTGAGAAAATCAATTTTTACACGAAAAACGAAAATGCAGGATTCTGTATATAATCTGTATAATTTACCTTTGAATTGATATAGCTACTAAAAACGTGTTATGCCTGATGACTAGAAGTGATATCAAAAGGAACGTCCCAAGTTTATTTTTATGAATTAATGAAATCCTGCACTGTAGTAAAATATATTTAATTAAAACATATTACTATGGTGGTGGATTGAATTCTCCCTTAACTTATACTTACGTGTCAACTCTTTCAATGAGATTACAAGTACCATGGTACAAAGACATATCGTCATTGAAGAATCAAAATGATTCACGACCATTTATTGCTGAAAACAAAATGCAGTATCTACAGACAAAAATTTAAATTTCATAATGGATCGTCCATAAATTATGTCTTGGGTAGGATTAGTGAGTCTCGTTGGTTATTGATAACATGTCATGTTAAAGAATTCCGTTTAAGTAGTGTTAAAGAGATGACACAGAAATGGGTAGGTGGTTCGTAAAAGAGTGATAATTTGGGTGAATGGAACATCCCTAATCATGATCCTCTGAAAGCATGTAAATAGAAAATTTTGCACTTTTTGAATGCAGTATTTTGCTCTTTTAAAAAAGGTGTAAATAATGCATTCTGCACTTTTAAAAAACTCATAATTTAACAATTTATGCATCTATTTCATTTAGTGTTTTTTTGTCATAGCTCCTTTTGAACCTTAACCTAGCTCAATTGAAAATGGATCATTTTGATTCTTCCCTCATTGTATAGGTAAAACAAATATATTATGTATAAGTAGTAGGTACACGGAAATAAAACTCAAATTCGATAGCACATAATATAATGACATAATGTTTTGCAATCATCTAAACAAGAGTAAATTTTCAAATCACTTAAAATACAATATAATAATAATAATAATTAGTATTAGTATCATAAATAATCTTTGTGAATCGGTTAGATGAGATTATGAGAAAGAGATTTTATGAGATATTTGTAAATTATGATTGAAGTATTATGGAGCACTACGTTCAAGTAAAAAATTAAAGGCGGGAAATCAGTTGTCAAGTGCTAACAAGTTTCAAGTGCCTTGTGCCTGTTTCAATCTTTTCTATTGTACAGCGTACAGCGTAAAACAAGCCAGTAGTCAGTACTTAATTTAATTATGACAACTGCTGACGGCACACAGGCCACAGACCTAGACCCACCTTGTCTTTTTTACCACTGCAGAAATGTTTATCTTTTGTTGTACTTCATTTTATGAACAGTAATTATTAATTCCTTTAAATTTTAAATACAGCCACAACTACCATTCTTGCAGTGTATTTTGTTTTACACATACATTCGGAGTTCAAGATCCCGTTTGTCTTTTGTTAGTACATAGTAAGGTAGTGCAAAATTTAAAAGTGTTGCAATGATTTTTGAAATATTAGCAGTGATTCTAGGAATTCTAGTAATTCTTTTGTTTCTGGATCAAATGCGCCCAGAAGGATATCCTCCAGGTTTGGGAATGTTTTCTTAATCGCGATTTTGTCGTTCAGCATATTACAAAAATTAATGACCACTTATAGATATTTTATTTGCCTTCAGCCTTAATTACTCACTTTATTATTTGAAAAATTATTTTTACTGAATAATTGTGAGAACATTAGGCATCCAATGAAGTAATTTTTATTCTTGTTCTCGTTCCTTTACAGGACCATTGCCTCTACCGCTTATTGGACATATGCATTTACTCGGTGATTTGCCTCAAAAGACTCTGACCGATTGGACGAAGAAGTACGGATCTGTCTTTGCTTGCGACTTCGGGAGTTTCAAGCAAGTCTTTTACTAAACTATACTTTGCTTTTTACAATAAATAGCTTGCATATAGAGCGTGACAGTATACTAGTATAGTATAGTCAATAGTATGCTTGACATTGAAATATTGTTACATAATATATAGAATAAGTGATTACATTGATCGTATTACATTTTATTTTTATATGTGTTTCATTTTGTGTGCTAATTGTTTTTATTTAAAGGTTAAATAAGAATATTTTTTCTATTTGGTATAGAGGAGTAGTGCTGTCGGATTATAAACTGATAAAAGAAGCTTTTAACCATCCTGCATTTAGTGGACGACCACAAATTCGAGCTTTTTCAGAGCGAAGTGGTGGCACAACTAAAGGTTAGTACTATTTTTCACATGGAATTAAATAGGTTGTTTTACATTAATATATCCGCTGAATTTACTTTTCAATGGGTGATTATTAAAGCAGCCGACCAAGCACCCGAGATTTTATTTTTCAATAGCCCGATTGTTGTATATTGTCCGTATGTTGTATTTTTCAAAGTTGAAAACTGAAGTCAGCAGAATTTTGAGAGCATAAACGGTGGCAGAGATGATGGATATAGAGAGATAAGGCAGTGGCTTTATGGCCTTTTCACTTCGGAAGCCCTGCCTGGCTATCGTCCTGCAAGGATAAACCTTTCTAAGATTTCCTCGCTCCCGTTGCGAAACATACGTTTTGCGGTTCAGAATTTCAAAAGCATTGCTGATTGGCAGATGAAAAATACCAGCAGCATTGCATATTGGCTAAAAAAAAGGGGCAGAAGTGAACAAGCCATACAGGCACTGCCTACCTTATCTCTCTATATTCCTGATCTCTGAAACGGTGTCATGAAATATAATTTTTTCAGAGTCGTTATAAAATGGCTCACTTTATGAATTTATGAAGCTTGATTTTAAATATAAGGAGTTGGTTGAGTTAAACTATATTTAGGCATATTTAACACAATAAGCCAAGAAGTGTTGTTTTGCTTTGGCAAAAGAGAATTTTAAAATAGAGGAAAAAAGCTAAATTGCGGTTGATTTAATGGCCATTGTTATAATGTGACCTTCATTTTTCTTTTTTTTTTCATACTTTTATAGGAATTATATTCACCGATGGTCCCCAATGGGTTGAGCAACGCCGTTTTGCGCTCCGCCACCTCCGAGATTTTGGTTTTGGAAAGAAATCACAAGAAAGTCTTATCCACGATGAAGTTGTGGAAATGATTGAGAAATTAAAAGAGGAAGCCATTAAGGAAAAACCCATTTCAACCCAAAATCGATTTAATACAGCAATTTTGAATGCTTTATGGACTATGGTAGCGGGTGTTCGACATTCTCAGGATGACCCTAGATTACAAGAAATATTTAGATTGACTACAGAGTAATTAATTCTACATTCATTATAACTTTTTTACAGTCTATAAAGTGTTGAAAAACTATTTGTATTATTTTATTATGAAATGCTTGCATGTAAAATACGTACGGATTGTACATATCTGTATACTACTTTCAGAACAATGTCAGATCCCAGCCCAGCAGCACTATTCATGCCTTGGCTCACCAAATTAGCACCTGAACTCAGTGGATGGAATCATTTCATGTCTGATATTGCTCCAACTCTCAATTTTCTCCAAACTTTCGTAGATGAGCACAAACAGAGCTATAATGCAAATGAAGAACCCAGAGATTTTATCGATGTATATCTTGAAGAGATTTTGAAAACAACAAATCCTGAATCAAGTTTTTACCAGAAATCTGGAGGTTTATATTAGTATATTATTTACATTTGAATCTGCTGCTTATACGCTTTTATTTTGTATTTCACGATATTTCATGATTTCTTAAAATTTAGGAATGTGTGTATTGCCAAACCATTGTGCCTAGTTTATTCAGTTTTGCTTAAATATTATTTGAAATTTATGTTAATTAAAACATTTTATCCGCAGAAACGTCGTTATCAGTTGTGCTGTTGGATTTTGTGTTTGCAAGTCAAGAGACAACCAGCCATACTTTAGCATGGGCAACTATTTACCTTGCCACTGAAGTCAATCGTCATATTCAAGCTGAGCTTCAGAATGAAATGGATAACGCTGTGGGACGATCCAGGTGCCCCACACTCGCTGACAGGCCAAAGTATGTATTAAATAGTAATACTGTACACGTAATATTGTATTTAATGTGACACCGTCTGTTAAGAACCAATATGACCCATTTTCAATTTAAGCTAGAATCAAAATGAGCTATGTCATTAAAAAAATGAGAAACATGAGTGAAATGTTCATTAGGAGTTTTTGAAAAACGTAAAATGTTCTATTTTTATGCTTTTTAACAATGTAAAATGTCCTACTTACATGTTTTTAAAAAGGTGCAAAATGTTCTAATACCATGTTTTTGAAAAGGTGCAAAATGTTCTATTTAAATCATACCAAGACATATTTGAATATTTTTGTAGATAGTACATTTTGTTTTTAGGTAAAACTGCATATGGGTCATTTTGGTTCTTCACAGACGACATATATATTTTAATGTAAATGCCAGAAATATCTTTCAGAGTCCAGTCTTTCTGTATAGCAATCCTTTGACAAGGCAAATCAGTTTTTGTTGGAAATCGGGTTGATTATCTAAACAAATTTATTTGTGTTTTTTTATTGTTTCGAAATAGTTTACCATTACTCGAGGCTACGATTCTGGAAACTATGAGATATTCCTCCGTCATCCCACTGGGTGTATGGCACAGTACTATGGAAGATGTTCAATTCCATGGATTCAACATCCCCAAAGACACGATGATAGTATCGAACCTCTACGCTGTACACCATAATCCATTAGTATGGGAAGACCCTGACTCATTCAAACCTGAGAGATTTCTCAATTCCACCAAAACTGAAATTGTCAAGCCAGAAGAATTTATTCCATTTTCAATAGGTAGAAGGATTTGCATTGGAGAGAGTTTAGCCAGGGATGAACTATTTCTCATGCTTGCAGCTATAGTACAAAACTTTTCAATTGAAACATGTCCGGGGGAAGCTGAGCCGAGTTTAGAGCCCGTGCCAGGTCCTGTTAGTGCGCCTAAACCTCACAAGCTAATATTTCGTGCGAGGAAGTGATTCTAATGTGGAATTTAATCACCTATATTAAATCAAAAATAACGATATAACAAAAAAAAACATGTCTCTCATATATTTGTATGTTCCACAAATTAGCACAGAATTGGATTACTTTATAATATGAGCCACAAATATCCAAATTTCATGTTCTCATGTGCTTTGTACAAGTAAAAAACCAGTGCATTCATATAAGGTTATGGTTATGATTATGATAATTACAATAATGTGTAAATAGTAAATAGACCCCGGGACTCCAGGCATGACCACCTGCCAACTTCATTTTACGAAGTATAAAAACGTTTTTTGCCTGAGAATACAAGAAATGCTAATCGTAATAATAAGCGCTATATAGCTGCGTCTGTGTGGGAAAAAGGAACGTGTGTTAAGGAAAGATAGGGCTGATGAATTTTTGCGAGGATATTAGGTGCTTACTGCGGCTGTTAAATTGTTGGGATTTGATAGCTAGCTTTTGATGCCTTGATGTGCTATTTGTTCCGTTTTCTACTACTATGACTGAAAGTCTGAAAGGTGAACGTGCATACAATTAATTTCTGGGTCTATTAAAGCTAATGATTGACTTGCATGCTCAACTCAATCTGATCCTCCATTCCGTTCCTTCTTGTTCATTCTATTTTACTCTATTTTTGAAGAGTAATTTATTTTTGTCAGATCAGCTGACAATCAATAAAGTCGTAATTTGTATTTGTCACTTTTTTGGAGTCCGTTTTATCCTATTGTATATTTCTTTTGCATATTCTTGTTTCGTTTTTCTCGGCCAGTCATGCAACGTCGTTGTCGTTGTTCGGTGCATCAAGAAGAGAAAAACGAGTAGAGTTTTAGATATAGCTAAAATTGACATATGTAATACATACGTGATTGACAGACGATCGAGCTATAAACTTTTACCGCTGTGCCTTTTCTTAATTTGGTAAAGTTTTACCCATTTCTTCCGCATCTGTTTCTGTTGTAGTGTACAGTACATATATTATGTCGATTGAATAAAATAGTTGAATTTCAAAATAAAAATTTGTTTCGAGAGAACAATGTTTTCTTTATTAAAAAAAACTGAAGCTTTAAAAGCTTCTAAAGACGATTCCTCCAGCTCCAGCTCCACGAGCAGCAAATCCAAGGAAAGTAGAACATTGAATAGGTTAGCTAGTAGACTGAAATTTTTTGCCGCACAAAATGTTCTTCACGCTGTAATTACATTTAAAAGACCCAAGAGAACCCTTGACTACTGGATTCCTAAAGGTCCACATGGGTGGTTGGATTATATGGTTGAAATTGTCAAAAAGAAAACAGTCATCACAAGTTTGACACCCAAGTTAGTTTAACATAATGTACCTATAACCTAATAAGCTGCAACATAAGTATTTTAAATATGGTAAAATTTAATCCCAACAAAATCCACAGTTTTTTAAATCGACACTTTGCTTATAAAATAACAGTTTACATGTATAATAATTGTAAATAGGGAATTTCGTCAAGTTATTTTGAATGCTAGAATTCAAGTCTGTCAAGAATTCTCAAAAGAAAATCAAAAGGATCCGGACTTACCGGATTGTTACTTTTGGAGTGAAAATGAAGTTGGACACTGGCTTGAATTATCGGGATTCTCGAACTTAATGGTATTGTTTAATTAAATGCAGAGTATGTATCATCGTGATTGCTGTGAATAAGATTTGTTATAATACAAATTAATGGAGAAATAATAAAAATATAAAATTTTCATTTTCTTTACAGGAAACATTTTTAAGAAATAATATCAATGGCAGACGTCTTATTCGAGTCACGCCAACTTTTTTACTCCAAATAGGATTGCAGGATTTGTATGTAAGAAAGGTATATGCAAAAGTACATGCTACAATTTAATTTTAGTAATAACAATAACATTATGTCATCCTATAGACACACAACCTTCACAGGAGAAAAGTAGAAGCCTCTGAATTGTGTAAAGCTGTCTTTGTGTTTGATTAAATTCATTTTCCTCATAAATTACTGACGTTTTACTACATACAGAATGTGCTGCAGTCAGTGCGGAAACTACTGGGGCTCCCTGCTACTACTTGTACTTCAATCACAACAGCTTCACACGAAAATCTAAGGGCTATTCTCTTGGAAAAATTTCTGTGGAAGCGCTCTGTGACGGGACGACTGGCGGATCGTCTTACATTCAAAGTATTTTGTGAACAGCAAGGGTTCACCTCAGATGACCTTCAAATATAAGAAGGTAGCATGTCACATATGCAGGATGATTGAGAAAAACTATTAAGAACACTATTAGGGCTTGCAAAATCAAGACCACGACTTTCGCCATTTGCAAGACCATTCAAGAGTCTTGAAAAGTCTTAAAATTTCAAGACCACCTTTAAATTCAATTATTCCAACGACTTAACTCCAAATATGACTTTTCAGAAAAAGTTACAAAATTTTTGTCAAGAGTCTTGATTTGTTCAAGACTTTTGAAAGTCTTGATTTCGAGACTCTTGAAAATTCAAGACTTTTCGGAGTCTTGGTTTCGAGAGTCTTGAAATTTCAAGATTTTTGAAAGTCTTGATTTAGTCATGATTTCAAGAGCCTTGACCATTCAAGACTTTTAAAAGTCTTGATTTCAAGACTCTTGAATTTTCAAGACTTCCGAAAGTCTTGATTTTAAGTCTTGAAATTTCAAGACCAGCCCAAGTCTTGATTTCAAGAGTCTTGGTCTTGACAAGACATTTGAAGACAAAGACAAGACTTTTGCAAGCCCTAAACACTATGCAAAGCCGACTATATGTTTAAATGTCATATGTGGCTATATGCATACTTATGGAGTCTGTTTTAACATACAAAAAAAATATAAATACTTTTTTTTCAAAGTATGTAAGGCCATTTTAGTCCATGACCTGCTTTCCTATTTTTTGAATGTTACAATACAAAAATATGACTCCTCATGTTTAAAATTGAAACAAACCGGACTGTATTTGATTTGAACAGAGTTTTTGAGGTAGCCATTATTATTGTATGTTAGGTGGTATGCTGATAAAAGTCATTTTTAAATAAGTTCTAAATAAGTTTTAGTTAAGTTGTACATAATTCCTCACCTTTCCACTACTGGGAATTGGGAAATAAAGCAATACAAGTAGCTATATTAAAAATGAATAAAACACTTTTATATTATGTGCACATTTTATTATTGAGCAGAATAAAGTCAAAATCGAAGGAATTTTAAATAAATGAGCCTGCCATTAATAATTAATACACAGCACTACTCATATTCTCCAAATGTGCATAATACCGTCTGTGAAGAACCAAAATTGCCCATCTCAATTTTTAGCTAAAACCGATATAAACTATCTACAAAAATAATCAGATATGTCTTGAGAGCAATTAAATAGAACATTTTGGAATTTCAAAAATATGTAAATACAACATTTTGCACCTTTTGGAATACATGGAATTAGATCATTTTGCACCTTTTCGAAAACATGGAATTAAAACATTTTGGACCTTTTCGAAAACAGGGAATTAGAACACTTTGCACATTCTCCAAAACACGTAAATAGGACATTTTGCACCTTTTCAGAAACATGTAAATAGGACATTTTACGCTTTTAAAAAACTCTTAGTTAACATTTTACGCATGTTTCTCATTTTGTCTTTATGACATAGTTCATTTTGATTGTAGCTTACATTGAATATGGGTCATTTTGGTTCTTCACAGACGATACGTATGTGGACTTCTGAGTAGTGCCGTAATATTGTAAATTGTAATTGTAATTGTATTTTTATAAAATTACATTTACAATTGGAATTGTAATTGTAAATACAGTTACAATTACAATACAATACCAAATTTATTTTCTTGAGTGTGTTCTGAGTCTTTGTTTTACTCTAAAATCGTGTATGTACATGATGGTTATCATGGTAAATATCAAGTCAGTAATTTAATCCTAATTAGGGGTCTAATTAAGGTTCCAAAAGTATGAATTGTAATTGTATATTGTAATTGTATTGTAATTTACAATTACAATTACAATATAATATTAATTTATAATTATATATTATATTTAATTATATAATTTATATTATATAATTTAATATGTACAATATTTTTCTTACAATAGTTTTACAATATTACGGCACTTAAGTACTTCTGAGCCCTTGTAAGTTTTAAGCAATAGGGGCCTGGGACTGGTTAGGGGCCATGTACATATTACGTCAACACTTAGGGGGGGGGGGGGGGTCAGACGATAATAGCAAAAATGTTGACCAAGTTGTTGACCAAGGAGCCTAGGGGGGGGGGGGTCAGTAGCTGGTTTGACGTCAACATTTGGGAACAGCTTTTTTTCTTCACTTGCTTTTAGAATTCGCGAATTTTTTAAAAAACGACCAAATTCAGTTTGTTTAAGAATACCATAGCTATTAGATATCTCTAGTTGTAGAGCTGTCTATGTTTCCCATACACATAAGTGTGCCCAGAATTGTAACAAACTGCAGGTGGCGATACTTGTTCAAAGGATCACACACGCTCAGCCTGCCCATAGCATTCACACGGTGCAGATGGAGGTTTAAGATTAGTTAACTAATTATGGCACAAATGGCCCGATTAAACGACTCAAATGAGTTGAAACAGCTGAACAATTATATGGTCTTTGATTCAAAATGCATTTTGTTATGATTATGGGCTCCTAGACTCGGTGGGAAAATAAAGAATAAAAGGTTTCGTGGTGTCTACTAAAGCAGCAAAATCACAGAAACCCTTGATTGGTTCGAGAATTTGTGTGTAATGCGGGATATATGAATCCAAATATGAAGGGGCCGAACACAAATGACGCCACCCATTATAGTGGGTGGGTCCCAAAAAGCGTCCCATTTAACGCAATGTTAAAAGCGTCACCCATAGGGGTGGGTGGGTCCCAAAACTTGATGATGACGGGTGGCGTCATTTGTGTCCGGCCCCTTACGAGGCAACAAAAAGAGAGATTCATATTTCCTGCATTACACACAAATTCTCGAACAAATCAAGGGTTTCTGTGATTTTGCTGCTTTAGTAGACACCACGAAACCTTTTATTCTTTATTTTCCCACCGAGTCTAGGAGCTCATAATCATAACAAAATGCATTTTGAATCAAAGACCATATAATTGTTCAACTGTTTCAACTCATTTGAGTCGTTTAATCGGGCCATTTGTGCCATAATTAGTTAACTAATCTTAAACCTCCATCTGCACCGTGTGAATGCTATGGGCAGGCTGAGCGTGTGTGATCCTTTGAACAAGTATCGCCACCTGCAATTTGTTACAATTCTGGGCACACACAGCATTATGCCGTTGAAACGACTACTACTATTGAAAGGCTATGAGAATACTTCAACTATGTATGTATGTATGTATGTATGTATTGATTTATTGCATATACGGGCCTAGGCCCACACACAAATCTGATTAATATTATGGTTACATTAGTTTTGTTTAAGCAAAGTAATTGTTAGACCATCGAAGCTCATATAATATTTGTTCTTAAAATTTAACATGTTTGATGTAATGCATTAGTTAACAATGATTAGTGATTAGTAATTGAAACCCTCATAGATGTAATGCCAGACAGATACCTCTCCGAGACCTTATTTCGGTAAATTTGGAAGCGGTCCTGGCTGCCAGTTACTGAAGTCGAAATTCAGCCTACCGGTATTATATTTTCTAAGAATTTTTGATCACAATATCTTGTAAAAATATTAACGTTATTATATTTTGATTCACTAACCTAATATTTCCTTCCGTATTTAACAATTTATATTTAAATTTTAATTTAATTTTTAGTTTAATTCTCATCGTTAGCAGTTGTTTCTTCTAATTTTATTCTTATTTGTTGTACAAATTCTGCAGAAAGCTGTACTTTAGAATTAATTTCTAACAATTTCTTCCAAGATCAAATTTTCACAATTTTGTTGCACTCGTATTCGTCACTCATGATCTTGGTTAAAGAGCTAGCTTTAGTTGAGCATGCTATATGAAACTATTTACCGTATTTTTCAATAATATTGTGTCCTTGTGAGTGTCAACTCCAATAGCACCGACAACAGCTCATTTATCACTCACAGGTTTTAGTACAGTTACTTATTTTAGTAATTGCTATAAGTTCATTTGACATAGACGTATTTGACAATTTTAGTTTTAGTTTAGACAAGTTAGATTATATGGTTTAGGTTATAAGATCATTTCAAAGATGCACCTTGGTCAAAGTTATTCCGTCACTAGTGTATCTGATGCCATCAGCTTCAAAAGCGTAACTTCCTACATATTTAACAGTTTTTATTAAAGGGTCCCGTTTTTTTATCCAATAGTGTTCTGTTAGGTGCATGTGAACTTCTTGTTCTTTTTTGCTTCGGCACTGTTGGATGTAGACTTGCGGTAGAGCCTCCTTCAATCGAGACTTCTTTTGAAGCACCAAAGTAACTTCATCCTTGTCAGCTAGCTGGACAAAAAGAAGCGGAGGTTTGCCTTCAGTTTTGTTCAAAATTCGTTTTGCCTTCACAATCTGTGTAGAATTAAGTTTGAGGGTGTCTAATATTACTGATTTAGCATCCTCGACTGGAGAGCAACTAACGGGTAGACCTGTGATTAAAATTTCTTTACTTCTGTTCGGTCTTTCAGGTTCGTTGACTTTTGTCTCAGCACTTTGAAGTCGTTGTTCCAACTCACTAAATCTTGCTTTCATAATATTAACTTCAATTTCTTGTCTTAAAGTAGCTTTATTCATCCTAGTCTCTAGTGATTTCCATTTTGTTTCCATGTTTGTTTCCAGAGTTACTAGTCTTGAGTTAATTTCTTTCTTGAAGTCTTGAATCAGAGTTATTAAGTTAGCGGAGATTTGTGTTGTTAATTGTTGGCTGAGTTGTAATAGTTGTTGGGCGAGTTGCTGAGAGAAGTAGGCGGCTAGCTGCTCTTGTCCGTTCGGTACTGGGATTTTTCTTTTGCTCGGCATGATTTGTATCTTTTGATCTTATATTCCTAGTATTTCCTTCGATCCTACCAAAATATACGTGTTGCTAGTATCTTAACACCTTATTAGAGAAAATATGAGAATTGTGGGCCTTCGGCCTACGTATAAATGAGAAGGAACTTAGCTTTATGTTTTAAAGTTGATTCTTGCTTTTTTGAATTTATTTCTTCTCCTCTTAATTTCCTATGTATGTATTTCTATGAGTTTCCTCCGTCTAATGAGCTGGCGGCGTGGCAGGATTTTGGAAATTCGTAAAACACTAACTAGTTAAAATAAATCTATAAATTTTCGATCGAATTATACTTGCTGACGTACTTTAGTAGTCAATTACGAGTTGAAATTAGACAAAAACTGTTATTTAACTGTTCAAAATTGAAAAGTAAAATAAAATTTATGAAATACTTCGGGACTACTTAAAAATTTAGATGTTAGCGGTTTGCGTGCTCGATGGTCTCTCTCGAATACTTCAACTATGTACTCATAGATGGCGCCACGTCATTATGTTGAGTCAACAATTTAGGGGGGGGGGAGGGGTATGCAAGAAATGTTGACCAAATGTTGATCAGCGATCCTAGGGGGGGGGGAGTCGGAAATCTGGAATTTTGTGTTGACGTAATATGTACATGGCCCCTTACCACACTGGTTACTGGTACAACTGCCTGGTGCATAGGAGGGAAATTCAAATTTCCTAGTACAGTTCTGGCCTCTGACTCTGACTGTGCTGAGGCTGAGGGCTGAGAGCTGTGAGACCTTACCGCTTTACCGTCTTGTCTAGCAGGGGCACAATAAAGAGGTTCCGTTTTGCCTGTGACTTATATTTTTACTCAAAGTGAAAGTAAAAAGAGGAGGTGCAACCGTTCCCGCCAGAGAAAGGAGTGATTTTGGTGAGTCAGAGTTACTCAAAAATCCAAATTTGAGTAACGCTCTGACTCAACTATTGAGCAGCACTGCGCATGACCGTAAGTGCTTGAAGTGCTTGTCACATGCTTGCCGCCTTTTGGGAGTCACAGAGTTAAGTAAAATTGGAACGGAACCTCCACCTTTTTACTTGACTCATGAGTCAGTGATTTTGAGTAAATGAGTAAAAAAATAAGTCAGACCTCGAAAACGGAACTTCTTTAATATTATGTGGATGCGGCCCGATGCGGTATTGCGGTGGCTTGACTAGGCGTTTTTTTCAGTACCAAACTTGTCTTCAGTTTCCTTATATTGTATATCCTATGGTTGTGGTAGAAGGCAAACCAAACCCAACACTAGTTTACACTAGTGTCAGTAGTGTCACTGGCAGTGAGATTGTATTGGATTTTGTTCGTCGAGATCCAGAATAATTAAGTCATAAGCATCGAACGAACAGACTTCCTTCAAAATTCTGTTGTGATTTTGTGCAATTTTTACTTTCTAGACTTATAATTTGGAATAATTACGAGAGACTGGCTTCTTCACATTCACAAACCTGTAAGTACTTTACGTTTGAATGTGTGTAAAATTATAATCAGTTGAAGTGTAGTTGACAGGGCCTGCCTAGTTCTGTCACATATAATACTCGATACATGATGTGCATACTAATTTATTATGTAGTTTAATATACCCCTTTTATTTACCAGTGTTCATGACCACGATTCCGGGTCGTTGTCATTGCCCTTGTCGTTCACCCGCTTTCTATGATACTGATTACTGATTGCTCAACTGTCTACTAGAATTTTTACTTTGGATTTTGGATATTCCTATCGTGAGTATTCTGGAATCCATTCGTCTCCTGACCTCGACCACACCGATATCTACATTTAATATCAAAAGGTATATGAATTATTGTGATAATCGGTTTTAATTTTAAAAATCAAACACTATCAAAGGATAAATTGCTAGTGTAAATGAGTATGCGAATCTAATCAGACTTGGATGGATTCTCAATAAAAATAGATGTACAATAATAGGTCATGTTGTGTACAGCATGTGATGTTGGATGTATGTAATAGGCATAATATTCAATACCATCGCACCACGGTCAGTTGCAATCTTGCAATCAATAATAGACTAAGATTGATGTATGTACTAGATAATATAGGAACCAACAGTAGTTAGTATAATATAGTTTACGGTTTCATACAAACATGTATTTCAATAGTTTTCTCTAAATTATTTTTTCCAGGTTAAGAATGTCTATGCAATGGACCAAAACGTTGCATTTTAATAATCTACAGCTCATCTACATTAGGTTGCTTTTTTTTCAATTTGCTGTAAAAAATAAGACGGAAATATACCAAGTTGACTAACCGCCACAACAACTATTACCCTCTGATTTAAAGCTATTTTTATTTATTTTTGTGTATATTCAATATTAGTAATCATTTTGAGTTGTGCGTAGAGTCCAATTTGCTCGTGGTCGATGATATAGTCGCAATGCGACTATATCATGAAACATCTTTGTTTTGAGAAAAGTGTAGTTTAACTGTAATGCTGAGAATAACAGTTAGTTAAGCTATTATTGTACAATTTTGCGGTAGCGAGAAGTCTACCAGCGGCAATATATGCTAGATACAGTACTGTAAACTAATATTCGAAATATGAAGCAGTTTTTAAGTCCAGACCCAAGTTTGGAATGTGCAAGACCTCCTGCCTAGTAGAATGCAATAAAACATAGATATATGTGACTGTGGATCTTACGGCAGGGGCTTAAAGTGACCAAAGTCCAAAGTCAAAGTCGGATTATTTTTCAAGAAATGTACGGGATTGTAGATTTCGGGTTATTACGGAGCTTAATATTATTACAATTTTTAAAAACGCCATGAACGCCAGTGAGTGAATGCAGTGTATAGGAAGGAATGTAATATGACGGATTTACATGTTTTTATATTTAATTTGTATACGATTAAAAATTGGTCTTGGTTTTAGGGTAACACATAAGAAAACAATATGACTGAACAATTACCAGAAAAGAAGCAAAATTTTGGTCCAAGAAGGGTTCCACCTATTGACATGATTCCGCCACCATCGCCAGTTAGTTCTAGTTACTCAGAGCTCAGAGGAACCATGAATTCTGTCCCTTGGTTCAATAATTATGCCCAAAATGCTACGGAATATCAACGCTATGTATGTCCGTCATCGTATTCTCAGGTAATATCTTGAAATATTACTGCCTTCAAAATGAAATGTTACCCACAAAAATATTATAGATAGGTATTATTGATTTAAACCTCTAATAAAATTTTTGTTTGATTTTGATCGTAATAGACTAGTTCTTCGTCGGTTGTTGAGAGTCTGTACGAACCAATCGTCCCCCGAGCTGACTCTCAGATGTCGATGCATTTAAATAATAAAAGTGCGGGTAATTCTTTACAACGTCGAAGCTATGAGAACCATTCCCAAACTGGCAATACGCTTTCAAAAGAAGCCGAAATTGACGAACTAACGGACCTTCTTATGAACTCACTTAGGAAGAACGAAGTATTTTTCGGTAGGTCGTCCTACATTTTATTTAGCATCCCGTGTTTTATATACTTATAATTTAATCGTAGAGCGCATACATGACTTAAAATATCAATTTTATTAGGAATATGTAATCGTTGTGGAGAGCAAGTTGTTGGGGAAGGAACTGGTTGCACTGCTATGGGTCAAGTGTTCCATATAGCTTGCTTTACTTGTCGAGTTTGCGATTGCTCTTTGCAAGGAAGAGCATTCTTTTATCACGTTGATGGAAAACCGTACTGCGAAAAAGATTACATGGTAAACACTTATTTTATAACCACAAAAACAAGACTTTATTTTCTTAGTACTGAAATTTGACACACATTTTTGTTGGTATAGACTCGATTGGAGAAATGTTGTGTATGTGGCGATGCAGTGGTTGATCGGATTTTAAGAGCGAATGGGAAGCCTTACCATCCGAAATGTTTTACTTGTGTCATTTGTTTTAAAAGTCTTGAAGGAATTCAGTTTACCATTGACGCTGCAAATCGAATATATTGCATCGAAGATTTTCACAGGTGAGTCTCATGTTTTACGAAAAGCGTATGAGTTTCAAGGCATCACAAACTATTTGAGAAAAAAGCTTACACGGCGTTGTTTTATATGTTTTTAATTAATATTTTAGAAAATTTGCACCAAGATGTAGTGTGTGTGAAAAACCTATTATGCCAGAGCAAGGGAAAGAAGAAACAGTTCGAGTTGTAGCATTGGATCGAAGTTTCCATGTTACGTGTTACAAGTGCGAGGTAAGCTCTAATATTAATAATATATCGATTTACTTGTGCATATATTATGCAAGCATTTTTAGCATTTAGTGTTTTTATGATTGAATTCGTAATTTACATTAAATCGAATTATTTTTGCCAAAAGGATTGTGGCCTATTGTTACGGTCAGAAGCAGAAGGTCGTGGTTGTTACCCATTGGATGGACATGTCTTGTGCAAAAGTTGCAATGCAAAGCGCGTACGTGATATGAAAATTTGAGCTTAAATTAACAAGGACACATCTGCAATCTTTGTGAGAGCATTCAAACTTTCACTTCCATGGTGAAGATAACGGAAGACGAAGAGAAAACAAAATCACCACGCTTCTACCACATTCAATTAACAATAATTTAGAATTTAGTCTTTATCTGTCATTTTATCTAACGATGTTATGTCATAATTTATTTATGTACATAATTTGGGCACGCAATTTAAAATACTATTCCTTGAATTTGCTTGTGAGTGCTGCAAAGTAGTGCAAAGCGAGTAAAATTCATCAAAAACGATTTGACTGCATTTAAGTAATTATGTAGGTACTTATTATTAGTGAAATCTAATGTATAACAACGAAAATAGAGAAAAGTTAGCTTGCCATTTTATAATTATGTGTAAACTAATAATTGTATTTTTTCAAATGACGCTTACAACATTCACAGAATGGTCTCTAGTGGTAAAGAATGTTTATCAAATAAGAATATTTGCAATAAGGATATAGTTATATAATCCTAGCTCAAAAACGTTTGTACTTAATATTTGTGTACATAATATTTATAAAAAATACATATAATGCATTATCTTTCACTCAATTGAAAAATAATTTTGTGGGAACAACCAATGTAAAAATAAGTATATAAATCATGCTGAAAAATGTATTCCTAAAATGTAAAATTATGTAGGCATGCATGTCAATTATTTGTACCTGTGTATAGTTTACTTTGTGTATGATAGTCCAAAGCGGAGTATTTATATTTATAATTTATATACTTAAAAACTTGTCAAATTTTTACTAATAGAAGAATATAATGACTTAATTAACCGAATATACTAATATAGTATATATAGACTTTAAATTATGTCTAAAAAACCACCATTTTACTATATAATGGATATTTTGAGACATAACAAACCTTATGCCATTTAAAAGGTATTTAAAATCTGTTTGTATATACATCTGCAACTTGCGAGCAGACTAATTTCACCTGTGTAATAATTTTTTCTCTATTTAAGTTTTAAATAGGAGTTTTATGCTCATTCAAATAACGTACAGTTGCATTGTAACGACATTTATTACTACCAGCAATTTCGTTTTAATTCAGTAGACAGAATCAAACATCTCTGATTTTTTTGTATCTACTTAACTAATTTCCAAAGGCTACAATACTAACTTACAAATTTAAGTATTTTACTCGCCGTTGCCACATTCCTATGTGAGAGCTGCTATGCTTTTATACAAACGGTGCGGCAAGCTTAATTATGAAGGTGGTAACTTCCAAAGATGCAATATGCCTTTCCTTTAACTGGATCTAACCTTTTAAACGAGGCAGAAAATACATACATTATTAGGTAAACGATTCGTCACCATTATCTTGTATGTGTAACAAAAGTCAAATAAATTGTGTGAATGAAAAATTTATGGTAGCTCAACTACTCAACTGATTGCAAAGTTAAAAATTAACGACTAGCTACAATCAACACAAAATTATAAAACTACTTAATTATAAAACCCATTTGAATAAGAGGGCATCATTATATATTTAGCTGATTAGAAAGCCAGTCAAGACCCTCGTAGAGACCGTCACCCGTAGTTGCACACGCTGACTGCACATACCAGTCCCTACTTGTCCGTAAGTTTAAACCCAATTCATCCGTCAACTCAGCAGTATTCATTGCATTCGGTAAATCTTGCTTATTTGCAAGAATCAACAAAACCGAATTTCGTAGCTCATCTTTAGCTAATATTAAACTAAGTTCCTCTCTAGCTTCCTCAATGCGCTCCCGATCAGAAGAGTCCACTACAAATATCACACCTGAAGTATTTTCGTAGTAACACTGCGGTGATTTACGGATGCGGTCTCTACCCCACAAATCCCGATCCCAAACAATGAAACGAATATTCTTATACTCAAGTGTCTCCACATTGAAGCCAATTGTAGGGATGGTATTGACGAATTTACCCAGTTTTAATCTGTAAAGAATTGCTGTCTTTCCAGCAGCATCTAATCCAGTCATGAGAATTCTCTTGTCTTTTTTCCCGAACAGACCTTGAAGCAGTGTGGAGAAGATAATACCCATCTTGTCCTTAGGGTCGACTTCAGTTTCAGTCGAATTTCACTGTTATTCCTATTTGAGTGTTAAAAACATAGCACAGTAAATAATTAACTATTTAATTACGTACCCACATGTACATCGATACTGAAGTAAAATTGACGATTTCGATTTTTTTTTACTTAAATGACGTAATTATTGGGGTTTTCAGCAAAGTATAAGCAACAAGAAATACCGACTTAATATACCCACTTCTCTAAAAGCAAAACCGTTTCCTTCCATCGATATTCGCTAAAGGAAGGAAGTGGTTTTGCTTTTAAATAAAATTGGAAGGACATGGTTTAGTTTCTACCGAAGAATGGAAAGAAACAGATTTGATCCTTCACCGACGATATATTGAAAATTGTTAAAGGTATTTTTTTAGGCTTTAAAATTACAAGTAGTTAGTTACCAGTTGTGTTGTGTATGGCATTCGAGGAAAACTATATTTAGGTATGAACGTTTCTTTGTGAGACGGAAAAGAGATTTGGAATCTGTAAAGCACCTTCCTGTGATCATGTGCAAGTGAGTAAACTATAATGTTACCTGTAGTATCTTTCTTTTCATATTAACTTCAGTGTGATCTAGCTTTAACTCTGTTTTGTCTGTTTATCCTTATCCTGACGTGGTGCAGTCATCCATAAAGTAACCGTAAAAAATGATGCAATTTATCCCAAACATACACCTTAATCTGCTACGCGAAAACATGACTCATGACTGTGTTGACCGTAGCCCTAGTTAAATAAACTTCAACTAAAGTTTTAACAGCACATCTATAGATCTACATGTTTTCAGCATACCGATTTACCGATTATTCCTAATTTACAGATAGATTTACATTTTCATATTTTACACTTGCCTAAAAGTCTATAGACATTTAATTTACTTAATATTGATTAAATGTTAATGCACGTATTTTATTTGAATTATCATGAACCTAATTTCAATGTGTGTGATTCTTATGTCAACCTAGAATAATGTCTGCTCACATTTTTTGTCCTGGATTAGTTTTACTTACCTAATAAATTTTTTTGTTGAATTACTGTTTCATTACAGTCATTTATTTTTAGACAATTAACACTTGACAAAACATGAAGTAATGCATGGGACTACGTTTGCCGGTATATTTTGCTAAACCTTTACAATAAGTTACTATTATAAGAATTATACATTCTGCTAATCATTAATAGCTAATAATTAAGGAAACATGATTAAAATATTAATGATTTGCTCAGATATAATTTTGAACATGGTAAGAACCATCACGTGATCAACGAAATAAAATCCTCCCACAGTGACACGCAAACGAACTAAAGATCTCAAATACTGTGTCCAAAGTAACTGTAGATTCCTCCGTCTGCTCCAAACAACAGTAGTTCCACTCATCCCCCTCAACCGTTCCCACTGACTCCAGTAAACAATAACTTTTCCCGAGGCTCCGTTGAACTCTGCAAAGAAACTGAAAATTCCGAACGCAAAAACTGAAATTATAAACCCAAAGAGTCCGAGTGCTAATGCTAAAATCCCGTGGGATTTGATGGCGGCAGAAGCACAGAACACAAGCATGATAATTAATAAAAGTTTGGCGGGAGCCACTGCTAACTCGATTACATCGTTCAAATCCCTTATCAACAGTTGTAAATTCTTGTATGTCTTGAGCATGTGGGTGGATTGGCTGGCGCAGAGCTTCCTTCGAAATTTGGCATGTACGTCCACTATAACAACCATAAATATAAATCACAGCATTTAGAAAAAATTTCGAAGCATGCATAATTTATTAATATTAATACTATTAATTAATTAATTAAATTCATAATGTTTTGTATGTTTCCTGTACCTTAATTCATTCAGAACAGCCAGTAAAGAGCAAGTCACTGCCGTTACGTACAAACAAAAAAGATTTGCGCTCACCAGCAAAAGGCAGGCGATGTAAACATGAAAGATTACAGAGCCAATAAAAATTGCTGTCATTTTCACGATACTTGTATCATCGCCTCTACCCTCTTGGAAACTGAAACCAAAAGTATCCAATCTCCCTTCTGGCAAAAAAAGGGACGATAGGAACTGTGGGAAATAAGGCTTAAAAATGGAAAGCATAATAACCAACAGAGCAATGAGAGCATAGCCATAATATATAAAGGTCATCATAACTTCACACAAAATAATTAATTTGGGCTTCGTCGACTTAGATGAAAGTGTTTTTCTGTCCAAGAAGGATTTTTCAAATTCTTTGATCAATTCCAAAACGTTAGTGATGAGTCGAATGAATTCATTTGTTTTAAAAATGAAAGAGATTTGGACGAGTGGTAAAAATGTGTACATGACTAAAAAGGAAATTATGTTTGACACTTTTGTGGAACTTGTACCACAATTCGGGTCTACGGAAATTCTTAGAATATTAATGCCACGAAATAGTAAGAAAAACCAGTAAAATAATGACACGGCAATGCAAAAACGCCAGAAAAACATCCTCGCTTTTACTTTTGAGTCTGACTTGGGAAGTTCTGGTCGCTGGAGTGCTGCGTTCCATTTGTACGGGTGAGCAGCAAAGAACTGTCCATTTGTGAAGGTTTTACGGATGTATGACATCATCAAGGGAGATATTAAGATGCTCGTTCCTTGTGTCGTCATTTTGTGTACAATATATTATGAATTTAAAAAAAAACTTTTTCTAAGCTGAAAAACGTTTACGCTGAAGTTCTTCTGGCTTTCTTCTGGTCAGAATTTGATCCTGGCCGTTAGGAAATACAGTCCTTTGAATTTGATCGTACTATTCACTTGGGCTCTGTCATTCAATAAAACTAAAGTCGTATAACAGAAATAAGTACAGCGCAGCGGACAGTTGGCATAGCTGCGGTGGACCTGTACGTATTTAAATTAAACATTTTCTTAACAGGTATCTGTCATCTGGGAGATTCGAAAATAATCTCAATTTTGTAATTTCAAATTTGATTTAAATGTCAACATGTATGATTAGTACATCAATTTGGCTAAATTCGTATGGGCTCAGTTTAGTGTGTATTTTTTTGACGAAAAAATAAGTTCAGTGATTTTACGTGATGATACGATGGTTATTACGACTGAGTACGTTATACGAGTGGTGGTTTTGGCAATCTTCGTTTTATTTGCTATGTCATTATCCTATATTATATTCCCTCCTACTCGTAACTTTTAATCGGTTGGACTCATGATTTGAACTTGACGTTTTAGGCAGGATTAAAATTAAGGTATTTATTTTAATATTAATCTGCAAATAGTTTTACGTTGAGGCGGAGAGCGCTACAATGTTTGTACTGTATTTTCTTTCATCAATAGTAGAACTACCTTTACACAGTTTAATTCTATGTGTTTGATGCTAATGCTTTTAAAACATACAAAGAAACATACAATGCATGTCTTGTGACAGCTTTACTGTCACTTCCGAGTTTTGAAGTCTTTTTCAATCTGTAAAATGAATATAGGATACATTTCCGCGGATAAGACGTCTTACTGGATGGTAAACATTATTACGTGTCAACTCTCCCCTGAAACACTTTCCAAGAATATGTCCTAAAGTTTATATCTCGCTGAATCCATGTCGGCAACGGAAAGGTCTGGTTGCAGGATATTATATGTATATAGAAAGTTGGCTGGCAAAACGTTTCCAACCATTTGATTAGCCATCGTCTATTCAGAACAGTCAAAAGTAGAAAGAAAGTATCAAAATTAACTATTTAATTCATTTAAGTTTAAGCACGTAGTACCTCTGTCTTAACATCTGCCTTATTTTCTCACGATCAGAGCACGGGGGTACTAATATATAGCAACAGCTTAGTTTTAAGGCTGAGGAAAAATGTCCGGGGAAAATATGTCTGTAAACCGTGCAATTCAATGCATTTAAAGTGAGCGGTAAAAACTTTATAAGTGTGCACACTTTTTCTACACTTTTGGGCCTTATTGGCCTTGTCAGCGTCCATCAAGCCATCTGGTCTGTATGGGGTCCATCAAGCTTGCTAATAATATTAATACAATACATGTGTAAGTACATTTTGAGCTGCAAATTATAATGAAGGTTTTCCTGAATGCAAGATAGTTACTTAAGTAATGCATGAAAATACGAAAATTGCACAGTATTTATGTAGATAAACTTTTTCTGGAAATCAGGGCAATTATGAAACTCAAATTAATTTTTATTGATCCTGCAAAGTACTTATTTAAAGAGCATAAAAATAATGTCTTAATGTACCTTTATATCATCCTTATTTTTGCAAAAAAATATAAAATAAAGCACCACAAGGCGAAAACAACACTGCTGCCTGTACTAGCGACCTCAAACCCAAATCAAACTACTGATCTACTACAAAGCATAAAAATGGCTGCCACGAATACACTATGGCTAAAAAAACCTGTTCTAATTCTCCTCTGGATTTGTAGATACTTTCCTGTTCGAAACGCTTTAAACACTAAATTAAAAAGAGAAAAAATAACCGTATCGTTCGTTATTTCCATAAAACTAGTTATACATTATGTAGTTACTAAATTCTTTCAAGTTAATTTCTTACTTGGTGTCATAATCATAATTTAAGTTCTGCGTCTCTCATCATTATTGGGTGCTCTCAACTAGGTTTTATTCTAAATTCTAAACCACTTGGCAGCGAGACTTGTGGGGATTTTGTGTGGAGATAAAATATTATGTCTCCTTATTCAGAATCTATGCATACTTGTGACTATTTCAAGAAGGCGTTAGGGCTCTGCCAATCTTAAACCCTTGGAAAAAGTCAACACCGAAAACAACGAAAAACTTTTGAGACACGCCCTTTATTCTCACTCTACCAGCAGTAAAAATAAATCCCTGTTTATTTTCCGATTCGGGTTCACAACTGAAAAATCAAGCTACAATATGTAATATGTTGTCGCCATTTTCCTACAAAAACAGCATGATTGTATTTCTAGTATGTAATTCTTTTCGAAACTTATGATTAGTACTGCTATATTAATTATTATTGCCCTTAGCAATATTCCATGTAAAATAGAAATTAAGCTAGCTTAGTTGTGTATAATGAAATGCGGATCACACACTCAACAACTCCCATCATATCTCATATATATAGAGATTGAATTGGGTGATCAAATAAATATGTAGTAATTTCACTGTATTGTTCATTCAGCTGGTTCAACAAATAACTATATGCTAGTTTTCTATATTTACATTTATGTATGTTGAACAAGTATGTATTTCACGAAAACCGGCAAGGCAAACATCACAATATTTCAATATTCGCTAGCATCCTTTGCCCCTTGAATTCTAGTTTGGTGGTAACTATTTGTGTATCAATATTTGCACCACTTACAATTTATTCAGTAGTGCATAATATATCAAATCAATTATCATGATCAAAAATATTACACGAATTTAATCGAAACTATAAAAGTCTTACATCTATATGTTTACGAATCATAATATTCATAACGTTGTTATTTGCAGTATGTGTCCTCTGTCCGTGTTAGCACTTAATTTTATTGTATCAATTTCCATGAAACTGCGATGAATTGCCAAATTGCGACCAATTGTCTTAATTTAAAACAAACAATTTTTATTATTTATGACTTATTAGTATTTCATCAAACATGATTACCACTAAGGCGAGGTAAACGGACATTTCCTACCCTACTTCTACGTTCCTTACATTCTTACAAATGTGGTCCAACGCGCTCATCATACAGTGGCCGCAACGAATACCGTAACAGATAGCTGCGCCACACGAATAACTCGTCCCCCGGGGGCGGCCGGGGGCGAAAAAGAAAACCGCAGATACATTAAGGGACATTTTTTGACGAGCCATATGGGGACAAATTATCTGTTTCTGTCTTCGTTGTGGCCACAATTTAACTACGCACTCCAAACAATTACAAAACTACAGTATTTCTTGTAATCGCAGACTAGCCTGTGATATAGGACAGGTCTGATATAGTTTAAAATTTAAATAGTAGACGGGTCTGTAATAGTAGACGGGGCAATAGCAGTGGAAGATTTTGCCTGGTAGGTTAAAGTGTGAATAGTAGAAGGGTTTGTTATTTGTATTTGAGGTTCTGATTATACCCGGGTGATTTAATTATTCATAAACTCAGCTTTTCCCGTGACGTAAATATACCTCTTTATATGATTAGGTAAACTTCTGGAGAATAGATCCATTATGAAAATTAAAGTAGGCACTATTTGTTGATCGTGATCCACCAAAGTACATATTTAAAGAAATAATACAAACTTAATACCTTTTCATATCATCCGTATTTTTGAAAAAATAATAAAGCACCACAAGGCGAGGACAACAAAATTGCTTGTATGTAATCGCGTGCTGAAACCCAAACCAAACGACTGAACATATGCAAATTACAAAAAAATGGCTGCCGCGAATACACTCTGGCTAAAACTTGTTCTAATTCTCCTCTGGACTTGCGGATACTTCCCGGTTCAAAATCCCGTAAAGGCTAAATTAAAAATAGAGAAATTATCCTTACCCTTCATTATATCCATTGCACTCGTTGTAGTTATTAAACTATTTGAAGTGAATTTTTTACTTGGTATCATAATTACAAAAGGAGGCGGCGAAGTGGTGAAACTAAGTACGGCGTCTCTCATCTTTCAAGGGTTCTCTCACTTCGGTTTGATTCTAAACGACTTGGCAGCAAGACTTGTGGGTTTTTTTTATGGGTGTAAAATATGTCTTCTTATTCAGAATCTCTATACTTTTGACTGTTATAAGCGGACGTGGGGCTCTGTCAATGATAAACCCTTGGGAAAGGTCAATACCGATATCAAGGTAAAATGTCTTTGGCCCCTCAGCAGTATAAGTAATTACTGTTTGGATTACGATTCGAATCCACAACTGAAATGGAAAGATTTAAAATATTATGTTTTCTGGGCACTTGCATCTCTCATTAATGGCTGGGTAGTGACTCTGTATATAATCTGGAGTTTAGCAGTACCAGAGTCCGAAACTACAGAAGGGTTTTTCGACCAATTATCTTCAAAATGGTTCGTCCATGCAGGTCTAATCATTCTTAACTTAATTACCTGCTTTTCCATCGTTGTCCCTCTGGGCTTTCTGATTATCATGGGCTCCGTTCTGATTGATAATTACAGGGGATTTTATCAAATTTTAGAAAATCAGTACAATTCTGATGTAGGAATTGTCTGTAAAAAATTAGTAAACGTAGTTTCCAGGTCAAAAATTTCAATTGTAGAGCTTGCGAAGAATAGAATGGAACTAACACACTTTGAGGATGATTTTGTTAATAGTTTCACAAAACTTCGAGAAAGCTTTTACTTGTACAATGACGTCGCTGGAGTCTACGCTATTAGTAATCTTTTCCTATTGGCTATAAATCTGTCATATGCAATTTATAATCTGATTTGGCCACAACAGGGTCAGCAAGACCAACCCATGGTTTTGTTCTGGTCCACTTTACTTCTTATGACCCTTCTCTTAACCTTCAGCAATTATATTAAAAACGAGGTAATTTGGTTTTTGAATAAATTTTGGGTTTTTGATTTATAAATTTTATTCACATACTGTACTTAGTTTAAAGGTAATAATTTTGCTTTCGGTTTTATTTCGGTTTGGTGTTCACATTTTTATTTCGATATTTTTTCCTGAGAAAGATGTCCAAATGTAAGGAGAAGTTAAGCAGAATAATGATCAAGGAAAAGCTGAGACACTCTTCAGCTACTCGAGAGAAAGTAAATTTTGCAAATTTAATACTGTTTCTTTTTTAGACAATTTAAAAAAATTTGTTTCATTGACTATAAAAGTAAATTATTTATAGCAAATATTACTTAATGATTTTAATTAACAAATTTAAGCGTCATGTGCTCCTGATTTCAGCTGCTTTACACGTCAGAGTGGGTTATCAGCTGGAACTGGGAATTCAGCGGATGCAATATTTGCCCTATTAATTACGAACTCATTCCTGGGGTAAGATTTGTTTCAAAAGCCTCTATAGCCATACTTTCTATAGTAGTTTAAATTTCTGTAGATTATGACACCGAGGGCCTAGCAGAGATTTGCAAAGAAGCAGTTCGTAAAATTGAATTTATTTTTATGATGATTTCAGATTGTGTGTTCTTTAATGGCATTCATGACCTTCTTAGTCCAGCTTGAAATGTCAGAAAAGTCCAGCAACGGATCTGCACCTGCACAATCAGCAAAGTCCACGGATGGGAATCTTTGAATTTAAATAATTGGATAATTTTAATTTCTACGAATTTGTCTGATTTTATTTTTAAAATTCTAAAACTACACTAAATTACTGCCATTTGCCTACAAAAACAGCATTATTGTACATATTTCTAGTTACTCTTATCATACAATAATATCATTACCAAATACCATGTAATAATGTAGCATTTCAAATTGATATTAGCCAGCGGGAATTCTGGATAACGCAATTAATAATTAACACTTAGCAACTCCCACAGAGCGTGAATTGAGTGAGTAAATATAATGCAATTTCGCTTTATTGGCACACACATTTTACTGGCTCAACAAATAAAATTATGTGCTGGTATTTCTGTAGATTATGTTGCCCATAACAATTTATTTTAAGAAAATCAATAAGGCAAACGTTATAATATTTGCTTCTATCCTTGGTCCATTGAATTCTATTTGGGTGTATTAATTTTTCAATATTTGCAGCATTTATAGAGAAAGTTGACTGCAATACGTTTATAAAATAAATTACCGTGATCAAAAAAAGGTGTAATATGTAATAGTAAATATCAATAAATGTATAAACCGACCTTTATGGAAGCCCCAAACTTCTGGACATATTTTTCCATTTTCCATTCCTACCTCTCATACCTGTGTACTATTATTGGCCCGTGCACAATAATAGGAAATATGGTTGTCTGATTTTTTAGATGCATTCAAAATTACACCAGATATATAATTATTATGTTGGAAATGAAATAGATTGACTCATGGGTTACGCATGACGTTTTTAAACCCAGCTGGAAATATCGTTGAAGAATACATACTAATTATACAGGTTATATTTTACATAATTACAGTGATATAATTACGCGAGATATTTTCTACTATAAATGCTACAATTTCCAGTGTCAATAACATCAATTAATACTAATTCTATGGAATTACCCTCATTTTTTGCCCATTCTGTTCCAGACACTATAGACACTGCCAGACAGCGACTCCCATCGTTTTCGTTTAAACTTGCGTAATTACTTTATAGTCACGTGTGTATAATATTTTGTATGTATTTGTATTATCCTGGTAACTAATTAGTATGCACTGGATTATGTATTTACAAACGCGACTAATTTACTAATCTTCGTAAGTTTATATAATATGAATACACGTAAACATAAGGCAAAATAAAAAGTCAATATTTGTCGTATTTTTTGTGAAATGGATATTTAACTAATGCTTTGTACTAATTAGTTTACAATGTTTACCTGATTTAATATTTTAGTATTCTTCGCATTTTTCAGCCAAAAAGAAAGACAGAACTGAAGACAAAGCAATACGTGTAAGTATATGGTAGTGGTACAGAATAAAAATTTTAAAATCTTTTATGGATTAGATCAGCTCAAAAGTTTGGATATGCCAGTCATGTTAGGGGTGTTAAGCATAATATATTTAAAGTAAAGCTTGGAAAAGCAGTACACTTCCAATGAATTATGTATGAGACCGAGGCTCGTACTCCTAATCCAAGTAATGACGTCAATTAGAAGCTTCCTTACTAGTTAGTTAAATTTCATCATTATCCATATTTATAAAATCTTTAAGAGACAGGATAGTATATAAATTGACTTGACTTATAGTTTATCAATCAGTCAGAAATTTTTTTTCCCTGCAAAGTAAAACTTTTATTTCCAATTCTGACTTTGCACTGTGTTGGTTTGAACTCGTAGCATTAATTTTTGTTTTCAAAATGAAGTCGCTCTTCATTTTTGTGAGCACTCTGGTCATCATCTCCAGTGCTGTCGCCCTTCCTTTGGGTATTTTCATTTTCTTGATTATTCATTAACTACTGTATGATTTTTTTTAAAGAATAGTTCGTGGTGTTAAAAACTAAATAATTTGATTACAAATTCCAGGTTTGGATGACACAAAAGTTCATGACAGAGCTGAAGCTGGTGATGGGCGTATTCTTGGTGGGAAGCTTGCGACATGCGTTGTGACCAGAACCATTACTGGCTTAATTGGCACCGCTGTAAAGGGTAAGCTACTGTAGCGGTAACTGAGGGGGTGGTAGTTGGAAAGAATAAAAGACCCAGATTTATTTTCAATCGTAACTAAAGGTTTAAATTGATTTGAACGCAAACCTCTCACAAAAAATAACACAGTGTAACAGCTCTGTTATATATGCTCATAGCGACCGTACGTTAAAAAATGTGTAATTATTTCCAGGTGCGGCAGGTGCCCGTAGTTATGACCCGTATGGTGGCTACAATAGCTATGGTGGCGGCGTTGGTTATAGATCCCATCCGTCAGTGAACACTGCCAATCAACACTCTACTGCTTTTTCGGGTAATCAAGGGCTATCTATTGCCACTGGGTCAGCAATTGCCGGACGGGGTAAGTTTTGAGTTAATTTTTTATTTTACTTTAATAAAGTGCAGATAGTAAGTTTTGAATCAAAATAAACACTCAATAATAAGAGATTTTTTTCAATTAACGTGTATGATATACCGTATTTTCTGTAATAGTAGATACATACATAGAGATATACGGTACATATATTGTACTCGCTGTGATATATTGTAATGTAATTATTGTTAATTCCTGTTTATACTGCAATTTTTAGATGGTCGTATTTACGTTTATTTTGATGGCTCTGGTTATGATTCTGGATTTGGAAACGATTTCGGTTACACAAACAATGCCGATCAAGAATCCAACGCTTATTCTGAAGACAACGGAAACGGAGTATCCATTTCTTCGGGAGAGGCTAATGATGGACGTAGTGAGCTGATTTAATTTAACACTCTTTTTTGATATTACAATTTTAAGATATTATATGTATCTGTAACTTTTTAGTACCGTTTTGTTCGAAAAAATAACGAAGCTGTTTCAAAACAATTTAAATTTTACATTGTAGCTACATATCCGTTACACTGTAGTTGTAATTATGTACATTTTTGTATATGTTATTAGGTCTGAAAGATGTTGTTGAAAAGCCTATTGAAGCCATCAAAGGAATTTTCAAGGCGTAATAAATGAATCCTAAACTCTCCTCTGAATACCTCACAGACAATGTTATACAAATTGTAAACGAGTTGACCATGGACAGGAAATTGACGGTTTTGGACATGGATTACGGATTACTGATATCACTGATATGGATGAAAGACTGACTACATTTTTTGTAGTTCTACTTGTTGTGTTGTAGTTTTGTTTTATTCAATTTATTTTATTAGTTCTTATAGATGTATGTACTGTTTTAGATAGTTTTATTTACATATATCCAGGAATAATTTCTTACGATAAGTTAAATTATCAATTTTCGTAACTATATGCCAAATTTTTCCACCCGAATTTAGAGGCGAGCATGAACAAAGATGCAGCAGCTGTATGCTAAAGCTTGATAAAAATTTGTATTAAATTATAATTATTGCTATTAAAAATCAATACTTTTGCTTTAATTAATTTTCGGTTGATCAGTCGAATTTTTAATTTTGAGAATTACCATATTACAAGTAATAAAATTACATGTAGGTAGGTAGGTATTTACAATATTATATTAATGTTTTGTAAATTCAATAGGAAAATACAATAATAAAATATGAAGTTATTTTGTGTTCAATTATTTACATCTATGTTTTAAATTTTAAATACATGTAAGTGCCAAGATATTTAAATCATGACTAATCAAATTTTATAAACAGTTTCGTGAACGTGGTGGTTTGACTAGACAAAGTCGGGACTTAATCGCTTCATTATTATTAGGCTGGTTGACAGCACGTAATATCGACAAGGTCAGGGTGCCATGAGGGGCGGCAGCTTCTGATACGCGTCTGACGTGAGTCAGGAGAACATCTGAATCGTTGTTCTCTTGGTTGACAACCAGTCTGCCAGCAAGCTTTTTGCCAAAAAAACAATCATAAAATTAAACTTTATTTTAGCACGTGTATCAGTCACAACGACAGCAACCAAGTTTAATAAAAAAGTTAATATAAAAAACGAAGTAGGTATATACAAGCAAAGAAGGAAGACTTACCGGCAGAAGTTTCTTCAACCATCATGGTGGCTACTAGAATCCCAACGAGCAAAATGACTAAAAGATGACCCTTCATTTTGAAACTATTATCTCAGCAATATCTGCAGTGCAAAAAATCTAAATATTTATTTATGAAAAATGTGAGGACCAAAGTGACTTTATTAGACTGCGTATAGCTTTGGCTTCTTCGTTTTAATGATATCATGCGTGTGTTTTTTATATGAATTTTAACCCGGATGTCGGATAGTAATAATAATAATGTACCCGGAAAAATATTTATTTGAACTTGCCCAATGAATTTTTTTCCAAATTTGGTGGACTCCTAATGGAAATAGATTTTTTCAAGGAAAGTCGAAATGTTTTGTAACGGAAAAGTTTGAGGAGAGCAAAGGAAGTATATACAACTCGCACAGCCTAAATTGATTTGTATAATCAATATCTGTACTGATTTTGTGAAATAATTGTGCTATGATTTTTCCTTGTAGTACATACATACACAGTACGCACATTATCACACGTGTACCATTAGAAATAATAGGTAACATTACAGCTACAGCATGATACCTATAAGAAGGAGCTAATAAGGCTTACTCCACTTTTTGTATACTAGCAACATTATTATTATTAAAACTCAAATTTAATGAGATGGGATTTGCCCGGAAAATAGTGTGTAAAAATAAATTGGGTCAAAGTAAAACTATTCGTTGGAAATCTATAGATGACCTTAAGCGCTGTCATACAGTAGGATGTGATTATTAAAAAACAATAATAATAATATAAAATAATAAAATACAAAATATTTTACACAAGTATTACACAATTAATTCTAATATTATGATTAACTTTATGCAAGTTTATTTACAGTGCATGGACAGTATTACTCATTTTTACATATTTATTAAGTTATTAATTAGTAATATTAGTTATAACTACATACATAGGTGAAGCATACCGCGATATTTTAAAAATTTCAAAATGTCCTACAACTTATTCGGCAATATTCCTCACAATGTTTCCTCCCATTTAATATTTAATTTCAACTTACAGTATTGAGTTGAGGAGTTCGAACTTGCGTTGACTGTACATCGCGGTAAAGGTGGGCCCATACATAGATTGTAGGGTAGGAAATAGGGTAAAAAGTAGGGTGGAACAATGTTTTTGAAAAAAATAGGATAGGGTGTAGGGTGGGTTACATCGGTAAAAAAAAAGTAGGAAGGGTAAAAGGGTGCGGAAAATAAAAAATAGGGACCCTTAAAGGGTAACAAATTTAACTGAAAATAATTTCTTTGATTTCCATGGTTAGCATAATGACCAGGGCTTTTTTCATGTTGGGACGATTACTTGCTTTACTGTAAATGTAATTTGATAAAAAAGACAAACTTGTATATTGTACCTAACCAACATATCGTCCGTCAAACAAAAATAATTTTGCTATAAGTCTAACGGAAGTTCACTAGACTTTGACAAAATAATTCTTTCTTGACTGATACCAGACTGGTCCGGGTGTTTCTACCTACCTGCACGTAGTCTCAGGCAGTAGTCTCAACCAAGTCACTTTTTGCGATAAACCTATTCTAGTACATTATTGTCGTTTCCGTCCTCTATTATTATCGTAACCAATTCAGATTCTTTAGAGTAGTTTATGACCTAGGTTAAGTCAAATTACGATTTTACGAACGCAAGTAACTATAGTTTTCTATTTAGTTTTAACTAGCACAGATTATAGAGTTCCGAATGTAAATTTTCAGTGTGAAAGTAATACTTGTAATACTTTAATCTTTGATACTTTAATAAATAATTTACTAGTTAAATCAAAAATTAAAAATAGAATATTTGCTGTAATAATTACTGTCTAGTGACAGTGATTATTACTGCTAAACTTCAAGTTCAAAAGCAGCTAAAAATAAATAACATAGGTAGGTACATTTACGTAAATCATTTCTTCAAAAATTGTTTTTGGCTACGGTAAAAATGGAATAGGGGCAAAGTTACGTTCGTTGTAAAGCCTGTACTTAAGAATAAGTTCTGCGAAAGATGTTCAACAAAATTTGTAATGAAGTATGTAGTTTTAAGTTTCATTTTTTGATTGAATTTGTTTTTTAAATAAATAAACTCTACTGTGTAATAAAAACATACTTGCACATTAGCATGAATTTTGACATTAATTATAAAAATGAGTGTAATTGTAGAAAAAATAGGGTGATTATAGGGTGGGCCTTGAAAAAGTAGGGTGATTATAGGGTTTGCCTCAAAAAAATAGGGTAAAGTAGGAAGGGTAATCTATAAAAAAATAGGGTAGGGTACTCGATAGGGTGCGAAATTTATTTTTTATAGGGTCGATTACCCTATAAGGGTGCGGCTTCAGTTTGCCCACCTTTGGACGCGTATACATACTGATAATGAGACATTCAATAATTTCTATTGATTTAAAAGGAAAACATTTCCCATTTGACATATTGAATGAAAGGATTGTAAAAAATTAACCACGATAATTAAATTACGAATAATTTCTATTTTCCTTCGTATTATGCTTGCAGGTAATTTTTGAAATCACGGGAAATGTGCAATTTCTCTTATCAACAAAACTCGATTTGGTGAATAATTTCTTTTACACGTAAATTGCTGTATATGACACGGTAGATGTTAAGATACTAAGATTTATGATTAATGATAGATTAGGATGATCACTGTAATCAATGTCTTAAGTGCTTACACCCTATATACCTAGTTAAATATACTAACTGCACTCCCTATAGTTTATGCTATTTTAAAATATTTGTATTTATTATCCCCTGTAATTAATTTGTGTGACATACATTTTTATGGTCCTAATAAAATAATGTAAGAATAGTGTGAGTTTATTATAATTTCAACTTATTACTATTTGACTAGTGTAGTGACACATGATATTGCAGTAGATACGGAACGAAAATGCGGTTCGCTATGTATAAGGAAAACTCCCGTAGCCACACAGTAATAATTCCATGAATTTCGTGTGCAAAAATATAATTAATTATTAATGATATCCTCAAACCAAAACGTAAGTATATGCCATACTAAATAACTTGCTTCAAAACACATAATGCCAATTCATAAATAATCTTTTAATGGAATTCTATATTTTAACAAAATTTAACAAACTTTAATTAAACCAGAATGGGCAACAGTAATTAACAAGGATTGCTTTTTAGTTTTTATTTTTTGTCAGTTCAAGTATGAAGTACCTACGCAGATATTGAGATTTTATGTAGTTTTCAAATTCGTCAAATCAAAAATCGAAGCAAATCATAAGTTTTCAATAATACAAATTTAATTTCTATTTTCTAATTTATTTCCCCCAGGATTTCAAAAACATGGATTTTGCCCGAAAATGCCGTCCCCTATTGAACTTGTCTAGCTAGTTTTCGTTTTCACCGTAGTATCTTTTGTATTGGCGTTTAGCTAATTCAGCATCACCGTAGGAACCAAATTGACGTTTGGCCATTTCAGCATCAGCGTCATCCTCTCCGTAGTATTGCCTCTTTCTCCTTTTGTTGTCCTTGCCATCATTTTCGTTGTAACCGTAGTAATTACTGTAATGACGCTTTGCCAAGTCTGACGATGAGTCGGCCTCACCGTAGTAACCGTTCTGGCGTTTGGCTAAGTCCGCATCAGCCTCATCGTTGTAACCGTACCCACGCTTGCTTAATTCACTGTCAGCCTCATCATTGGCTTCTTCATCATCTGATTGACGTTTTCTCATCTCTGCATCGGCTTCACCATAGGAACCATAGTATTCGCGTTTGGCCATTTCAGCATCAGCATCAGCGTCATCATCTGCGTAGTATTGCCTCTTCCTCCTTTTGTTGTCCTTGGCATCATTATCGTTGTCACCGTAGTAGCCATATGCACGCTTGGCTAGATCCGCATCTTCCTCACCATAGTAACCGTATCCACGCTTGCTTAATTCAGCATCTTCGCTCGCGGCTGCGGCATCGTCATCCGACTCTTCACGCTTGGTCATGTCTGCGTCGACCTCACCGTAGTAACCGCTTTCGCGCTTACTAAGTTCACTGTCAGCGTCAGCAGCATTGTCTTCTTCGTCGTCTGATTGACGTTTGTTCATCTCGGCATCAGCTTCACCATAGAAACCATATTGACGCTTACTAAGTTCACTGTCAGCATTGGCTTCTTCATCGTCTGATTGGCGTTTGTTTATCTCGGCATCAGCTTCGGCTTCACCATAGTACTGACGCTTGCTTAATTGACTTAATTCACTGTCATCACTGGCTTCACGTTTCAGAGCCGCACTTGCTTCTCCGTAGTAATTGTACGCTCTCTTGTCTATAATTAATTCAAATATATTTTTGGTAAAAAAAAGCTGATAGGAAAACGAAATAATTGACGCTAATCTTTAAATTTATTAAATTTAATGTAATTAAGCACATACACGCGAGATTAAATTTTGTACAGAACAAACAAATAAATAACCTAGTATAAATAAATATATGTGAATTAGTAATTTCGAAGACATACCAACACCGTCCTCATCTCCTTCAGCGTTGTAGTATCGAGCTTGAGCAATGGCTGCAAGAGCAACTACTCCAAACAGGATCACCCACCGAGAATTCATTTCCACTTTTATTTTTATATCACAGAACTGTTTAAGGTTTTTTTTTGGTTGATTTTAACTCCAAATAACGACTGTTGAAGTTTGGAAGTTCATTAGTGAGTTTTATACTTGACAAGTCCACCCGCATATCCGCGAGAAAAACCTCAAGTTTGAAGGAAATATATGCATATATATATAAATTAGTTACTATTTATAATTTGAATTGAATTAGATAATATTCGTTTCCAGGCTAAAGTTAATTTAGACTTTCAGCCTATGGCCTTTAATTTATGTTACTTCTTCCGTTTTCCTTGTAGCAAATTGTGGTTCTTGTTCATTGTAGTTTGGTCATGGTTTGACTTCTACAGACTCTAATAACTTTTCTGGGGAATCTTGATTTTAATTTTGTTTTACCCATGCCACGTACCTATAACGTATAGCTAGCATGAATTAATAGTATAGGTTTTTCATACTAGGAGCTGGATAAATTATTTAGATAATTTTTATATTTTCTTAAATTTCAATACAACCACAACTCCGTAGTAATAAATAGCTCAATGGGAGCGTATACCACACTGGTGATAATTCCGAGTGTCACATTACTTACATAATACAATTTTTTTCTGTTTTCATAAACTTTATCAAAACGATATCAAAAATTGGAAGTCGTCATTTAATTTGCTTGTGGCTTAGCATAATTTCTTCCAAGCTATTTCTGACTACCATTTTTTTTACTAATTTTGCCAGGTGCCCACTGCGTATGAGATTTCCTTTTCAATCGGGTTTTTAATTTTCCACTTGTACTATAATACGTACTTATACTGTCAGGACTGAAAGTTTAGCAGTAAGAATTTCCACCGCTTGTGTTTTAAATGCAAATGCAGTGGGTCTCAGAAATCTTGTCAAAAAATTATGCTAATAGTGAATGCTAATTTTAGCTAAATATCTATAGTAAACAGGAAGATGTATCAAGATGATGTAATTACTTCAGTATTGGTGCGGTCCTTCTCTACGATGTAATTTTTCCGATAAGCTTATTGTATCATACAATTTTAACATTTTGAAATTTTCCAATCCCATTTTACTGCACTACATATTAAGCTTATTTTTTAGTTTATTTATATGACTAGCAGAGTATAATACAATTATTTTAAGCCAACAAGGCACTCAAGTTAGTCTTATCAGCTTCATTCTTCCTGTTTTTCCGTCACCGCAAATGAATTCAGAGTTTAAAATACAAATGCCATATTATAATGTACCAGCATAGCAGTCCGACAAGACTTGATCAAAAAGAAATATTTTAGTTCATGCTACTGTTACCCTATACTCGATTTCCATATGCATAAACCATAGATCACTTCGTCAATGGAAACTATATGGTAAGATCAAACTTAATGATATACCTAGAATAGTAGAATGTAATTTTAAGTCATCGTAGGTGTAGGTACGAAGCCCACACAACCATTTCGTTGGCAGTGTGGCTTTTCGTATTCCCTAATATACTCTACTATGTGCAGAATATCGTTTCGTTATCGTTGTTGGTATTTGTAGCTCGAATTGCTCGAAATAATTTAATTTTGCTACCGGCGAAGACCTCAGGAAATGAAAAGAAAATTGGTTGCTTATGGGGTAATCGACATATCAACCTACACAAAATGCGCAATTAAAATTAAAACTAACTAGAATTATTCACCGCATTTTACTGTCAAAATTTAAAGTGAACACAGTCAATCCTAAGACCACGTATTTCTCGAATAGATTAAAATTAAAATTGAAGTTCCTCATTATTTAATCTGAAAAATTAATTAAAATTCCGTAATTATAATGTGCATTACGTAAATTTAAAACGAAGATTTTTGTACATATCAGCTTTACAGTCGGGCTTTAAGAAGTGAGGAAAATTCTTTTAATTTTTAATGTTACACTAAACACTATTGTAATTTATGCAAAGAGTGCATACTTATAATTATTTTCAACTTTCGCCTTCGCCTATGAAAAATGAATGTTGAAGTTAACATGATCAATTCCACTAAAAATTAGTGTGGAACTAGAAAAATTATTCTCATTTATTGATTTAATTTTTAAAATGTCACAATATAATGTAAGCATGTAATAAAAAACATTTTAGGAAGAGTTTAATATGGCTTCATAAATAATCTATCGGTCGCTTGATTTTGGCTATACATAGATAATTAGCTATTGTTTTGCAAAATTAAAGCTTCTGCGAAAACTTTCAATTTTCTAACTTGAAATAGAAACTTACGAAATATAATAGCAATAAAATTGTAATGTTTAACAACTGAAAAGTACAATGATCTGCTCCATGATTACATAGATTTTGTTCACAGAAGCAGGCGGTGACAAGTGAGTGGTAGTCATCGTAAAAACGAATGCAACCTTCAACCTTCCCTTATTTTCAGCTCATTCCCAAGATTAGTTAGCAAAGGGCCTGGTCCGTAGCATCCACGAACTATCTTACGACCACCTGTTACATTTTCAGTTATAGACTTGAAGCAGTAGTATCCCTGATCTATAGTACATGCAATTCTGTAATAAAAAGTTACAATTATCTTCAAATTTTTGTACATAATTAGCAAAAGGCAAGTGAAGAGTTAAAGTTATACATTTCCATTTTCATCTGAAAACAAATGCACTATGTAAAAATGTACTCTACAAAAGCAATTAAATATCTTTAGCCTAAAAGTATGGCAAAATAATATTTCATACATTTTAAAAACTAGCCAATAAAAATGTTGCACTTTTAAAAAACATGCAAATAGAATAATATGCAGTTTAGTGAACATGCAAATAGAATATTTTGCACTTTTTAAAAAGCATGCAAATAGAATAGTTTTCATTTTTTTAAAACATGTAAATAGAATATTTTGCACTTTTTAAAAACATGTAAATAGAATATTTTGCACTTTTAAAAAGCACGCAAATGGAATATTTTGCTCTTTTAAAAAACATGCAAATAAAACATTTTGCAACCTTTCAAAAACTCGTAATATTACTATTTTACACATTAAATTCTATCCAATTCAGAGTTTTTCTTACATTATTCATTTTAATTCTAGCTTGAATTAAATACAGTACATATAATTTTGGTTCTTCACTGACGAAATGACAGTGAAAAAAAAGGCTGCTACTTTTGTGTATGTATGTAGGTAGGTACTTTCAATATTTTACTACCTAGATTGCTTGTTTCTTAAGAAGGTTCTATATCTGAACAGCAGAATCTTTAGTAATCTACAAAATCATCTAATTATATTTACATAAAATTACCTTAAATCATATTTTTCACTAGGTCGTACCTCCCACCAAGAATCGCAGATGTCAGTGGGATCCGAAGTAGAGCACTGGTAACAAGTCAAAGGAACATTCTTTGAGCTTGCATGTTGATAATCAGAGTTGTTAATAAGGTTATCAAGTACTTTTGAGCATTCAGGATCGATACGGTTCATGCTTGGAATACCTCTAAAACCATTCCCGTGCCCGCTGACCCTCTGCCGGTATGCATTGTCAAGAGCCATTTTCTTGACAGTTCTTTCAGTTCCATTTCTATTTCTAGAAATAAGCGACTGTTGTGATCTTTTAAATTTTAATTTATTTTCTAGACTTGGAAAAAAGTGATCAATTTTTGTTCTTGTAGCAGGGATCAATCTTGTTCTAATTTTAGATTGAGATTGTTTGCTTTCATGATTAGAATCACTGCTTAATGCACTTTTTGCAAAATCTTCGTCCGGATTTTCACTTTTAAGAGTCGTTGTAGTTTTCACCAATTTGAGTTGTTCAAATGATACAGTGGCAAGAATTACTACGAGTAATATGTTTTGGCCTGCAACAGTACGGCTCAAACAACGAAACATAGCGAAAATATAACTATTTGGAGAGTAACTTTTGAGTTTGATATTTGAATTTTCACAGTTAACAAAAAATTCGTTTGCGATTTTGCTTTATTGCAATAAAATTATTTCAAGCGAAATAAACTGGTTCTTATAATGCCATATGAATGAAAGGGTAAAAATTTTACCTTTTCATTAAATTAATCACCATCTATTCTGCAATACTCTTCATTATTCATTATGTAGTATTATTTTCGAAATTTACAAAAGTTTTGAAAACGGGACGAATAGTTTGTTTGGCATTTTTTTAACAAAAAATGTCAACCACTAATCTATAGCATTTGCAGCATTTAGCATATACCTGTATATACGGTAACAATTTTTAGTAGTGCATAAAATAGCGTATTTTTAAAAAGAAATCGGATTGAAAAAAGGATTAGAATTCGTGTTCAGTTGAGGATTTACTAGAAAGATAATGTGTAAAACTTGTAGCTCAAGTTTTCACGCAGTGGTAAATTTGTTGTCAGCGATAATGCCCCCATTCCGGATTGGATTGTGATTGTATTGAAGCTGTTGTAATGTTTGTCTTTTAAAGATAACGGCTGAATAAACATAGATAATGTGTATCTATACATAAGTATTTTACTATACCTAAGTAATGTGAAGAAAAGTTGTATCTCTATCATACCATTTTATCTATTTTTCTGTTCAGTACAGCAATAGAGTGGAACAATAATTTTATTGTGGTTGATACTGACAAACTAGCGAATGGGACGTCGGTAATTAAATTAAAAAAACTCATCCAAAAGGTCTCAAGTAATACTTTTAACTACACAACTACAACATTATAGAATTTAAAATTGTGACTAAAAAATAAATAAAGAATTATGAGCTCAAACGTGAATAAATTACATGCTATTTCACAAAAACCCAAACGGTATATAATTGGACTAATGTCCGGCACATCTTTGGATGGTCTTGACATTGCTCTATGCGAATTTTCTGGGTGTCGAAATCAACAAGTTCCTCCATCATCTTTAAACGGATTACAAATAAAACTTCTGAATTTTGAAACGGTTCCTTATACAAAAGATGTACAGGATGTAATCAGGTCAATATTCTGTCAAAGTCAAGTTAGCTTACAAAATATCTGTGTCCTAAATCCATGGATTGGAAATCTCCATGCGGATATGGTCCTGTCCAGCCTAAGAAAATGGAGAATAAAGCCAGATGAGGTTGATCTCATTGCCAGTCATGGCCAAACCATTTACCATGCACCAAAGTCCCTACATGACATTCCTAAGATGCCCAATTCTACTTTACAAATCGGGGATGGTGATCACATTGCGGTGAAAACGGGAATTATAACTCTGTGTGATTTTAGACAGAAAAATATTGCAGCCGGAGGTGAGGGTGCTCCATTAGCATTGTACGGGGATTTTATTTTATTTTCGAAGCCAGGAGAGGACCGCATCATGCTAAATATTGGAGGGATTGCAAACTTTACCTACCTACCGGGCGACGGAGACTTTAGTCAAATCTTTTGTACGGACACAGGTCCTGGAAATACACTAATAGATGCGCACGTGCAAAAGTATTTTGGCGAAGGATTATTAGAGAACAGCAGTGATCTCCCTAATAATAACTTTTACGAACTCGGCTACGACAAAGATGGGCGAATTGCACAGAGTGGGACAGTTAATCCGGCGCTACTCTCGGAGCTAAACGGGCATCCGTTCTTTAAAGAAACTGACCCACCAAAGCCAAAAACAACGGGTCAAGAGCTGTTCAACGTAAAGTTCGTACAGCGGGCACAAGAAATAAGTGGCACATTTAGTATAGGGCAAGCAGATGTAATTGCAACACTAACAAGATTCTCTGCTGAAACAATTTCACAGGCCATTCGATCAAAACTCCAAAGTATCACCATTATTGATGGGAATCATCATTTGAAATGTGTCAAAATTTTTGCAAGTGGTGGTGGAAAACATAACAAGATTTTAATGGAGCATCTAATGGAACTACTCCCTTTCCCAATTTTTGAATTTTGTGAATTCAGCTGTCTTGGGTTTTCTCCGGATGCCAAAGAAGCGATATTATTTGCTACTCTAGCTAATGAAACGATTTGTGGACAGTCGACTGAAGAGCTGGGAATAAATAAAACCCCATGGGTTAGCATGGGCAAAATTTGCTTTCCAAGTTAGCGTATAAAATTCTATATGGGTGCTAAAAAAATTAATTTTATGTGATATCGTTAAATTCCAAAAATAAGAAAAACATAACGAGTCCTCAAGCCATACGGTTACATAGTTAAGTACATACGCCTATACTTCCTACATACGTGTAACTTATACACCGTCTGTGGAGACCCAAAATGACCCTTATCCATTTGCAGCTAAAAACAATATCCACAAAAGTATTGAAATTGAATCTTTTACACTTTTATAAAATATGTAAATAGAACATTTTACAATTTTCAAAAACCATGTAAATAGAAAATTTTACTATTTTCAAAAACATGCAACTAGAACATTTTACACTTTTGAAAAACATGTAAATAGAACATTTTACAATTTTCAAAAACTCCTAATCAACATTTTGCGCATGTTTTTCAATTTGTTTTTATGACATGTCTCATTTTGATTCTAGCATGCATTAATTGGAAACGGGTCATTCTGGTTCTTCACAGACGATACGTAATAAATGCAAGCCACTACCGGTTATATCAGTTTATCAGTCTTTATTAACTTACGTTTATAGGCTGCAAAAATACTTAAACTAACAAAAATAAATGGTTGTATAAACATTAAGATTAAACGATATGCTGCATAATCTGTTTCAGAAAAATTGCGATGTACACTTAATAATTATTTTCATGCAACAAAAAATATTCAGATAAGTACATTAATTTGTATTTCTAGTGATTGCTAGAATTATTGTTTATAAATGAGTAGTAAATAATTATTACAAGTAATAAAATAATAGACAGAATAAAATGATCAATAAATCTAAATAGTTATTACTTAATCATCTGTAATCACTACCCAAACTATTGTTTACCTACCGTACTAAAAAACAACACAATAATCACAATTGATAGATAAACTAACTAATTAAACTGCAAATAATGGACTGATTTCCTACACCCGTCGACTTCATACGTGCGTACCTACATAATAATGTACTAAATTCCATATAGTTAGTTGCTTTTTCTAAAACATCAGCATTATCGTATACTTACGCGACTGGGCATACTAATTACTTGAAACCCCCCTTCAAGAAATAGTTTTCCACAAACTAGCAATAATTTCATGGTTCACAAAAACATCTGATGAGTACAGCTCGTCAAATCCGAATTTAAAATATAAATGTTGAATAATTTCTTGCTTGCACAGTGCTCTCCCTGTCCATACCCAGCGATTCTTATCAAGAGGTTCTTGCGTGAGGAAAAATGACTCGGCTTTGTCAATATTTTGAATTAATTCATTTTTAAAGTATAGGAAATGTTCCTTAAAATTCAAATGGTGTTTACAACCACTGAATAGGACTTGCTGAACTTTGCCGGGTCGAAGAATGTGGAGGAGTTCTTCTTGAGTTGGTAGTTGATATGGTGGAATATTGACAAGACTAACTTTTCTACAATTACTGAGCACATCTAGGAATTTCAATTTCAATCCTAAATTTATTTTCTTCTTATTGTCGCCCTTTTCGTTTTCATTTTTATCAGTGTGATTTTCCAAATTATTATTATCGGTACTAGTACTTTTTTTAATGCTAATTTTATATACGAAAAGATAAATGTTTTCTAAATTGGTCCAAGGGGTGAGGCCGAGGCTACTACTATTATTACTACTATGACTAGTACTCGCAATTTCACCAGTATCAAGATGATGGCTATCATAGATATCAATTTGTATCTCAACAAAGCTAGCTGCCAGTGTTTTCAATTTAGGCGGGAAGGAAGAAAATCTAATAATGGGCCAGTAAGGCTCTGCCGTGACGTCCCCCCAAATTTTCAGTTCACGAAGTGAGGTTAAATTTTGTATAATAATATTTAAATCTTCTCTACATTTACTTAGCTTATTGGGTCCTAATTTAATTAATTTAATAGAGTACAAATGAAGACGAGTCACAAGGAGGGGTATAAAACTTGGAGAGATACCACACCAGCCCACTTTGAGATTTCGCACTGCTTGAGGTTGACATATATTTTCAGGGATCTTATAGTAATTTTCGACACGTGAGAATAGGCGGGATTTGACATGATCAATGAGAAGAACAGTTCGACCACTGATTTTAAGTGAGATGTCAATATTGAGACTCCAAAGATCATTTATGTTCCAGCGGTCCGTTGTATTGCTGTCCGTAAAATCGAAGCCTAAATTATCGGTGATATTTGCTAGTCGCTGGCTATTGTTGTTATGATCTGTGATGAAAAATAACATGGAGAGAACTCGCTTGGGTGTAATGTAATCGTAAAATTCTTTTTTAGTTGCGAAATCCTGATTGAGATGAAGTACAAATTGTTTGAGGGCAGGTAATGAAATTGTCCGTTGAAATTCGTTTTTTAATCTGACATCTTTGAGAGTGATACTTGTAAGGTTTTGAGCGTACTCAAGGGAATTGAGTAGTGTTTTTGCTTTAGTTTCAATGTAAGTACAATTTATAGAGGTTAAAACATCTTGACGATCATGAGGGATTTGGTAGAGATAGCGATATTTTGTCGGTTGACCGTGAAGTATAAAATCTGGAGAGTATTCAGGTGTAAGAGAGATTCTACAGATGAGCTCAGCACCTGCATAGTATAAAATAAAGTCATTAATAAACACCATCATCCCTAATACTGAAGAAGTGACTAATTTTAATCTACGGCGCCTTCAGTTCAAATAAATTATTATAAAAATTTATCACAACTATAAAACCAAATACATTCGGCAAAACAGCTCACCAGCTTCAGCGAAATAATTCCCCAGAAAAATTTCAGCAACGTAGTCACTTCCTGTGACTTTTAGGGCTCCGATAAGAAATCCAAGTGAATCCATTTGACGGAGCACAAGCTTGAATACTTCCAGTGCTTTCAATAAACGGTTCTTGAAGCTGCTCTAAGAATAAAAGGGTTTTGATTGAGATAGCCGTATTTAGTCAAAGTTGCCAAAGGCTTCTTTGTAAATATACTGTAATTGTGAGATTCCATTTTATGAAGGGACAAGTTATGTAACATAGGTAGGCTGGTAGTTTTACTTATTTCAATTTTTTGATGCATAATTAATGTGATTCACTTACAACGACTATATACTCGGAGTAGGTGACAACTCTCCGTGTCAACAATTCGGATGCGAGTTTGTCTACATTGTTCGTGTGGGATGCGAGGTAGACTAGATTCTCTTTTAAGATTTCCTCCTTTTCATCCCCTACCAGGTTAATATTGACATACTGCCCCGACTCTTGAAAGGAGTACTCAGCCAACTGATTTGTAAGTCTTCGACCCAAAGCAGGGATTTCAAGAAGGATTCGACTCGTTTTTAAATCTTTCATGCATTGTATGATTTCATCCTTGTGATCCTCAATTTCTTCTAGGACTTCATCCGGAATCGGTCTGTCCTGAGATATAGTTGACAGGAGGGAGAGACGACGAGAGTCACTCGGTTTTACTTCACGAATGATTGTGTAGCCATAGCGGGATCGCTTCTTCCGAAAAATCGGTATGCAGCAGCACCATCTTAGTAATCTGCGGAAGATTCAACATCAATATTCAGAATTAATCATATAGGACTGATATGTTTTCAATTATTTATTTGTATTTGCATGCACGTACATAATGGGTTCGTTATAACACTATACAATACAATACACAAATAACTAGCAAGTAATTAATAATTATCAGTCAACAATCCATGATTATTATTACTGCCTGAGGAATTCCATTGTTTCTCCAATCCCAGCAAAAATAATTCAAGCTCAAATTATGGTCACATATCATATTTGATTTCCGTTCTTTAGGTATACCATACAGTGTATACTATCTTCACAGTTTTGATTTGATCTGTATAGAGATGCACACACTTATTCTTACGACGCAATCCAGATTCCCTTTATTACGAAAACGAACAACTTGTAGATAAAAGTCTAAAGGAGACTATACAAAATCAAGCACGATTGCTCAAGAAACGATTAAAGACGTAAGTAACTACGTACGTTATGATTAAGAAAAAAAATAGCGCAGTCATACACGAATATAGATGAACTAATTTTTGAAGAAGGTCACAGTGCACTTTACACAAACTCAAACAAATCAGATGTTAGATCAAGAGGAAAAAATAAAATTAATTTGGAATCAAACTGACTCGTGGAGCGATCTGCTTTTGATAACATTTTACTATTATTTTATTATTAATATTGAACTTAAAGATTGTGTTACACTTTTATCCCTCAGCTACTTGATTCTGACTGGAAAATAAATGATGGAATGTTCCTAACTATACTACGTTGCGCCAAAAACTGATCCATGCTCTTGGCAAATATCATAAATACACAAGTTTCTCATCTCACAGGCAGAATCCATCACCACCAACCACAGCCAAAGGGAACGAGCCGCTCGCAGCTGAGCTAATTGGAAGTCGAAGTTAAAATTCATTAATTTATTAGTAATGTGGTTTTGGTTCAGATAGATAGATAAATAAATAAGGAATTTATTGTAATGCGTCCACGTCTTCCCTTCACATGCATATTAGTATGGAGTAAAATAATGTGTATCAGTACATATAGAATCGTACTAGTTAGTAGCAGATAGCTTCCTTTGTGGCTTGATGACGGATACTGACTAGTGAGTTTATGTAGACAACTGCATGCAAACGTAGTTATGGAAAATTTACAACAAAATATAACCGCTTGTGATTGATGGGTAAGCATAGGCGAGATATCTACATGGTATTATTATGCACAGTTAAACGCAGAAGAGTCGTTGTCGTCCGTAATAAATATTTTTTGTCAACTGATGTACACTGCTGTTCAGAACTGTTGTGGGTTCATAGATCTTATACTATTGAGTACATTACTTGGGTATACCCATGAACTTTTTGTAGTCGACTACTTATATAATAGTTTTCTAGATTAGAATTGAGGGCGAATGAATAAGAATACTGATATTTACACAGTATGGGCATGGAAGTACAAAGATAATTAATTTTACTAAGAATATGTACAATGACTTGAATAATGCAATGGAGGCACTTAGCATCAATAGCTGTGGTGTGTAATAATTATAATTATACTATATAATAATGTTCTACATAAAATAAATGTTTTTAGCTAACGAAGCAACACGTTATGTTTTATGTTGCACACTAACCGCTTAAAACGTTCTGTGTAAGTAGATGGAAGTTTGCTATATATTAGTTGCAGAAAAACATTTCCAGCCAGTGTCATCTGAATAAACAGTTCAAATCTACATACAATGTTCGTAAGCATAATAAATATGTAGTACGTACAATAGGAATTAGTTTGTGTGACTCGTCGGTACATTACTGTCATGACACATTATTTGAGTAGACTCTTCGACTGCTATTTGACTATTCCTTCCGTTTCCGCAACGAAACAACATACTAATACTACTATGTAATACTTAACGTTATAGCCACACAAAGTCAAATTTTTTGAGAAAATTTATCTATTTCTGGATTGCTTCCCAACTTGTTTTATTATTATTACATTCTTTTATTGCTATTCATGGGACATGGGACGGCACGGGTGAAATAAAAGTAATAGAATTTGGAGTTTTTCCCTCTTGTGTGAAAAAGTATTTATGGGTTTAGTAATAATAATATTACATGATATAATACAATATACCGCAAATTTTAGAATAAGGGCCGGGCGCTTATTACATTTTTTGGAGTAGCAGCCCGGCGCTTACCTTTGGGCCCGGCGCTTAATCGAACATTTGCGGTACCTTTATATTATACCTAACATAAACTATAAGGATTTAATTGGTACTTAAAAAGCATGGGAGTCGCTTTTTTATTACTATGTGTATTCTTATTCTCATTTATCACTTGTTTGAGTTGGGTACACACCGCACAAGAGCAAGTAGGCACCTGTACGAAATTTAAAAGTCTCGCTAACTATTCTTTAATTCTATTTATCCACCAATCCACCTACGTATACACTATATACATACAGTACACATAATTATGTAATTATGCATCTGAATTCTATCTCTATGCATTCGTAGAGGTACTTGTGTTTGTTTAACGATTGCAACATAATTATTCAGAATCGAACAGACTATAGTTTATAATATTTATTGCATTCGGCATTCTGTTGGACAGTACAGGCTATACAGCTAATGAGTCCTTACAATATTGTGTAGATAATGAACAGTCTTTAACGCTAAATAATACATTTAATATTTAAATTGCTGTATAGTTGGGATGTCTGGTACGTGAGCTGCCTCCGCATCTTGCATAACATCCTGTACTGATACTTTCGGACCATACAGTTCTGGATCATAAAAAGGGAATGAGTCCAGAAATGTCATGCGTTCTGAGAGAGGTTCCATGAGTTGACTTGTGTCATTGAACTCGAGCCATTTATGGACTGCTGAAGCATCGTTGGGATCTGCTGGAAGTGGCGGCCATTCCTTCAAGTTTGGAACGCTTGGTACCCTAGAGTTAACAAATACGTAGCAACAATGAGCATACAAAATTTGCCTGCATAGTAAACACAATAGACATAATATTAAGCCATTATATGGAAATGGCAGAAGTATTGGTGGAATTTACCCAGTTCTAGCAAAATCAGTCCAAATTTTAATAATGGTTTTTGAAAAATTGTAGTCTCTTGAGCCAGATGAAATGTATGGAAAATGATCAAACGGGAAGAGTAGTTGGACCTCGTCGGCATGTGCAACACCTGCTCAAACAAGTCATTAAACAAGAAAAAAGCATAAATAGTGGAAACGATATATTTAACATTAAACTAATTTTTTGTTGTGCAGTAATATAATAATTTAAATAATTAAATAATATTATGTACTAACCATAAGGAGGTGAAAATCCTTCTTTTGCAAAGTCCCCATAGCTTGAAACAGGCTCGTGCGTCAGTAAGTAAAAGTATCCTTTAGCCCCATACTTAGCATGGTAGTCCCCAGCAACTTTAACAGGGTGAAGCCACTTTATATCTGAAAGCAAGTTTGTCAAATTGTACCGAACTGTCTCGTCAAATGGCTTGGATCCAAAATACAATTCACGAAGGTTTTTCGCTGCCTGGTGGGTTTTATGGTCGTCCTTAAACTCGAACAATGCTGGCGCTGCATCGTTCCAATTCTTGTCAATAAACTCCAATTCTGATGGAGTTTGTAAAATTACTGTAAAGGAACACATTAATTATTCTTAATTTATTTCATACGGATTGAATTTTTTAAATTATACTGTAAAATTTTCGGGAATAAAATTGACTGTTTGTAGTAGATCCAGGATTCAGCTTACAATTTGCGCTAAAATATGATTCTGCAGAATTGCCCCCTAAAATCCACGGTATATCTTTCTTGAACTTCCCCTCCTTGAGTAAGTTAATGGGGAGATCCGGCATGAATACTTGAGATAAATCCCCATCAGCTGGAGCAGTTTCCTTTGTAATATAGTGCATATCAGGTATATCTACTCCACCAATGTCATACGCATCCGCTTCCAAGAGACATTGATGAAGTTCTTTCGTGTCTTCAACGTTGGTACAGTTCAAGCCTGTTCCAATTAATCTGGCAGTTTCTAATGGACTATACACGTGCTCTGGCGGCAGAACAACCGTGCCACTTTGGGAAACCGCCCGTGAAAATAAACCTGAAATTAAATTATTTTCAAATTATAAACTTTTCTTCCAAAACGATGTACCTATATGTTTATGCATATACATAGAGATATACTCACCGTCACTCATTGAGGAAATGATGTGAGCATGGACTGAGGCTGCACCGGAACTATTTCCAAAAATTAGAACTTTCTTAGGATCACCGCCAAATTTCTTGATATTCTTTTGAACCCATTTTAAAGCCATGACTTGATCTTTGAAGGCTTGATTACCTCGAATTTCCAAATCTTCTGTGTTTAAGTGTCCTTTAATTTTTAAAATGCGATTAATTAAAAAAAATTGCGTTGGTAAGTACATACATGTCATGTATTTGGAAAGCAGACGAAAGTTGATAAGGGGAACAATACCGAAAGCTCCATAGCGGAAATCTATCAGAACCAATATGACATCCTCATCCATCATGTATTCCGCGCCGTACCGATTTGCTCTGCCAAATAAGTAAGCTCCTCCAAGTACGTAGAACATTACCGGTAGTTTTGGATTCCGTCTTCCAAATCTTCTGGGCAACTATGGGCATTTAAAAACAATACAAATTACAGTGTGTCTCATAATTTTAAACTCACCCCCGATTATGGGGTTTTCTTCCCTTCCAGAAGGAATTTTTCAGCGAAATATTTTTTATTAGACGACTATTAACTATTAATTAGGATTCAACTTTGATTGACCTCCAGGGGTCAAATGGTTCTCATGAAAATAATTAAAAACCGAAAATGGGGTGTCTCAAAATTTTAAACTCACTTCACGGGTTTTTAAATTCAAAAAGCAATAACTCCCGGCTGAGCTCATGAAAAAATGTGAAAATTGGTATGCGTACTCTCACATTTGCTACTTATTAATAGAATCCTTAACTTTGATCATCGGGTCACTGTAGCACTGGTAGCGTCGGAGAAGGCGGGTCAACCTCATGTCAACTTTTTCCCCCGTTTGATTACATGGGAAAATCACGACTTGCACCCACAGAGGTATATAGAACTAGAGACACTACTCCCCGGGAAAAAGGAAGGCAGCCAGGGGCAAAGCGCCGTCTGCATTTTTGGTGTGCTTAGCATCAAGGCTGCAGCTCGCTTCCGTATAACTAGGTGTCTCTCAGATGTGCAAGTTAAGACTTGCACTAGCTACGAGAGTCTACGGTTGGTAATATTCGATTAGCCGTAAGTTGCAGTTGCAAGGATATCGATGGATGGTTTCCATCCTTAGAAATACTTGGCAGAGGCAATTGAGGAGGCAAATTTGAAAACACGCAGTTCCGAGGTTAAAATGCTGATGTCGCCACTACTGAGAACTTTTGGTGCAATGATAAAGTGTTACCTATAAGTTCATCCATAGTGCCGCATAAAAAACACATGCAAAGAGATTACAGTAGGGCATCTAGGTATTCTATATCTGTGCTTGCACCACTAAATCCTTATGCACATGCGCAAATGTCAACCGATTGAAATAATGGGAAGGGGGGCAAAAAGTCCGACGGGGGCAAAAAGTCCGGAAGGGGGCAAAAAGTCCGGAGGGGGCAAAAAGTCCGCCAAAAGAGGGCAAAAAGTCCGGAGGGGGCAAAAAGTCCGCGGGGGGCAAAAAGTCCGGTAAAGGTGGGCAAAAAGTCCGAAGGGAGCAAAACAGGCCCCAGGCCCCGTAATTGGAAAAAAACCTACATATATATGTTTCCTTATTTTGGAATTTTTTCCCCCTCCGGACTTTTTGCCCTCTTTTGGCGGACTTTTTGCCCCCTCCGGACTTTTTACCCTCTTTTAGCGGACTTTTTGCCCCCTCCGGACTTTTTGCCCCCTTCCGGACTTTTTGCCCCCGTCGGACTTTTTGCCCCCCTTCCCATTATAAACAAGTAGGACATAATCAGAATTAAATTGCCTACAAAACAATGTTTAACACAATGCTCAGTTTACTCGGGGTCACGAGACGTCCGCGATTGGAAATAACATGCTTACGAAAGCATGTAGGTAAATAGAACCTTGTGCATTTTTCAAACAAAAAGTAAATACTACATTTTACACTTTAAAAAAAACTTAAATAGAATGTTTTGTACTTTTCAAAAAACATGTAATAACAGAATATTTTGCATTTAAAAAAAAACTTGTATAGAATATTTTGCACTTTTGAAAAAACATGTAAATAGAACATTTTGACCTTTTTAAAAACATGTAAATAGGACAATTTGCTCATTTTAGAAACTCATGATTAGCATTGTAAGCATGTATTTTATTTACTGTATTTTTTGACATATCTCATTTAAATTGTAGCATTTTGAAATGGGTCATTTGTCATTTTGGTTCTTCATAGACGATATTATGTACTACTAAAAATTAGTATTTTGGCGATAAAATAGTAGTTATATGTAATGTGGACACTGTCTTACTTTGGGTGTAAAAACTTGGAGCTTCAAGCAGTCCTCAGTTCCTTTAATGGGAGGGCTAGTAAACTGTATACAACAGGACTGTTCATCACCCCGATTCGTTCCATCACGAATTCCACTCCATTTTGTTTTAAATGGTTGCGGCGGCTGTAAATAGCAAATTCATTTTGTAATGTAAAAAATTCCCAAATATATTGCACGTTAGTAATGAAACGCTTCAAATAATATTAACATTAAAATTGGGATCGGGTAATAGTCACCCCCGTTTAAGTCGCCCCCACATTACTCACCCCCACATTAGTCACCCCCGGGTAATAGTCACCCCCGGGTAATACTCGCCCCCGTCATATTCGCCCCCACAAACATGTCTTACAACTGACTCAGTCGTCTATTTCGTCATCGTATTTTTTTTCGTCATCGTATTTTTTTTCGTCATCGTATTTTTTTTCGTCATCGTAGTTTTTTTCATCATTGAGTTTTTTTCGTCATAGGGTTATTCTCGTTATAGGTTTTTCTCGTTAAAGGGTTTTTCTGTTACTGAGTTTTTTTGTCATAGGGTTATTTTCGTCAGTCTTTGTTTTAGTGTAGGTAGGTAGTGAGTGTATACTGTGACGTAAACAAGCAGTGCCAGTTGCCGTATTCTCTTCATCACTTCCAACTTCAGTCGCTTTGCTCTTCATCTGTCCGAAGCAACTTAAAATGGAATCACAAGTTGAGTTAGAGTTTGAATTTGTTGTTAATTCTGATGAAGTAAACAGTGAAGTTGATATCGTAGAATCGCACGAAAATAACAATAGAACCCTGTACCTCCAACCCTGGCTTTGACTTTAAACCCTGTACCGTCAATCCTGCCTTTGACTTTGAACCCTGTACCGCCTAATCCACCTTTGCCACACATCTCCACAGCCGCTACCCGAAAACGAGGACGCCCACGCAAGAACTCCGCCACCCAAGCTGAACCAACCATAATCCCTTTAGTCACACCAACTAAACTCTTCCCACTCTCCGAGCCACCAGAACGCGCTCAACGCTGATAACAACTGTAGTCAACACTATACAACAGCCTAAACCGATTAAAATTACTGCCATCAACCAACCTAAACGGAAACCTGGACGTCCAAAAAAAAAATATGAATCCAGCTGGGAATGACGAGCCACAAGAAAAGCGAACTAGATTGTGTGATTTACTCACACAAGAATGCTGAGTTCACATTTATTTTGTACATATTTCGTGAAGCATTTTTATAATTTTTTTATCATTTTTTAAATTGTTTTACAATAAACTGACAACGGTTATCACCTGCACTACCTGTTCATATAATTACTACTTGCATACACTACAGGGGCGAATATGACGGGGGCGAGTATTACCCGGGGGTGACTTAAACGGGGGTGACTATTACCCGGGGCGACTAATGTGGGGGTGAGTAATGTGGGGGCGACTTAAACGGGGGCCACTAATGACCGTACCTAAAATTGTCTCTACCTGAAATCGAAGTTGACCCACAGGTGGCTCAGCATAAGGTATTCCATAAAATGCGAAATAATCTCGACCATCCCGTGTCTTCTTTACAACCCCACGGATATCCCCACTCTCAATCTTAACTACTGGCCCAGTTTGGTTTTGGTTAGTATCCCCGTTTTGAAATACAGCTTTTCTGTTAACCCCTTCTCCATTATAGGATTGCCGAAGTGCCCCACTATTATTGTCAACGTCAACATCGTAGTCACTACTTTGGGTTTCGGCATCTACAGAGTTGTTGCTATCAGATGTGAATTGTGTGGACTGATGGATGGTGGATATAAGTAGTGCACAGACTGTGACTGTGAGAGCACCGTAAATTATTTTGAACACAAAATGATTTGTTTGACATCGTTTATTTGTCCTCCCCGGCAGGATCGGCTGCTGTTCTTCTTCTATGGACGAGTCAGCAGACTTGTGAAAAACTGATTGCATTTTATTTATATGTTAGTAGTGCAATTGAAAAATAGTTTCTTTTTTATTGTACAATCTGCCTGAATAAGTAAACCCAGACAAAGTCGCAACTTTATTGCGCTTTGCAACAAAATAAAAAGATCAATTTATACACACATCCAACCCGATATATTTAATTCTAACGGATTTTAGTGTTTGAATTTATTAATACAAATTATAAAGTGACAGAGCTGCTGTTGCCGCAAAGTCTGCACTGTCACTCTGATCATGATTATTGTGATTCCGGAAGTTTATATAAAATCGTAACGTACTTTTACACATAATTAATTCCATCCAACTTACACAGGGGCAGTCGTGCGGGAGAACAGTAAATAAAGGGTTTATTTTTTTTATTGATAAAAAAACTCGCAATGTTTGATTATGATACCGAACTCGTGATGAGGTATTCTTCGAAAAACTCACATGATTGATAGTAATAAAAAATATATTTTTATGCATGTTATTTTTTATTGAACTGCTCAAATTTTTTTACAGTCATTGAGAGGTGTGTGTCAACCTTATCTTATCTCCCTACCTTATTAATTACAGATTGTTTATATACGTGTACTTTAAAGGAAAACACGGTATTTATATTGTATAACAAGTAGATATATACCTTGCTAAGTTTTAGATGTAATCGAAACAAAAATGAGCCTGTCCGATAAAAGAGGAAAATATTTTTGCATAGCCACTACAGATAAAAGCAATAAATTTTCATCTGTATACTTCCTTATTACAACGTAAAAAAATTGTAAGCACTTGAAATTATTGCGCTATATAGTCTATAGTCGTCTAGGTACTTAAATAATAGCATGAGATACAGTAAAAAAAAGAGAATTAATATAAACTAGATAGTACTATGCATTAGAATAATATGTATTAGTTTTAAGCGCTCTAGCATTATTGGCCTGCTTAGTGTTATTAGAATAATTCCCATTTCCTGTGGCTGAAGTGGATGAAATCGGGAACTCGGCAGATGGACAAAACCGTTTCTTGAATAATTTAAAAATACTCGGTTTACAAACGAAAACAATGAAGTAACAGAAGCCGTGAGAGACATTAAAAAGTTCAAAGAATACAATGATCCCAGATTTTTCACCAGATTTCATTTTATGAGCCCCACAGAGCCAGAGGGATATGTTGATCGTCCACGTTGTACCCATCACACAGAATAATTTAAAGAATAAGAAGCACCTGTTGTTATACGAAAGATTACATACTGTGCTATATAGCCATTCCATTTATAATAAATTATTTAATTGTATCACAATCATAATACCCTCACAATTTTCCAAAAATTATAAATGCTTTCAAAATGGGTGAGATTGTGAGATGAAATTTTTCATTGAATAAACTGATACCTTTGGAAAATTTGCATAGATTTAGAACTTGTTTGGACCCTAGCCGTAGTAGTTTGAATAGAGCATAGAACAACCATTGTCCATACAAAAATTACCGTGTTAAACAACAGAAGACTACCCACAACCAAATAAAAGTAGATCAAAATGGAGTTGGTTGGAGAGACTGAAAAACAAAATGCAATTCTTTAGATGAAAATGTAGCTAATTCATTTATCATTAATAAAAAAAATTAATTAATTTGAATTGAATTTAAGTATTGAATACAACATAATACTAAAATAAGTATTCATCCATAATTAATTACGTGGGAGGAAGCATCTGGTGGAGGCAATACTGGGTTTAAAATCATGTCCGTCAGGGAGGTTTACTTCAAGAATGTAGACAATAAGACACAAAGCGAGCGGGATTCCCACTGACAGTGCACAATAAAAAGAAAATTTATTTTTCCTTGCATGAGTCCGTCTGTAATAATAATACAAAAATACAAGTGAGTTAATTAGCTTAGCTGACATGTCTACTACTACTATACTGCGACGATAGGTATAATTTTTAAATAAAAAAACTATGTAATTAGGTATATATAATAATTATATTACTATACTTCTAACTTCTAACCACCATTGAATTCTTAGTAAATAAAAATAATATATCGTCTGTAAAGAACCAAAATGACCCATATCCATTTGCAGCTAAAAATAATATCCACTATCTACAAAAATATTGAAACACATGTCTTAAAAGCATTTAAATAGAATATTTTGCACTTTTCAAAAATATGCAAATAGATCATTTTGCACCTTTCAAAAATATATAAATAGAACAATTTACACTTTTCAAAAACTCCTAGTTAACATTTAACGCATGTTTCCCATTTTGTTTTTATAACATAGCTCATTTTGATTCTGGATGAAATTGGATATGGGTCATTTTGATTCTTCACAGATGATACTTAGCTTTTGTGGCAAAATAAGAAAAGTTAAAATTAACTTTCTTCAAACCAGAGCCCATTGATAGGAAATAATAAACTCTATATAGTAATTCAAGACTTACGCAAAAGTGGACCAGATGTCAAAGTTGACAATGGTGAGCCAAAAATTAGATGACAATGTAAAGAAATACAGGAGAAATCCTAAAATGAATTTGCAATGATGTAATATGTTAAAAATTACATAATGATTACATTTAAATTTTTCCCACAGTTTTTATTAGCAATGTTTAATACAATGGAATCAAGTAAATAAAACATTAATGGCCAATGATAAAAGTAATAAATAAAAAAAAAATGTGTAGATATTTCTACAAGTACTACGCTTAACCCACCCGTAATCCAGCAGGTAATGCCATAGTAAGTCGGACCCTTCTCTCTGGTTTCAGGTAAAATAAAATCTCCCACCATTTGTAAAATGAAGGAAAGGAGAAGACAAACTAAATGACAGAGAATCGTTTTCCCATGAATATTCAGGAGGGATGGGAGACAGACGTACGTGAGGATCGTGAGACATAGGAAAAAACAAGAGGCAATTGTTATGCCAAATACTAAATAATCGAGTTCAAACTTCCATGTAGTAGTTATTGTATCTGGAGTAGGGCTATTATTGCTGAAACTAATGTTTACATTGTCACTGGATGAGTTCCACTGCTGATCCTCAGTTAAATTATGACTATTAATGTGCTCTGAATTTAATTTTGAACTATTTTCATTTTCAGGTAATTGTGCCGTTTGATGACAAAGTGTGATAAATACTCCAAATGCTAATAATAATTTGGAGCTCCTTTTTCTGCTAAGGTTCCAGTGATAAAGAGTGTTTTCAGATTTAGACATTTTAATGTATTATTATTACAAACTTACAGCTTTTTAGATTAAAAATTTTAGTGTATATTTCGTGTCCACCACTTGTATGAGAGAAGCTGAGAAGCTAAGAAGGTGAATGGTTCCGTTTGATTAAAAAAATCACATTCATACTAATTAATTGAATAACACAAGAGTCGCAATATCCTTCCATCGAGTATTTACATTGCGGGCAACTTCATTATGTATGTCAACATCGGGAAAGCCAAGGCTAAAACTAGCTAGTAATAATTCAAGACTTGCTGGTTAGTATATGAAAAGACTTACAATTATAGTTAAGAAAGAAACAATTAAGCAAGACCACGCCCCGACCTGGGCTACTACGACAAAGCTCACTAGTTGATAGTTTAATGCAGTGTTGAGTAAGTCCACCTCGGTCGGTAAGCCTCAGTGTTGGTTAAGCGCAGGGCCGGACGAAGGAATTGCTTTTAGGCCGCAATTTGTTTCGATACAAAAACCACCATTTTGATTTTATTGATGGTTTTCTTTGGTAAAGCAAAATGTTGTATTTACATGTTTTGAGAAAAGTACTAAATGTTTTATTTGCATGTCTTTTAAATGATCAATAAAGTTTAATTGCATGTTTTTGAAAAGTCAATTTTTATTTAGATATTTTTGAAAACTGCAAAATGTTCCATTTACATGTTTTTTCAAAACTCAGGCAGCGGGGGCTGCCTGCGCTGGCCGCATTATGTGGCCCTGTGGTTAAGCGTGCTTGTTTGATTCTGATTTTTTGAGTCAAGAGGTTCTATTTTGCTAATTCAAAAGTAGCTCAGGGTTTTTACGGTTAATTCTATTTTCTAGTTCCTTAGTGTGAATTTATTCGTATAGGTTTTTAGTTTCTGTTGATGTTTTGATCTAATTTATAATTAGTTTACTTCCTCCACTTCTGCTGTACACGACTTCCATAAGGAAACACGAATTTAGTGTCATGTACTAATATGTGCTGTAGTACTATTAGATCCAAGTATAAATTGGTAATAATAGAAGAAACATAGACTTTATACAAGAAAATTAAATATAGTCCCTATATTTGCTTGCCCTCAAAATAGGAAATATTAAAATCCGATGTATTTTTGCTATGAATAAGTGTAAACATACCGCTATTGTGATAGTGTGATTAAATTCTGGATGCTAATAATAATAAGCTTATTGTAACGTATGATATGCGCGACAGGTATTCGACGAAGAATACAATCAAAGCAAGAGTTGTCCCAGAACAAAGTACATAAAATGGACCTTTTAAGTTAGCTAGAATAAGGACATCCGACTGAAGTACTAGTTGATCCGCATTCATCACGCCTCCATTACCTTTTTTAAGCCATTTCAAATGATCCTCTCGCTCCTTATCATAGTCCATCCATTTCCATTTATCCGCCATTCCCATCTCTCGAATTGAGTCCACGAGCCGATCAAAATTATATCGAAATAATGCCCGTTTCCTATATGCAATCCCGGAGCCAACAATAGCCGATAAATCCTCACTCATGACGAGGGGACGTCTATAGTATTTATTGGTGAAGTTTCGATGAAGGATATACTCTCCCTGAGTACTCCAAGTGATGCATGCAAACGTCTTGGTAATACCTCGGGTGAAGCATTTCTCAGAATCTCGTTCAAGGCTCATTTCCGAGTATATCTTTTTATTCACGCCATTACTTGAGGTACGAAAATGTTGATGGGCAGCTCCACCAATCGCGGAGGACTCTAATCCCCATTTAAATTGATAATTTTGGGTGTCGGCTAGATCCGCAAATGTTTTGGGTAGTGTTTGTAGAAATGGGAATGTCATGAGACTCACGACTTTTGATCTGTAGGCTGTGATGATTATAACTGTGTAAAGGAGCCAGACTGAGCAGAGAACTCGGGACGGGGACGTTTTTGGGAGGTTCATTGGCTGCTCTACGAGGGAAAAGATTGTAGTACTAATTTCAATATGTTCCCTTTGTTCGATTTTTATTAATTTGTCACTGTGCCTAATCGTAAGTTGGCAATTATTCGGGGTACCAGTACCAGTACCAGGGCTGTGACCAAGATTACGATCACGATTAGTTTCATTTCCATTTATCGCCTGAGGATATTGAGCTTCTTTCATGGCCAACATCTTAAACGTAATCATGACCATTACTAAGGCCAAAGTTGTGAAGAACCATAGTTGCGGGGTAAATGGCCAAAAGATAGCTTCCCACGAATAAATCGGTTTGGGAACTCCCATGATGAAATTAATCCAGGCGTAGAAAAAACTGTTGCCTCCAATCAGTTTGTAGCGAGCGTAATTGAGGGCAACTGCAACCCCAATGTCAGCTCGTCCATCAATGATATCCCGCACTGACCCGACCCATGTCCCATTGGGCAAGATAGCCCCTGACCCACCGTTCCCTATGGCCGGATGAACTTGATATGTGTAGTTGAAATGGGAGGTGAGTCCGTCAACTATGGATTTTCCAAAACCTCGACGAAATCGCCATCGACTGTTTTTGAATTCAATGGCGTACACGAAAACAAGGCGGGTTTGTGCGGAAACTTGAAGTTCGTGTCCGTGGGCATTTCGTGTAAAATCTGGGAATAATTTTCGTAATGACAGATCTGTATAATCTTCCTGCTCATTAATATTATTACTAGTCGTGCTTGGCTTATTCTTGTGATTTGGACTTAATTTGTCATTATTGTTTGCCATTTCTATCATTATTGGAGTGAGGTCAACAATCTGTGAAGAGCCGGAGTCACAATAAAAACAAATCGAAACTGCCCGAAATTCAAATTCGGGAAGTCTGTTCGCCCTCTCCCATTGTTGTGCTTCTGGTGCTGCTGGTTCTTCTTCGGATTCGGAATTGGAATTGGAAACCTGGTTTTGAACTAGGTACGGTATTAAGCGTAATCCGAATCGTTCATTTTCGAGTATTATCAATTTAAACTTAAGATCTTTTGCAAACTCGTTGTTGTTTTGAGTAAGGTGTTGAGCGTTTTGAGTTGACAGCCAGCTATCCGTCTGATCATGCTGTATCACGGATAGCGGAAATTGCCTTTAAAAATGAACCTTGCGGAAACACGAGAAACTCGTGTTTGGTTTACGCGCAAATAACTTACGAAGTAATTAACGATATAACCAATAGATTGCACACACATGTACAGAATCGTATGCCGAGCAGATTAGGATTGATAACCACTCATTTCGGGTATAAACTGAATTTTACTATCACTGTAAAAGATGACAAAAAAAGTAGATAATAGCAAAGCAGAAAGTGAATGGTGAGCGAGTGGAGTCAGGCTGGAACTGCGAGGGAAGAGAGGAAGAAGTGGGCGGTGCTACTACAGCTCTCTTCTTCCCTCGCTTCTGTATCGCTTTGCTTCTACTTCTCAGATGAACTGTATGTATCTGTCTTTTGCTGGGCGGTAGTTCTGTATAATTTAAATCTCTACAATCTATTCAACATTAAATATAAAATCAGACTTGTACTTAACTAATTAATTAATTATTACGTATTATAGTAACAAATACAGCTAAATTGAATTAAAACACTAAAATTATTATCTATTAGGCTTGGACAAAATGAGTAATCAGGAAGTGAATCAAAGTGAGGAAGTGCAAGTTTCTGATGAATTTAGTAGAATTAAAAAAATTAATTCACATATTGATAATAAAATCACACTTAAACAGTTCCAAGTTAAATGCATACAAGCAACTCTGAATAGAAAGGATCTGATATGTATACTACCTACAGGAGGAGGAAAAACGCTATGTATGATCGTGCCAGCAATTATAAATTCATTAATCAACGTAAGTATTATTATTTAATTTTAAGGAATATTTATTAATCTAAAATTATCGTTCTATAGTATTATAATTATTTTATTGGTAATTAATTTTATAGAAAAATGCAAGAAAAGTAACAATTATCATATCACCCCTAGAGGCTCTTATGGATGATATGAGCAGAAACATTGCCAAATTAAACTACCACGTAAGATGCTATACCCAGAATACAGTTACCACTTGTGATATTTTTGAAGGTAATTAATAAAATACTTAAATTCACTTAAGTTATTGCTTGAATATCTATTAATAACAAACACCACAGCTACACAGACCTTAAACATTAAGAGCCACGCATCAAAATGCAAAGAGCCACACATGACTATACTTCTACAACACAACTGAGTTCCAGGTCCAACACACAACATGGGGGAATATGAGAAAATATGAAATTTTAACAAAATGCACCATATGCATGCCACACATCAGAGTTCAATAAGCAAATTTACAACTGCAATAAAATGTAAAACATGCCTAACATAATTTAAAAATTTTACGTGATATATATGAGCAGATATTGCTGCGTTTCCATGTGAAGGCCCGGTGTTTTTGTTAATGTCGCCTGAAGCTATTTTATCCATAAAAAATAAACCGAGGTTTTATGACATTCTGGATCCTTTTTCTATTTGTATTGACGAAGGTCATTGTGTTATGCAATGGTAAATTTCTCAAAATCCATAAAGCACCATTATTAACTTTAAGAGCTCATCAGTATTAAAATTTATTGTCAACATTAATTTATTAATTAGGGGCGAAGTTCAAAAGAATGGAGAACCAGCATTTAGAAAGCAGTATGGCGAACTACACTCGATACGCTGTCACACAACAGCTCCGTTTGGGATTTACACTGCCACAATGACACAAAAAATGATTTCTGAAGTTATTAAAAAAGTTTGCTTGATTCCGTCGAAGCTTATTAAAGTTATTGAGATTCCAGACAGGTAAATTATTTTATTTTTTAATGATTTCAAATTTATATATACGGTACTTGTAGAATATTTTTTTAAAATATGGATTTATTAAATAGACCAAATTTATTCTTGGAGCTGTGTGACTACCAAGATGGACTAGATTCCCTTAATTTTCTTGTAGACGAACTAAAATTAAATTCAATCAAAACAACAAAAACTATAATATTCGTCAACAAAGCGACAGAGGCAGATGCTGTATTTTTTTGGCTCAGAAAACAACTAGGACCTGATTTTTTGTGCGTGAAAAATAGCAAAACAGAAAGGCTTTTAGGCATGTATACTGCACCGTCAGCAGTAGCTACTAAAAAATTAATGCTAACAAAATTTTCAGACAGTGAAAGCACTCTAAGGGTTTTAGTTGCTACTATTGCATTTGGGATGGGGATTGACATTTCCTGCGTGAGAACTGTCATAATTTGGGGGTTACCACTTAATGCAGTGACCCTCTGGCAAGAAATTGGAAGATGTAGCCGCGACGGAAAACCCGGACTTATTAAGATTTATCCAAAACGATCCAATTTCCATCATCAGCAAATGTCGAATTTTGTATTAAATAGTAATGAATGTGTAAGAAGTTCAATTTTAAGTGAGTTTGTGGATTATAGTGACAATAAACCTAGTAGTAGCTGTAACATGAACTGCAGTAAATGTAAATGTCAATACTGCACGTGCTGCAGCACGTGCTTTCTACGTTGTACATGCAATATGAATAAAAATTAAAAACAAAATAAATTAAAATCAAAATGCGTTTGTAATAATGGAGTTAGTGCACTGATTCATAAAATCATTAAATTATAACATATATTATTAGCTAATCAAATATTTAAAGCTTTAAAGCGCAAGTCATAGAATTTATTCATACCAGAAATATATATATGGTTCCGTACAACGTATTTACGCAAATGAGGGAGTTTTGAAAGATCATTAGTTTCAGCAAAATGGAGTTGAAGTGTAGTAACTGTCTTAGTGTAGTAAATAAATTTAAAATTTATTTTTCAGCGGTGTGTCCTAACACAACTAACATAACTGTATTTGAAGCTTTAAATTTTGTCAGTGGTTCCAGGGACGTTTGCTTCACACCTTTAAAAGCTAAACCATTAGAACAACGAATACTTTGTAGGCCATGCGCTGGCAGTTTAGGTAAATACTATAATGCAAAAAAAGTTTTTTTGGACAAATCATCTTTGGGATCGTACGTGTCCACCACATTTGAAAAGGTAGTAATTACTTAACCTATTTTGCATATTGAAATTTATGTAAGCTTATACATGTAAATATGCAGCTAAAATTAAATGCAATGCAGAAATAGTTATGTCCCTTTAGAAAAAAAACAAAGTTCACTTTTACGTGTTTTTATTAGAATAATAACGTTGCTGACCCGGATGTACCCGATCAACATATTTTACCGTGCACTCCGGTAAAGCAGCCAATTAAAAAATATCAGTCAACGCCATTATCAGCTAAAATACGCAAGGGACAAAAAACATTACGTGGAAGGCAAATTTTTGCAAACGCCGGTAAATGGAGTTGCAGCAAGGAGATGAAAAATTTCGTAAAAAATTCGTCTCTTTCTGCTCCAGTGACAAGCATAGATGACATGCCTTCTGTTGCCTGCATTAATGAAGAATTGACTGAATATGCTCCACATGTACTAGCAATAATTAGAGGAATGTGCGGAATAAAACGAAATGAAAACCTTAACCTTCAAGCATTTGCTGCTGTATGCCTAATTGCTTTTGCCCGTAGTCAGCTCTGCAACAAATTCCAAAAATTTATATCGTTTGTTCTCATGCGATGTAAAGCAACTCAAGAGGTAATAAATTACAGCTTAAATATCAATTAACATTTGTAATAAATCATGATAGTTATGCACTACGGTATGAACATAAATAATTTTTAATTCAGGTGTACACAACATTCAACAGCTACGGAATATCAGTTTGTCGAAAAACAATGGAGTCTGCTCTTGATGTTTTACGAAAAGGGTTCAATAAAAAAGTTCTGGATTACAAAAAGGTAAGTGTAAAAATAATAATAACAAAAACGCACACATACCAAGTCATTTTAAACATACTTTACGTAGTAAACACGAAAAAAGCATTATTTAGGTTTAGTTAAATAATTAAATCTATTAGCAAAAGCAGCGCGTTATATTTCCAAGAGCCACTAGTGTAATTTGTAGGTCAGGCCTTTTCAATGAAGAGAGCCGCGCGTTGAAAATTCCACGAGCCACGTGTGTATTGCATAATCCTGGCTTTTTTAATGCAGCGAGCCGCGCGTTACATTTACACGAGCCACGTGTGTATTTAATCGGCCAGGGCTTTTCAATGGAGAGAGCCGCGCGTTACATTTACACGAGCCACGTGTGTATTTAATCGGCCAGGCCTTTTCAATGGAGAGAGCCGCGCGTTACATTTACACGAGCCACGTGTGTATTGCATCGGCCAGGCCTTTTCAATGGAGAGAGCCGCGCGTTATATTTACACGAGCCACGTGTGTATTTAATCGGCCAGGCCTTTTCAATGGAGAGAGCCGCGCGTTACATTTACACGAGCCACATGTGTATTTAATCGGCCAGGCCTTTTCAATGGAGAGAGCCGCGCGTTACATTTACACGAGCCACGTGTGTATTTAATCGGCCAGGCCTTTTCAATGGAGAGAGCCGCGCGTTATATTTACACGAGCCACGTGTGTATTTAATCGGCCAGGCCTTTTCAATGGAGAGAGCCGCGCGTTACATTTACACGAGCCACATGTGTATTTAATCGGCCAGGCCTTTTCAATGGAGAGAGCCGCGCGTTACATTTACACGAGCCACGTGTGTATTTAATCGGCCAGGCCTTTTCAATGGAGAGAGCCGCGCGTTACATTTACACGAGCCACGTGTGTATTGCATAGTTTTGGCTTTTTTAATGCAGAGAGCCGCGCGTTGTAATTACACAAGCCACTAAGATATTGCATAGGTCAGGTTTGTGATTTATTGTATTATTTATTTAAAGACAACAGAAATGCTTTGGACAAAAGATGAACTAGACGAGATACCTGGAGTTTCAGCAAAAAAGAAACTAAAGTTTGAAAGCTTTGATTTATTTTACAGTGCTGCGTTAGTGTTTGATAACCTTAACAAGTCTATTAATCCAAGAGAAATCTGTTCTTCTGTCTCAGCTATTCAAATGAATATAATAAGCGTTATATGTGTGTTCAGCCGAATTCCTGTTTCTATCTCAAATGTTACAAATTTCTCTATTCCAAAAAAAGCAGTTAATGTGAATCTTGATACATTTATGATGACTGACAGTGACGTGGATCTGTTGAAAAACGAACAGAAGGTACTCATACAACGCTGTTTGTGTGAGCATTTGCAAATTTTTAAAAAATTACAACATGACAACAGTGTGTGTAAAATTACTAATCAGCATTCTGCTCTTTCTTCAGCTAAATCAGAATGTGTAAATTTAGGAGTATTATTACATGATGAGAATAAAACGGAAGGCATGGTACGAATTTTAGAAGAGCTACAAGATTATTGTCCAAAAATATCTAATGACAGAAAAATGAATATGGTTGCATGGGGTGACGGTTTAACAGCGCAACGTATAGAAGCAGCAGCAAAACACCGTTCAGTATCATTTCATGAAAAGGATCAATTAAGAACGCTAGTTCCCGGCATCGGTCACTGGCACAAGCGGTGTCTATTGTTTAAGGATGACATGAAATCTCTTCTGAAGGATCCACAACTTTGTGTTAGCCCAGGGACGTTGCCATACTTTAGGTCAAAATTTAACTACACTCAAGCCTGCTTAGATGTAAAAACAAAATTTAATGAGACATTTAAATTTTTTTCTCTAATTTGGCGATCGTACGTAGTTGCTTACGCATGTGATTTGCTAGAACTATCCACACCAGACAATGTTCCACAACTGCACGCTACAAAAAGTAAACATGAAATAAAGAACATGTTAGATAGTACAGCGTCAAAAATACTTGACTTTGCGTGGCACAATGTGCAAACCGCATCCATGCAAAGCAAGTACTGTATTTGTAACAGCGACTATAATTCGGATGATACGTCTGTGAAATGGATTGCTTGTGATAATCGTGAATGTACTCGCAAAAAATGGTATCATACCAAATGTATTACGTTTAAGGGAATTGCAGGTAGCGACGACGACAGCAATTCAGACGACTCAGAAGATGAAAACGAGAATACGCAGAAATCAATACAAGTTGCATTTAAAAAAAGAAAAAAATGGTACTGCTCTAAACTGTGTAGAAAATCAGTGGTTGACAAAAAACTTCTGTACTCTAAGGCTGTAATATTCTGCGGTCTGATGAATGAAGGTCTTCGCGATTCGGTGCGTGAAAATGACGGTGACAGGTTGTTAGCGCATACAAAATTTAATTTAATTCAATACGTCAATAAACGTCATCATATATATGCAAAAATTACTGTCAATATGCTGTATAACACGTTTCATCATCCTTCCTACATTGTTCAGAACGACCTTAAGTGGAATTCGACAGTTAATATTGTTGGAGAAAGGTCACGAAATATAGAAATGGACCTATATAATGAATTTGTCAATAAGGTTGTGAAAGACTTTTGCTGCAGTTCAAGAGGAGTCACCGAAACATCATTAACTAAGCGAAGCCAAGCTATTGGTATCTTGACTGAAATAGCTCAAAATATTAAAAAAGAACTAGATAAAGAAGGCAATAATGGTTTCGGAAGCAAATCCAAGAAATGGAAGACGGACATAGATGCTTGCGCTGCAATACTGAGAAAAGAAAACTTGTTTGTGAACAACGGAACGCGCCATCATGTTGGATTTGAAAATTTCAATTTAAATTACGTGTATGTTGCTGACAGAGCTCAATATCACAATAAAATTAGAAGTATTTGTGCCGACATTGACGATGTTATTGATTGTGCTAACGAAAGTCTTTTGGAGGGTGATTCTTGTACGTAATAGTGTCTAATGGAATTAACAAACTACTGGTGGCCACAGGTGTTCCGCACTTTTAGTGCTATTTCATTTAGTTTTTATGTACAGGCATGTAGCAGAATAGAATTGAACTAGTACTAAACATATATAATATTTTGTTTTCCGTTCAAAAATTATGACATTTTTGTCGACATTTACAAAATAAATAATCTGTGACTTAATCATCAATGACTCTCAATAATAATCTGTGACTTCATCATCAATGACTCTCAATACTTTGCATGTCAAACGCAAATCCAATATCCATGGCTCTCACGGTTTTCCTCTTGGCGTACTCAGTGTAGGTGACAGCATCTCGGATGACATTCTCAAGGAAGACTTTGAGAACACCGCGGCTTCACACCTCCACGTCGGGCCAAACGGTGGACGGCGGGTTTCGTGATGCCCTGGATGTTATCCTGTAAAACTTTGCGATGACGCTTCGCACCACCCTTCCCAAGTCCCTTTTCTGCTTTACCACGTCCAGTCGTAATGAATTAAAAAAATATATAAAGAGAAAGAGAGAGATGCTCAAGGCATTTCATTCTTTGTTGGTTTTGGTTAAAGTGTGATTTCGTTTGTCCGGAAGTTTACGCCGTAGCCGTAGAACATTACTTATTTAACGGTAATACGGATCTGTATAGTTTTTTCATTTTTATTTGTTGTGTTTGCATTGAAGAAAAAATTTGACGTTTCAAATAAAAAAAGGAGAGACACTATTCACTTTTGTATTACCGTTAAAATTCCAAACCAAGTTAGTCGTCGTCATTACATCTCGAAATTCCTCAAGCCATAAGGTTACAAGTTAGTGCATACCATTACTTAATACGCGTAACGTATACACCGTCTGTGAAGACACAAAACAAGCCATTGCTATTTTTTGCTAAAAACAATATTCACTTTATACAAAAATATTGAAACATGTAATACAGTATTTTATATATAATTTAAATATTAATATAATATTTTACTCTCTTAGAAAACATTTAAATGAAACACTTTACACTTTTCAAAAACATGTAAAAAGACATTCATAAAGTAGACAATTCATATAGATAACTTAACTATTGTGCCCGCAAAAACCATTAATCTTTGTGCGAAAAATTGTATCACCTGTAATATTAACAGTTAGTTTAAGTTTTACTGCGCATGTACAAAAGGTCCAATCCCATACGCTAGGACAATAATTAAACTGCAAAGAGTAGACTGATTTCTATTCCTTGTTACAATTAACAGAGTGCCGAAGAAACATATTAGGTGACAAAACTTTACCGCATGTACCACACTTTTTACCCCCACAAACTTCAACCAAATGCCGCTGCATAGTGTCTTTCCTGCTATACTTTTGTGTACACGAAGGGCATGCATACTTTTGTGGGTTCAGATGCTCATTCTCGTGCCGTTTACAAGTATTCTCGAAAGAATAGACATTGGGACAAAAACGACACGCGTATTTAATAGGAACTGCATCAATGTCCATTTCAACTGGTTCAACGGTAGCATAATCACCCACGGTTTCAACAGGGTGACATTTCTGGGCCAATTCTTTCTCTGCTAATTCCTTTTTGAGTGATTCGATTTCGTTCTTTAACACCATGTTTTCCTGGTCCTTCTTGCTTGCTTCTATTTTCATGTCTTCAATCTCTTTCACTAACAAGTTGACCTTGTCTATGCTCTCTGATTTTTCAGAAAGAAGAGAAGCTACCGTTGATTGTGCAGTTTCGTACATTTCTAAAAAGTAGGAACGTTGCATAATTAAAATAATAGATAAAATGAGCTTTGCAAATCGTAAATTTACAAAAACATTAAAGCTGTCTTTACCTATATAATGTTTAACTTCTGTTTGTCCAACATCATCCACGTCATAATAGTAGCCAGCCCACTGCAGCCTTTTTTCAATTGGCCGCTTCATTAACTCCAAGTCAACAGAGGCAGTGCTGTCTTTCTTTCTTTTTTTGGCGTTTGATTGCTTTCGCGGAAGATTGAACCATTCTAAACTAATTGGGTTAGACTGTAAATAAGCCACTACATAAAACAAAAGTAAAAGTGCATTAAAAATACTAAATTTGATACAACACACGTGGCTCGTGCAAATATAACGCGTGGCTCTGTGAATTGAAAAGGCCGTAACTATGTACTACACACGTGGCTCGTGCAATTATAACGCGTGGCTCTGTGAATTGAAAAGGCCGTAACTATGTACTACACACGTGGCTCGTGCAATTATAACGCGTGGCTCTGTGAATTGAAAAGGCCGTAACTATGTACTACACACGTGGCTCGTGCAATTATAACGCGTGGCTCTGTGAATTGAAAAGGCCGTAACTATGTACTACACACGTGGCTCGTGCAATTATAACGCGTGGCTCTGTGAATTGAAAAGGCCGTAACTATGTACTACACACGTGGCTCGTGCAATTATAACGCGTGGCTCTGTGAATTGAAAAGGCCGTAACTATGTACTACACACGTGGCTCGTGCAATTATAACGCGTGGCTCTGTGAATTGAAAAGGCCGTAACTATGTACTACACACGTGGCTCGTGCAATTATAAAGAGTGGCTCTGTGAATTGAAAAGGCCGTAACTATGTACTACTCACGTGGCTCGTGCAATTATAACGCGTGGCTCTGTGAATTGAAAAGGCCGTAACTATGTACTACACACGTGGCTCGTGCAATTATAACGCGTGGCTCTCTGCATTACAAAGGCCTGATCTTTGTACTACACACGTGGCTCGTGCAATTATAACGCGTGGCTCTCTGCATTACAAAGGCCTGATCTTTGTACTACAAACGTGGCTCGTGTAATTATAACGCGCGGCTCATGGCATTTAAAAAACACAGGTATCAACCGTAATAATCTAAAAGTAAAAGTTACCGTAGTCGAAGTCGTCTGGAAGCTGGAAACAAGAGGAGGCTAATAACGTTTCGATTTGACATCTGTCTTCGCGGTTTTGCTGTAAACACGCACTAACTAGGGTTTTTAGTTCGTCATTTTTTATTTTGAGTAATCTTTTACTAATGAAATTTTCATCTGAAACTCTTGAAGCTACTACGTCCCAATCGTTAACCGCCATGAGCAAAACCCCTCTTGTAATAACGAAGTAAAGAACGGTTCCTGCCGCCCAAATGTCAGATTCTAATGAATACAGATGTCTTGTTATGACTTCTGGGGAGGCGATTGAAGCTGTGCCAGTTTGGCTTCCGTCATGAGTTGATCCCTAAAAAATTTTATTTAAAATTACCGTTACCTGAATTACCTTACCAATATTCCTGTAATTATGCTTGAATTGTACGCCTTAACTGCCATACCTTGAGAATGATAGCGCAACCAAAATCTCCGATTTTTAACTGAAATTTCTGACTGATCATTAAATTTTCGGCCTTCAGGTCTCTGTGTACGACCTTGACGGTTTGAAGGTACTTCAGTCCGTGCAAAAAATGAATGCAAAATATTTTATTCTGCTTTCCAGATGTTTTTTTCACTATATCCCAAAGGCAACCTGGAACAAAATATAAATACCGTTAACAGAAAAGAAATACTATGCCAGCTATAAAAACTAATTAAATATGACTAACAAACAGAATATGTAGAAACTAACATAGTTCAAATATACCTTAAATATTTAAATCATTAGGTGACCTACCGATCATTAGTTCTAAAGCCATGTACACATAATACGGAGATTGAAAAGCGTAAAAACACTGAACCACAACGGTAGAATTTAATTCCGAGCTCAACAGTCTTTCTGTAAGGAATTGTGTAGCGCAGCCGCGTTTAACGATTCTTTTCAACGCGTATTCCTTTCCTTCATTTGTCCCCGTTAGCTTTTTCACCTTCACGAAATATTATAATTAATATAAAAAAGTAAAAAATGTAAATACAAATATTTCAATTAATATTAGCACAAAGACACACCTTGAAAATTTTCCCATTCCCACCTTTACCAATAAGATTATTTTTGTTTTGTGGGCTGAATGAAAAATTATTCAGTCTAGGGATGACTTCTTTTTCCTTTTGTATACGCTTGACTTAAATTATAAACAAAATTATAAGCGTTTCAGACAAATTGTTAAGAGCTTTTATTCCATTGACCGGAATGAACTTTAATCGATGCCGAGTGATTTCGGTTTTATATTTTTTTAATGATACTCTACCCCAAACTATACTCAAAAGCAAAATATGAAGTTTCATATATTCCCCCATCTGGGGTAAATGGGGTTGAAAGTATATTCTGAGTGATAGTTCCCCCAACCGTAGCGTCGACAAATGCGAACCGATTTCGACAAAACATTTTATTTGGGTAGACAACACAAAAATATTAGGGTGTTTTGCGGGATTTTAAAAAAATTTAAAAAGTGCGGCTGAAAAAAAATCACAAAGTTTCAAAATTTTGATTTAAAAAATTTTTTTAATTTCGCGCGAAATGTTTTTTTATTGCACATACCCGATAGAAAAATGCATTTAAAAAATATTTTGACTCTTTACTTTTTTTGATTTGAGCATCCGAAATGCAATTATTTGAAGATCGAATTTTTAATTAATGGTTCCTTTAATATTTCAATCCACAAATAACTGCATTTTGAATGCTCAAATCAAAAAAAGTAAAGAGTCAAAATATTTTTTAAATGCATTTTTCTATCGGGTATGTGCAATAAAAAAACATTTCGCGCGAAAATAAAAAAATTTTTTAAATCAAAATTTTGAAACTTTGTGATTTTTTTTCAGCCGCACTTTTTGAATTTTTTTAAAATCCCGCAAAACACCTTAATATTTTTGTGTTGTCTACCCAAATAAAATGTTTTGTCGAAATCGGTTCGCATTTGTCGACGCTACGGTTGGGGGAACTATCACTCAGAATATACTTTCAAGCCCATTTACCCCAGATGGGGGAATATATGAAACTTCATATTTTGCTTTTGAGTATAGTTTGGGGTAGAGTATCATTAAAAAAATATAAAACCGAAATCACTCGGCATCGATTAAAGTTCATTCCGGTCAATGGAATAAAAGCTCTTAAGTGAAAATGTTTTAATGTAATGATTAATTTAGTTTAAACATAAATTGTAATACGTCTGTCATTAATAAGCTCCTGCAGTCCTCTGCCAGTCTTTGATACTTCCGGAGTATTAAAAATTTCAGCAATGTCCTGCAATCCGAAACAAATAAGTCGGAGTCCTTTATAGCTTTTTTACGTTCGCAAGATTGGGGTTGGTAATTAAAAATATCGATACTGTGTGCTAATGAAATAGGAATACTACTGACAGTGTGTTTATTGTAAACAATAAAACTTATATGGCTATACAGAAGCTATGCATGCACAAAATTTAAAAAAAAACTAACCATTAGAAAATTGTACCCGTAGAATGCAGGATCAAATACTACAGCATTAGCCATTTGTAACAGTATAAAACACCTGTAAATATTTGCCAACCAAACAGCAAACACCAAGCAGTAAAACCAAAGCTTTAAATTAGCATTTCTATACTAGTACTAAGGCAAAACTTACTTTTTAAATACAAAAAATTAAAACTTTTAAACAAGTATACACAAATAATAACAATAAAATAATTAAATTTTTACATTTAGGCATATCAGCGTTGAAGCCAGATTACTCTCATTCTAGTAAACAAACATTTTCCCCTCGGACATTTCCTTTTTTGGACATTTTACTTTCATATGCAAATTTTCCTCCCAGTATCAAATTCACACTAAATTAAACTATTAATCCTTCTTAGACAAATAGTGCATTTGTATACAATCTTAAAATATATCTTTATGAATATAAAATTTATAAACTGAAGTAAAACTTTATTTTTGCTGCAATTGAAGTATTGAACGTTTAAACGCTAATTTTAAACAAAAACATATTTTCTAGAAAATAAACTCACTTGACGGTTTATTAAATTCAAATAGCAATATCTCCTGACTGAGCATACGAAAAGTTACGAAAATTGGTGTGCGTGCTGTAACATATCGTCAGTGAAGAACCAAAAATACCCGTATCCGATTTCCACTACAAGCAAACTGCAACCAAAACAAACCAAAACATAAAAGCAAAATGACCCAAATCCATGTATTTCCAGGTTGTAGGGCATTTTCCTTCTAGACACTATCCACCCAGGACTCCCCCCCCCCCCGGACATTATTCCCCCAGGGCATTTTCCTCCCAAATCACACCAAGGACATTTTCCTCCCATCATCAAAAACATAACCCAAATGAGTGAGTATTCCTTTACGGAAAATTTGTGTATTCTTCATAGATTGTCTCCATAATATACAATAATAATAATAATAATAATAGCGTAATATTTTTGCATACAATGGAGAAAATCTATGAATAATACATAAATTTACCGTAAAGGAATACTCGCTCATTTTGGTTGTCTTTTTCATACTGGGAGGAAAATGTCCTCGGTACGATTTGGGAGGAAAATGTCCTACGGAGATAATGTACTGGGGGGATCATTTCTTGTGGGGACAATGGCCTTCACTCTCTGTAATGTCCAATCCCGGACGTCTCGTGACCCGGAGTGACCTGAGTATTAACTTATACACTGTTTTGTAGAGAATTTAAAGCAAAACTAAGAAATAAAGTTAACTATAATTCTTGCACCAAAGTATTGGTAATGTATATATCCTGAACGAGTTAAATGAGATATATGGGGACTGTTGGGCCTGCATGGAACTTCACTTTATTTAATGAATTTTAGGTGTGTAATAGCGCAAAAGTAATATAAAGTATATAATATAAACTTGTTTGAAACTGTCTGGCAACATATACATACGTTTTGGAAAATAAATTATAAAAAAATAAGCATAAAATTTTTAAATTATATCTTGTGAGAAGAACTGAAATGGCATATAAAAACTACAACCAAAATGAGCTATGTCATAAAAACAAAAAGAAACAGGTTTTTGAATAGTGCCAAATTTTCTAATTCCATTTTTTGAAATGGTCACAATTTTCTAATTCCATGCTATTCAAAATGTGCAAAATATTAAATTTACATGCTTGTAAAACATTATTTCTGTAGATAGAGGATATTGGCTTCAGTTAAAAATGGATATGGGTAAATTTGGTTCTTCACCGACAATATACATCGTAAACATGGGGAGAAAGCTTACCCGAACTTTAGTATCTCCCAGTTTCAGAAGCTCCAGATGAACTAAGCTCTCAAGATTTTCAATTTTGAATTTTGCACATTCGCAGGAAGATAGAGTTTCTTTAAATTAACAAGCTTATCTATATTCTCAATTTTGCGAATTCGGTTAAAGGATAAATCCAGTGTTCTGTAAAATCAACAACAACCAAGGGGCAATGCATTTAAATCAGTTTCAATTTTATTGGGAATCGGGAATCCAAGTAAAAAACTAAAAAATTACACAACTGGTGGTTCACTTCTGACAAATATGAAATACATATATGAGCGTAATATATTTTGACTCACTCTAAGTTAACCAAGGCATCGAGATTTTCAATAGTAGTGAGGTGGTTGGTGGTTGTCATACAACTCGATCGTTTGAAGTGTTGTAAGCGTGTGGAGATTTTCAATTTTCTTGATAAAATTCTAACGAAGGCACACAGATTCAACTTTGACAAGAGCAAATTCCAGCTTATTATTTTTGGCACGCAATAATTGTCAACTGTCAAGGGTTGGCATTCGGATTATTCTACGAAACTTTAGTGTATTTGAAAATAAATGAATGAAGGACAAAAGTAGAAGTGCTGTTTTTTTGATCCCCAATCGAAACAATTTGGTTTAATTATTTATGTCAAACAAAGTTAAAGTTTCATAATACTCTTTTAGTCCATTTGAAAGAAATGTACTTATTCCCGCATTAATTTTTATTTTCCCATGTGAGACAATGTAGGAGGCACAAAATATCGGCAGTGGGCAGGCATATAGGCGGCCTCACACTTCAACACCAGCCTTCCTTCTAACGCGCCACACTTAAACTGCCTGCTCAAAATCCTATAGAAAGTAACTCGTCTGTACTTGCACTTGCCAAGTACGACGAGATGCCCGTCAAGTTTTGAGGATTTGAGATGAAAACGTAATGATCTTCATCTTTCCTTGTGACTGCGCCGTAAGTACTAGTTAGCAAGTAATTCAGTTTTTTATGTATTCTATTTTGCTTTAAGTCGTTTTTATTAGGGTGGGTATTAGCGGCGAAAGTGACGACAACGAGTGCACATTGTGAGCTTTTTCTGTGAACTAGATGGTTATCATGGACCATAAATTCGAAATTTGGGTCCAAGTTTCCCAAGTTTGTGATATAGACCCCATTTGACTGGGTCATGTATCGTTCTTTGTTGTCGTTGTTGGGTTTAAGGAAAGACTGGTCTTGATGTTGGTATTGGTCTTGGTTCTCGTATTTTTGATTGTGAGTCAGTGTTAGTGGGAGGTTATGTAAAAGACTAGACATGTACAATTTATTTCTACTAGTTTGGTACTGGACTGACTGGTTATATTCACTTTTAAAAGTTTCATCGTAGACCAGAAAAATGTCGCAGTTCAAAAAGTGTGAATTAACCATGGACTGAAGAACCTTTTCAGTGGCCGAAATTGTCAAAAATGAATGCATGTCTTTTTGTTTGATTTGATTTTCGTATCGGTTATTTTCATTTTTGATTGTGAAAGTCACTGTTTGACCTGGCACGGGCAATATAGTTTGAATGGTTAGAAATAGCAGAAAAACTGCGTGTTTTACCCTTAAAGTTAGCACACGGTAGTAAAAGTGACATGTACAACCTCTCCAACTCCGACTCATTTTGATTGCAACAGTACCTACCAAGACCTACACTACTACGTAGGTACAAGTACCAGTAGGGATGTCATGCCATCACCCAAGACCAAAGACCCAACTAAAAATAGTTCTGTAAAATAACTTCAGTCAACATTAGTAATTTATAGATGTAGCCTTGCATTAAAAATTTTATATTGCCTAGTACTTTAGCAGCTTCTACTGTTACAATATTTTGCAGTGTCCAGTTTATAATACTTTACCGACTGTCATCATCGCACTAACTGCTTTGGCCACGTAATTGACTTTAAATCGTAGTTTGATGTCAATTTGCTCATACATATTCCATCGCTAGCTTTTAACAATGCAATTTGTGCTATATATCGTTACTGTCAATGCAAAGTGGCCGTTCTCCGAATTCTGCAAAAAGTATAATTATTGTCGCTCTCCACGTTTAAATACACAGGAGAAAATTGGAGATCATCGGCCACTTTACTTTTGTGAAAAGCGGAGACCGCCCTCTTAGCATTGACAGTAACGATATGTGTATACTTACATTGATTGATTGATTTGTTTTGCTTATATACACCATAAAAAATGGGCACTTATTAATATCGTTTGAGCACGGGGAGGAGGTATAATTATTAGTACTGTTTTGAGCACAAAGACTCATCAGAAGGTAGGTTGCAATTAATTTTGAGCTTCATTCGAAAAAGAATTTGCGAATACAATTTTTGAAGTATGATTTACAATTTATTTTCTATGTTAGTCCAAACCAAAAACTGTGTAAATATGCATTTGCGTTGTCTTGAGTAATTAATAAATATTTAGGGGTCACTATTGTAAGCGATTGGGTCTGAAATACTGTTGTATTTTGTTCACAATTGTTTGTGAATGTTTAAGATTCTGAGATCAAAAAACAATTTATTACAATTTATATTGTTCACAATGTAGTTTAAAAGCCTGAGTTCGTGATTAAGAAAGATTGTTATTGTTCACAAAATCCTCGTTAGGGACGACTGGAAAAACAGGGTTAATCTTGTTTGTTGCTTTGTGATTGTGATGGGTATTGTGATTGCGCAAATTCCAATTGTACTAGTGTGTGATTGTGATCGTGGTGTCACAATCACAAACGAAATAAATATTATTTGGGAACAAAATACAGCCTGAAATACAGTCTGAAAAGTTTGAAATGTTCAATGAATTCATAGATTTTCTCTGGGAGAAAGTCTTTTCTTATATCACTTAAGATATTGTAATGATTTAATTATGTAATTATAAAGAGCTCTATTATTTTCTAACTCAGTTTTTCCTTTGGAGATATTCTCGATTTTTATTACCTTGCAATAAGACTGGCAATGGGAACATGGCACGAATTTTATTGGGTTTTTCGTAGATATGCATGGAAGTAGTTGTGTAGAGTGTAGAGTAAGCGTTTAGTAATCAGTACTTACACGAGTGTTGGTTAATACATAAGATAATATCTGTCGATTCCAATTTACATGCAGAGGTAATGAAAGGTAAAATAAATGTTATAATTTCGTTTTTAATTAATAATTGTTTAGTTTTAATTGTATCAACTTAATTGTATTGATTTACATAATTTTCCCTAAGTTTGTTTAATAATTGTTCCAGCTAATACTTAGTTGTTGGTGTCTGTCTGTGGAATTTAGTTTACTTCGCTGTTTGATTTTACAATAACACCATTGCGTTATTAAAGGGTGCGCCACAAATTATGTCATCGATTTAGTCGGTCCTTCATACACGAATTTGTGACGAAGTATGCGGTTGGTCTTAGCAGCTCAAAATAATGTCACATATAATAATATAATAATTTTATATTCATTAAGTCGATTTGGCTTCAGCCCATACAACATAATGTCACATATGAATATTTCTCAATAACCTTTCCAGCTTATTTTTGAGCCCAGTGTCGTGTCAGTTGAAATTTGCACGACAATCCTATGCAATTTGAGTGTGACAGTGGTCCTAAAATACACTTTTTTGAATGACATAATATGTGGCACATCCCTGTGTACATTCATTTTGTTGTCAACATATCACAAAAAACAATTAGAGCCAACCGACAGTTGTAGTTTCCCATGTATGAATCCCATTAGAATATTATACCGAACTCTGTGAAATCCTAATAAAAAGGTCGGATGTCCTGGTCCTGCTATCGCAAGGTATTATAAATAATTATGTTGGGAGAAGGTTGGTAATTGTGGCCGGGTTCGTTAACCACCACAGACTTTCAAAAATCATAATTTCCCAACCACAGCGCATAAAGCAATAACTTATATATACATATGTTGGCTGAATCGTGCTTAGTAAGTGTGAAAATAATCGTGAATCCAAATCATTGTACTTCGAAACAGAAGTATTCAAAAAGTCAGGATTTTTGAAAATTCTCCAAAGTTCTGTAAATGTGACCGGGTGGAACCTAATTGTGGCTATGCTTTAATTTCTGCATTTCAACGCAATTTAGGTACCTAATATGTTAATATAGTAGTAGCTAAACATTTGCAAAGAAAATCGCACAACTTTCAACTATATGGGCAGCAAGCAATTAAGCTTTCGATCATCTGGAGATTCTTGCAAGAGTCTCACTAGTCAGTTAACTATTCTTCTAACATTCTAATACCCAAGCTCTCACTGTCAATTTGATTGTCTAATGCGTCACCACTACCAGTTTTTTTCTTACACAATCCCAGATTTAATGAATGATCTGCATTACGGGTGGCTCGTGGAACCCCTCCGTTTGATACAATGCTAAACAGGTTAGAATGATTGAGCCCCTCGAAAACATCTCTCTCAAACCACCGTGACTTCGCTCGGGGACGCCGGACGATGCGAACCCAACCAAAATTATTTTTTTATATTCTCTTTAACCCGAATCTTGATGTGAAACGAACGTTATTTAATAAAATACCAGGTCACATTTAGAGCACATGCAGTGGCCACTATTACATTACTTCGATGAAAAATTGCGGTTTAATTTTCAACTGTTGTCTATATCTCGAAAAATTAAACAGTTTTGTCTATTTTGTTTGGTATCACTAATTTGATTTTCCCGCCTTAAAATTTGAAGTCAGCTAGTACACTCCAGTATTCTCTCTCTATTCCTTTCTTTGACAAATATTGTTCATGCTATGACGTGCGTGTCAAGCAGAGCGGGTGGTCACCATTAGAGCATGGCCACCATTATCCATCCTCTCCCTATGTTATAATTATACGCCTATCTATATGTTCTGAATTATCCCTATCCCCGCCTAGCACATGAGTAAATTTAATTGCATTTTCTGCACACGGTCTATACAAACATTTTACTGGCTAGTGAGTAATTTATAGTAGTTACGAATTCTTGAATCCTGCAAACAGTGCGGGCTACGTAAGAGCTGTGTAATTTAAATGTAAACACTGTATTTCGGACAACAATTTAACAAAACTCGTCGTAATATTATGGTCATTATTGTGTAAGAATGTTACCCGAATGTAAATACAGTTAATTGTTTCTATTCTATTATGTCGTGCGTTTTTCAATGTTAAAGAATAGTATATTTATAAGTATAATATTTACATTACCAACTTGATGTGTGGTGACTGGTTTAAACCTATTGATTATTGATTTCCGGTTTAAACGCTGAGCTTCGAGCCCAGATCCAATATACAATATGTGCATATTATTATGCACCATACCATAAAATTGATTGCATATAATATAATATCCATTATATTTTTTATTATTAGTATTACAGGAATCGTAATTTTATTACAATAAATAATAAATACCTATAATGGATATTATTATATAAGCAATCAACTATATACATATGTATAGAGTAAAGTGTATGTCGTCTGTGAAGAACCAAAATGACTCATATCCATTTGTAGCTAACAACAATATCCACTATGTACAAAAATAATGAAACATGTCTTAAAAGCATTTAAATAGAATATTTTGCACTTTTCAAAGCTCATTTTGATTCTTGTTTAAATTGGATATGGGTCATCATTTTGGTTCTTCACAGACGATATGTATATATTATGAATTCATTAATTTTGAATAATTTTTCCTTGTTTCGCACTAACAAATGCAGCAGTCTTGGAAAACAGACCCGAATACCTGAGAACGTAATCTGAAGGCAAATTGGAAGATCCGGAGTTCCTCTCTTCGTAACGTTGGAACGTTGAAATTCGACCCAAATTTTCATTTTTACTCAGTAGAAAGCGCTACTGACGTTCCAATGTGTTCCTGACCAAGTTTGACAGAATATCAAAAATGATAAGATTCCTTCTTTTTGCATTAATTTTTGCCGGCTGTGGAAGTATTATAAGCTTCTTTGACATCCTACTCCACAATGTCCGAACCACTAATGATGCAGAAAATAGATTCACGGAACTCTTGCTCAACTTTTTGATGGAAATTAAGCATCCGGGAAGTTATCTCAGTCAGAGGATCTCCAGCCAACAAGAAGCGTACGGTTACGGTGCAGAAATATCACAGCAACCGCCGCCCTCACCGCCTAAACCATTACCATTATTGCTCCATTACTTAACTTTCTTCCAAAGTCCTTATGGGAAAAATTTACTTGAAGAGTATATTGAAAACTATACGATTACGAAACAGAATATTATAACTCCTACAACCACAACCCTCTCATTTTTATCAAAGTCGGAATCAGATCCAGACAATTATTCCAATTCAGTTGCAAAAAACGCAAGAGCAGAAATTCTAAACGTTTTGAATCCAACAAGGAAGGTCAAGGTACAAGAATTAGTTGAATTGGATGAGAAGATTGATAAATGCATCATTACTACCCTCACCAATCTAACTTTAGAATGTCCCAAAATTTTGGAGTACTACACTCGTTATCAGCACAGTCATTATTATTACTGGATCTGGAATTTTGACACGAGTGGTGGCAGTAGTAGCCGTGGCGGTGGAGACGCTACCCCAACAGTGACCAACAATCAGTTAGAACTCAGCATTTCCTATGATATGACCACGTGCAGCATTTATATGGATGAATGGGTGCTATTACGTGATGGAAAACCCAGATTTGAGCCGCACACTTTTAACTCTTGTCCAAGGGAGATGTTACATCCAAATGATATCCACAAATGTGTTAACTTACTACCGCTTAAAAAATACCAAAACTTATTTATCTCCTATTTTGGTGGTATGAGAAGCATGTGTAATTCTGTACACCAGCAATTAGAGAAAAAAGCTAACAAGTCTTCTTCGTCCAAAAGCCATCCTAAGGAGAGACAAAGATTTCATCCTCCTGGGGTATCACCTAAAATTGAAACAACTCAACCCGTACCAGCACCTATACAGAAATCGAATTTGATTACTATCGCAAAGAAAATTAGACCAAAATTCAAGTATAAACTTGGTCGTCGTAAATTATTTATTGGTTCATTATACTCTGATTTAAGGTAAGGTTTTTGCACTAAAATTTATATTACTTTAATGAAAAGTAATCATAATCAATTAAGAGGTACTAATTGTAATTAGTAGTTATTGGTTTGGTGTTCTTAATCTTAAACCATTGAATTATTTAATTTTAATTTTTTTCATATATGGTGATGGTACACATGACACATACAGACTGATTCTGTCGAACTTCCATGATGTTATGTATGTGATGGTATCGTTTTATTACTCGGCCTTGAATCCCGAGCTGTACCCAAATCACTTTGTTTACAAGATCTGGTTCTACCTCCGACTCACTGCTGCCTTAATTATCTCAAATAAAATTTGCTTTAACTTCCTCTCGTTCTCCCGGTCTGGGTTGGAGTACCTGGTGGTATTTATTATGTCCGTGGAAACATTGTTCATGGAAAAATATTTTAATTTTCCCACAAATGTCCTCCCATATACTGAACATTTTAATGCTGTGAGTTTTATGAACCTTTAAAGTACCTTATAATTAGAATCCTCATGATATAAAATTATAGTAGCATACGAGGTGCCAACAATTATAATATAGTTAAGTACGTAGTATGTATACGGAAGTCCAGGTAAAAAAAAATACGCTATTATTTGTATTTTTGTTAAATTTTTTTGTATCATAAAATAGAGTTGTAGTTCAATACAATGGATTGCCGTCATTACATTTTTTTTGTAAATTCCATAAATATTTTTATCTAGGATGACGTCGTCACTATGATTGACCGTTTTCGTGTCTATGGAATTCTTTTTATATTGGCTGTTGTGGTGAAGCTTAAGCTCAGGTACAATTTTATTTCTTCATTCGACTGTGTACTAACAAGTGCGCTATTTGGAAACCTACAACAATATAATTATATCCAGCTATTTAATTATTATTTACAAGGAAGCATTCGATGACAACGATAATAAAACGATACTCCCAAATCGTTGGAGGTATGCAAAGGTTTAACGTTAGATTTCAAAATGAGTTTGTTTATTCGCTATGAAATAAACATTGTGACTACGAGGGAAATACGTTATATAAATTCTTATTGTACTCACGCGACTCACGCCATACACCACGCAGTTATAATCATCATTAAATTTTATTTTCTATATGTATTTTTTCATATATAGACTCAGAAGGGAGCAGATGGAATGAAGTATGAAGCGTAAATGACTATCTTCCTGTTTTTCACTCAATTTAGTTCTGGTTTCTGAACTTCTTTTTACGAGTTTAAACATTGGATTATAAAGAATCAACATCATTTCCATTTTACATTCCGTAGAAATCGAAATCGAAATCTGATCAGATTTCTAAATTTTCTCAATCGCTCGTGCAAGAAATTTAAAATATATACAGTGTGTAAACCATATAGCCTTTGGAAAGTACAAATAAATTATAATTAATTTAGTGGTACAAAATGTACATATCCTTGATTCTTTGTAAATGTGTCGTCACTATTTTATAATGTATTTCAAATAATCGATTTCGTTTATTTTTTTTAATTAGATATGACAGACAATTATTAACGAAAAACTAAATAATATTTGAATCATGTACCCATCATATTTTACGCAAGTGTCTTTTCTTGCGTTGTTGTCGTTTGTAGCTGGCAGATAAACACGTTCCGTCCAATTTAAGTCCTTTTGTATTATTTTTAGAAAATATTGTTAGTGACGTTGTTATTTATTGTACTCATGTGTAATTATATGTACAGTTTTAGCTAATGATACACACTAATATTTCTCAATAATTGGTACTAGTATTAGTAAAGTATGTAATATGAATTGAATTTTATTACGACACAAGCTGTGTCAAGGATTATTACTCTGTCTGTACACTGCATATCTGTACAATATTGATTTCAATATTTCAGATTTCAGTCTGTTTGATGTTGCTCAAGTTAGAAATAATATTATGCAGAATGTAAATATTTATAGTGATTATAGGTATTATGTACCTGAAGTATCTAATGCAGTTTTTGTTTTTGCTGGTGTTCGTAATACTAGTACAAAATAATATGCATGTTATATTCCCATGCACCACATGGCAGCAGCAGAGGTAATGGAAAGCAAAGTATAAATAATGTAAAACCTGTGATTTAGTCATGTATTAGTTATTACCAGTGCTTGTTGTGTATACTGTGCTGACAAGGACAGGGTCAGAGGATGAAAGGAAAAGAAATATGTTGTTTTAAATTTCAAAATTATGTTTCCATGTATGCACTTCTATGTGTTCCATTCCACAGACACAGACCTATTGTAGTAGTTGTTGAAGACAGTTTGTTGAGAGTAAATGTCATGCCCGTAGGTCAAATTGGTAGTGCGAGTAGTACGTACTTAAGTAGTAGTCATAGGGCCATGGCCACATTATCAGATCCATTTATGCTGATGTTCTTTGAAGTTGAAGTCCAAATTTAAATTAGTGTATAGCAAACATAGGAGTTATAGTTATAGTTTTGGAAGTACAGTCAATAGTAATGTGTGAGGCTCAAACTGGTGTTGATGTATTTCTATCTCTATTTTGGGAATTCTAATCGTATCGTATTTCCGCTTCTCTGTTCATGTCGATGTTGTTGATCCATCCGTCCGTAGGCTAAACTGAAACTAGAATAACAATGTATGAAGAGGATAGTCGTATAATCCCGTGTTCATTTCAATTCAGAATACTTCACTACTGTACTCTCAACATCAAAATTTATTTCCTGTCAATTTCAATCTCTCATGCTAATTTTTTGGTGTGTTATTTGATTTGTGTCACTCCACTCTCCAATTTTTGATGTTTTTCTCAAATCCTGCTAAACTTACCATGTGTCCCATATTTTCATATTGGATTTTTACACATGTGTCATACGATGAACTCAATTTACTGGATAATAAAGGCAGTTTTTTTATACATTTACGCAAGAAGAAAGTTTGGCATTTAACAGGAAATATTGACAGAAAAATGATCGACGGAAATTGCGACTCTCTCTCTCTTTATATGTATGTATATGTAGTTAATTTTTACTCTGGGCTTCTTGGCTGCAGACAAAGAAAAATGACATTTACATTTTATCTCCCGGTAGTGGTAGAACTCGTAGGACATTTAAATAGTATATAGCAAAACAGCTACCTACCAATGTAAGTTGTATTTAGTAAGGGAAGGCACACAAATATGCTCGTGGTGTACTGGTGTAGATGGTATTGGTATGGTGTGCGCTTACAATTAAATCTTTGCTGTATTACGTTTACAAATATAGTTTATACGTAATAATTATAAGCATAAGAATTATAATCTAAATTATTTTAAAATGTCGACCGTATGTAATAATTGTACTTCGTTATAATATGTAGTATATGCACCTAGTTTCTTTTTTAATATTTATTGTGAGAGGTATGTACTGGGAGGGAGCATAATTAGAAAGTACCTTTGTGCCTATGAATGTGGTCTGCTGACTGGTGATGAGCAAATGAGCACGACTCAAACTTAAAAGTGCGACTCTAGTCTCTAGTAAATTACTGGTTGTGGTTTAAAATTACAGCATATTGAATTAATTTAGAAGATTTTAAATTAAAGTAAGGACACAATAATTATATTATAATTTAATGACTCCCCTGCACTGCACTCTGCATGGAAATCCCACTGAAAGTCTGTGGTTATGTAGGCTGCTGTATGGTATTTAAACAATATATTTTAATTAAATTTCATTTCGCAGAGTAGAGCGTGTCTGCTTATCTGCTTGTTATAGTGTGTGGTTGATGATGGTGTCTGCAAAAAAAAGAAGGTTTGCGCATCGGTTTAGTTTTACCATTACATAATGCACTCTGCTTGTGCCTCCTCCGACAGCATTTCCACTCCATGTATAGCATTACCATCAATTCATCATTTATATTTCGGTCTGTGTAATCATAAGCTATTAATTTACTTAGTTCCTCTGCTGTTTATCCACCCTCATACACAGCTCTGTATGAGAGTGGATAAAGAGCGAAGAAGCCATCGTCGATTTCGATTTAATTGAGCTAATTAATAATTTATTCTCTCATAATTAATGTGGTTTCACATTTTCCATTACCCTTTCCATTAAGTGGATTGCGAAATATTCAAATTTGCGATTCAAGCGACAGTCGACAGGGGAGATGGTCCATATGTAGCAGAGTTTAGGATAAAATTAAAAGGAGCTTAATATAGTTCATAGCTTAATAAATTATGTATATACAGAAAAGGGAACCATATAGCCATTGCCAAGTCCCGATTCTCCCGATAACTGAATACGAACCCTGTAGAAGGTGGATTACCAAAATTGCCAAAATATAATGATGATTTTGCTCATTATTATAAATGTATTTTCGTGTTCTACTTCCTTAAGTTTCGAATGCGATCTACGATTGCGATTACCGATGGACGATGGTAATAAAATGCGTAGGTCGCTGTGCTGGTAATGCCGTTGCCGTTGGCACTATTAGACAATACGGTACCAGTTGTAGTTGTAGTTGTAAGTGTAGTACTTGGATTTGTTGGACTTTTATTACTTTTGCATACAAATGCCATCGATAGTGACCTGTGTTGAAGTTGAAGATAACCTAGGCAGTAACCTTACCATGCACAAATCATGTGCCAAAAATATCACCTATTCTAACTTGTAATTATTATTGCTTGCGAAATATATGGAGCGTTTTTTAAAATCATTTTGTAGTAGAAAGCGAGCTATTATAGAAATGCATGTTCAAGTTAAAGTTGTGCAGTAAAAATAAAAGTATAGCTACCTGGTAATCAAGTAGAGCTGCAGATTGTCTACGATACCAAGGCTACCTACTACTGTATATGCCCATATAATGCAACCGCATCCGCCTCTGTCTATTCTAAACTATATTCTTTCGTTCGTTCAGTTTTATCGTTATTTTATCATTCAGACGTGAAATTCATTCCTGTCATCACACTGTTACCTAACTTAAAAAATCACTCATTCGCATCGGTAAGAGTGCGAGACTATATTGAAAATGAAGGTTTCAATTTCTTGTGAAAATATTGCTATTATGATGGTGAAGATGATGGACATGGAAGTACCTACATCAACGTTTTTGAGTCTAGTCAGTCCAAGACCGCCAGCACAGATTATTATTATAGCAGCTGTTAAACTCTGATGCTTTGTGCAAACATAGCAAACCGTGGCTCCTTAAAAGGTTTTAAACGTGCCTGCCCATTTACTTACCTACACTTTCTCGGCTCGTTGCCCGAAATCCAAATTTGAAATTTTTACTATAGCTAGTACTACTGGTGCGAGTAAAGTGAAGGTTTATCTGTGCACCGGTACCGGCACCGACAGACTGACACCGTGTGAATTATGAATTATGCATGCATCCCATATATTATGTTGCTTCATTTATTGAGATTAAGTCAATCCAAAAGTAATATCTCCAAAAATGTATAAAAGGCCGAGACACTATTGACTTTTGCATACAGATTCTAGAGAATAGTTTATATACTGCGTGTGCTGTGTAAACTGGAAGCATTATTATGCACGTGGGACAGTCGGCGAATATATCACCACTCACCAGGACCAGGACCAGGACAACAAAACACATGGGAACAGGGCCGGAAGAAGGAAATACTTTTAGGCAGCAATTTGTTTCCATACAAAAACCAACATTTTAATTTCATTGATGATTTTCTTTGGTGAAGCAAAATTTTGTATTTACATGTTTTAGAAAAGCGGAAAATTTTCTTTTTACTTGATTTAGAAAAGTGCAAAATGTTTTATTTACATGTTCTGAGAAAAGTGCAAAATGTTCTATTTACATGTTTTGAAAAAGGTGGAAAATGTTTTATTTGCATGTTTTTGAAATGTACAAAATATTTATTTGCATGTTTTTGAAAAATCAAAATATTCTTTTTACATGTTCTTGAAAACTGCAAAATGTTCCATTTACACGTTTTTTGAAAATTCAAGCAGCGGGGGCTGCCTACGCTGACCACATTATTCGGCCCTGCATGAGAAATGGGACATGCGACCGGTAGTAGAGTGAAGGAATAAAATAAGAAAATAAATGAGAGTCAATGTTTTATCCGTTTTATGTTGTCACTGGCGTTAGTCATGGAGTATTCATCGCCCTCCCATATTCCTACCTCATCATAAACTGGAGCGATCAATAAAAATTTCACAGTACCCAATAAATGTCAGTCCGTTTTCCATTTTCCTCCAGGAGGAACTTCTCTACTACTATGTAAATTCGAAGGGGTGACTGTTGATGTGTGGAGACGGGACGATACCGATACCGATGCCGATGTCGAATTCAAGTACCTACCTACCTTCTTTCTACTACCTCCTCTTGTATAATAAAAACTAAGACAGACTTTTTGGCACGGTCCTCCAGCTGTTTCACATTTACAAGGGCTTTTATATACTTTCTCTCTCCTTGTTACACATTATTATTACTACCCGTTTCGGTTTGCTGGCCCTGGAAATGGGCTGCGGTGGAGCAATTTCCATGTTGAACGGTTATTCATCTCACTACTCAAAGACTTTGAGCTCCTCCACATTTATTATTTGCCCTTCTTACTTTAACCTCTTAAATCTCTTATGTAATATAGTTGAGTGGATATGTTCTGTACCTATAGTAGACAATAGTAGACATGTGCTAAGATAAAATAAAAATCCTTTGTAAGCTAAACCTACGTACTTACTGCCTACTGTTCTCTTTTGGTACTTTAACTTTACCTTTTTTCATTGTTTTATTTTTGACCGGGCCCGGACCGGAACCGGCCCTTTCCATGTTCAGTCATTGCTGATGTACTGGTACTGGTACTGGTGCCCGGCTGTCCGGTAGGAATTTTATACATGTAACTACTTTCTTAAAATAAATATTACATCACTGACGCTCTACAAATTTCCGTTTGTTGTTCTTTTATTTTTTTTATCATATTATTTTCGTCTCTTCGTGCCTGTCATTTATTTCGTGCTCTAAAATTTCTGTTTTCAGGGGGAAAAAAGTTTATGCGGCAAAACGGTGAGGAATTTTGCATCCTCCTTTGGGTCCACGAAAACGAAATTATAGTCGTTTGGGTTTTACTTTTGACTTTTTGGAGTGAATCGGCCTTAAAATAGAATGTGCAATGTGATGTGATGTGATGTGGGTGGATTTTACATGAAATAGAAACATCAAAACCATTTCAATAATGGGTATATAGAAATATGGTGCATGTTGTAAAATTTATGTTGTAATATATTATTGTTATTTATGTCATGTCATAACTGGCAATTATCTTTAGGTATATGGTATAATATGGGCAAAGCAATTCCAGTTCCAGTTCCAGTCCAACCATGTTAATGGAATTATACATAGCATAATTCCAAAATTCCAAACTTTGTAAATGTGTCAAACAGAATATCAAGATTTGAGCCTTCCTTGCTTGGTTGTACTAATTATATCAGCAGCATAGCAGTATGAGTACGAACGATCGATTTTACTTTACATTACAATTTCTCATAAGTATTTTAGCTTGAAGTTCATCTACCTACCTACCTACCTACATTTTAGAGAGCAAACTCATTTTGAATGCTGACTGTAAAAACATTTGAAATTCTCATCAAAACCTTTTTGCGTGCCTAATTAAGACATGTACCGATGTAAGTAACCTATATCAGTAAATTAAAAGCGAAGAGAGATTAATTCATATTAAAGGAAATGAAAGGACTTGAAACTTTTCGCCAAAATTTTGCAATAAGGAAAGCACCTAGTTTTACCAAATTATTACTTTGCTATATACAGTATATCGTCTGTGAAGAACCAAAATGACCCATATCCAATTTAAGTTACAATAAAAATGAGCTATGTCATAAAAACAAAATTAAAAACATGCATAAAATGTTAATTAGGGGTTTTTGAAAAACGTAAAATGTTCTATTTACATGTTTTTGAAAAGTGTAAAATGTTCTAATTCATTGTTTTCGAAAAGATACAAAATGTTCTAATTCCTTGTTTTCGAAAAGATACAAAATGTTTTAAATGTTTTAATATGCTTGAAAAGTGCAAAATGTTCTATTTAAATGCTCTCAATACATATTTGAATATTTGTGTAGATAGTTGATATCTTTTCTAGCTAAAAATGGATGTGGGTCATTTTGGTTTTTCACAGACGATATATTATGTATGCACCTTATTTAAAAAAGTCCTTAAACTTATACAAGTGACGAGTTTTTTGGCAAAACATGATAAGTCCATGAAAGTATACTCTACAGGAAGAACGAAAACTAATTAATTGACTTGCGCCATTTTGCCAAAAAAACTACGGAATTTTGGGTATTTAAAAAAATTGCTTTGGTTAAACTTTGACCTTTACCATGCAGCACAGTGGCGTATTTACCTAGTTAAATAGTACACGTAACGCAAATAATCTCATTTTTAAAAAACAAAATGCACTTATCCCGTTTTGGTTAATAACTCCTCATAAGTATTAAAAATTCATCGTAGAAATAATTCACTTTATTTTTCTATCACAGTTTTTAGACAGTATAAATATTATGAATTATGGTTGTAGAAGTTGTTATATAGGCACTTTGTATTTCTTTCCTATTACAGAAATTGCTTTTTTTCCAACCTGCCATGTGACTACTACTGGCTACCTGCGTTGACTCGAGCGTAGAGTTTCCACTTACGGTTTCAATAATCTTGATTATTTTGTTATTCTGTTTCATTTGTCACTAATGCATGGGGACTTAAGCATATACGCGATTGAAACTGCATATAATTACTGCGTAATCAAAATGCACGAACAACGAAGGAAAGGAAAGCAGATACATACATACATCAAAGAGAGAGAGACGTGAATATAGAAAAAACAGCAGCATACTTTTAGTATAATCCTTAACATTACACAATAATAATTTTCATATTTATATATTTATTTGATAATACGTATATCTAAATAAGCTTTAATTATTTGCTTTCAGTATTACATTATAGAATGAAATTCCAAAAGTCACATTCTTGTATTATTCTGAATGCTTAAGAACTCACGAAAAGCTCATTCACTACTAGTTTACTATATAATGTGGTGTAGGCGATGAGAGAGACTAATAATGCACCATACCACCAGTACCAGTTACCGTCACCGTTACCGTTACCAGCAACAGAAACCAACACCATACATATAGGATATGCCATGCTTGCCATAGGCATGCTATAGTAGGCAATTTAATGGAAAATCAAATCAAATAATCATATCACGTCTCTGTCTCTCTCTCACACACACACACACATTCTTTCCTTTCACTTTCTTTTCTTTTTTTTTTGAGTGCCGTTTTTGCGAGTTGTTATACAGTACTTAACTATGTAGGTCTCCAGTTACACTCTGCACGTCAAAGAACAACAATAACAAGACAACTTAGTTACCGTACCGCTAACAAAATTTTGGTTATAACACATTGTAGTATCGGTAGTACAGTAGTTCATGTTTCAAAGCTCAAAAGGAGAGGCAGACAAGGTAACCACTACACAAGTGCGAGACTAAACGCAAACCACTTGTCATTAGCATTATTACTACTACTACGACCGTCGCCGTCGCTGAAACTTCATACAGTCAGTGGTAATATATAATACACACAGTCCCGATCCCGATTACGATATTACGATGATTAGTGTTATTTGCCGACAGCCCAGAATTTATAAATTATCAAAGACTTATCCTTAGAATTAGCTTTAAGTTTTGGTTTGCTATTATTGTTATTCTTTAGTATATACGCTATTATCGGCATCGCTAATCAGCATCGGTACCGGCATCGGCCGGCATGATAAATGACACTATTATTACACTAATGTGGATCTTATAAAGTTTGTTTTTTGTGTCCTATGACAGTTTATATGATGGTCTACACTATAGAAAGATTCTTAAGTTTATACAAGAAATTATTGCTGCAGATTCTTGTCGGTTGCCGATTGTGAATTATAAAATTTATGATAGAAGAAACAAGACTAGATGCACGTATACTTTGCAGGTAAACTAAAATACTTGCTGCTTTTGTTTGATCGTTTTTAGTTATTTATCTATTTTTGGGTTATTTTAAAATCATCTACCAATATATCGTCTGTGAAGAATCAAAATTACCCACATCCATTTGTAGCTAAAAACAATATTCACCGTCTACAAAAATATTGTGAATATGTCTTAAATGAATTTAAATAGAATATTTTGAAATTTTAAAAAATATGTAAATAGAACATTTTACAATTTTCAAAAACATGTAAATAGAACATTTTACACTTTTCAAAAACATGTAAATAGAACATTTTACACTTTTCAAAAACATGTAAATAGAACATTTTACACTTTTCAAAAACATGTAAATAGAACATTTTACACTTTTCAAAAACATGTAAATAGAACATTTTGCACTTTTCTAAAAACATGTACCTAAATAGAACATTGAGCACTTTTCTGAATCAAGTAAAAAGAACATTTTGCACTTTTCTAAAACATGTAAATAGAACATTTTGCACTTTTCTCAAAACATGTAAATAGAACATTTTGCACTTTTCTCAAAACATGTAAATAGAACATTTTACACTTTTCAAAAACATGTAAATAGAACATTTTACATTTCGAAAAATCTATGAATTAACATTTTACACACCTTTCTCATTTACTAAGTTTATGACGTAACTCATTTTGATTCTAGCTTAAATTGGGTATGGGCCATTTTGGTTCTTCATAGACGATATTACGCAAAAACTAACTTTACAAAAATTTAATTAATACATCATTTTGTTGAAGCGCTTAAAAAATTAAAAAATAATATTTCTTCAAATTCCAAATTTTTTTGTTTTAGTATTTTTATTTTTTGAAATTTGTCAATACAATTTTCGGATTTTGATTTTGGTCGCGTTATGCAAGGTTAAAAGAGAGGCTGTACTATAGTCATTACGTTCCCGTTTGAATAATGTAAAATTTGTATATATTTAGAGTGACTTATCGAACTTTTAGGTTTGGCGGGAAATTCAAATGCCCGTCTTAAATTATTATACAATTTTATTACAATAATATGATGTACCTACCTAATTAAAACATACTACACCCTTCTATAGTTACTGCTTTCTGCAAATCTGCTAATGCTGGGAAAAAACAAGGGATTTGGCAGAATGTTATTGTGGGTACTCGGTACTGCTTCTTCCCCAAAAACTGCGATATTTACCGCCATAGAATCTCAAATTTGTTTTTTGAAAAATAAATGAGAAAGCATTTTGTGTGTGTGTGTGTTTGCAGTAATGTTGGTCATGGTCTGTGTTTACTTTAGATTAGATTAGATTTTCGGACGTACACATCTTGTAAAGAAAAAGACAGAGAAAGAGTTTAGAGGCAGAGTTTTATACTGATGCATGTTAACAGCTTTTTTTGTTGCGTAGTATTTTTTCCCTTCGGCCCAATTTGAAATTGCAGATTGCAGATCCGCGACTTGTTTTGTCCTGCTGTATGGTTGCTTGGTATACCTATATATTGTGAAATGTACTGAAAATGGTCGTGCGGGGAAAAAAATTATTCTGCGGCAGAATTCCTGATTTACTATAAACATTTTTGAGGCGAAGTCAAGTCAAAGCATTCTTGAGGTCTTATTGAGTTACTCGCAGGAGTCGCAGGAGTCATATATTGTCACATATATACTGCAAAGTCACAATTCTGCACTCTAACTGTATAATGCAAGACGTAACAGATGAGATTTCGTAATTCGTAGGTACCCTCCTGTGTACCCACTGTGTTGGGACGGGTCCTGGTCCTATGGTTTGGTTGGTGGTGCAGTGTGTGTGTGAATGCTTTTTGAATTTGCAATTCTTGTCTATATCAAATGTTATGTAGATTGTATGTAGGTGTAGGTATTCGCAAGACTGCCACGGATTTCTATAGTGCAACTAACTATATGGCTACTGAAGAAGCAAAATTCCCCATCTCCATTTTTGTACTTAAATATCGTCTGTGAAGAACCAAAATGACCCATATCCATTTTTAGTCAAAAACAAAATGTACTATCTTCAGAAAAAAATTAAAATAACATGTTCATGAAGGCTTGTAAATAGAACCTTGTGCATTTTTCAAAAACCAAATAAATAGAATATTTTGCATTTTTCAAAAACACTTAAATAGGACATTTTGCACTTTTCAAAAAACAAGCAAATAGAATATTTTTCAATTTTCAAAAAACATGTACATCGAAATTTTTACACTTTTCAAAAACACTTAAATAGGACATTTTGCACTTTTCAAAAACATGTAAATAGAACAATTTGCTCATTTTAGAAACTCGTGATTAGCATTGTAAGCATGTATCTTATTTACTGTCTTTTTTGACATAGCTCATTTTAATTGTAGCATAAATTGGAAATGGTTCATTTTGGTTCTTCATAGACGATATAGTCTTTTTCAGCACAATAATATGCAATCGGAAATATCTGCTTGCTTGTATTTTGCTGGCAAAAAATTAAACAGCTAAAAACATTACAAAATAGAGATGGGGAATTTTGCTTGCTTTTAGTGTGAATTGGAGATTGGAAATTTTGTATCTTCAGTATCTAGCAATATGAGTAGGTACTATTGAGTATTTGACGACTGCTATACATGTCCCTCCTTGTTTTTCTTGGCGCTGTCGTAATCTCATATAAGATGTCCTGATTTCCTCCCTGTTCCTATTTAATACGTACTACTTACATTTTATTTGATATAGTCAGAGACTTTGCTACTATAGTGTAGACAGAAGAAAGACAGATACTCTCGTTTTCGTTTTCGTTCTCATTCTCGTGTGCCACGTCGCGTCGCTGTCGATTCGATCTCGATGTCTTGTTATTAAGTATTCAGTTTCAGAGACAAGACGAACTTCTTCCATGCCTTCTGTTCTCCTGTATTATGCTCGATCTTTCTTATATTGTATTCGGTGTCTCATACGTAATTTTTTTTCTTGCATTTCGTTTTATTGTATACATGTCTTCACTTATGTCCCCGTCCGTCCTTCTCAATTTCTCACGCTTGCTCTATATACACATAAACATATCGCATATCCATAGACATTTTTTTGCCTCTTTGGTTTTAGCCGTTTAAATCCCAATTTTTTAAAGAAGGTTTAAAGGTCTGATCTTTAAAACGACTCGAAGACGTTCACTGTAACAATTTTAAGAAAAGTAAAACATTTTGCACTTTTTAAAAACATTTCTATAAATAGAATATTTTGCAATTTTAAAAAAACATACACAGAATATTTTGCACTTTTCAAAAAACACGCAAATAGAATATTTTGCAGTTTTAAAAAAACATGCAAATAAAATATTTTGCACATTTCAAAAAACACGCAAATAAAACATTTTGCACATTTCAAAAAACACGCAAATAAGACATTTTGAACATTTCAAAAACTCATAATAATTAGCATTTTATCTAATATTTTAGCCTCTATCTCATTATCATCATCATTCATTATTAATTTTTGACAAAGTTCCTTCTAAAGCAATAAACTGGATATGTGCCATTTTGGTTATTTATTCACAATATTTTAAAGAATGTATTTAAAATTCTCAAATTCAACACAATTAAAGGTAAGGTTATAGAAGCAAGGTGCCTACTGATATATGGAGGTTCCTTTTTGAATTTACATATTCGATAATTCGATTATCTAGATCAGTAGTGGAAGAAGTAAATAACGGCATGATTGGAAATTGTAAAGGGTTAAAAGGACGAACACTCTACATACTCTACGTACTTCCTATAATAATTATTCTGCTGCTACTGCAATCTGCAATGGTACTACTATCATCTGTATCTGTAGCCTATATATTCAGTATCCTGTGTTGTGGACCATAACTGATTCTATGTATAAAGCCCAAGCCGAAGCACTTTTTACTTTCAATCAATTCTCATAGAGTTCTCGTTCTCAGTCAGTAGTACTCACCAGTACTATTACCTCTTTTCTCATGCAATTACATGACTACGTCAACGGTACGAGGCGAGGCGATCAGCGAATCTCGAATCTACATAGCCATCCCGTCATAATGGTTGCAAAACGATCTATCTTCCAGTCCTTGTCGTCATTTAGTGGTAGCGCACTCTTCATTCTAAATACACAGAGCATTAAAAAAGGAGCATAATTTCCCTTTTAAGTTCCCCTGTGGTCTCGATATTATTATTGACATGGCGAATCGAGATCGTAAAAAGAGAGGCAGAAAAAAAAAACAAGATAAATGATATGGGACATGGTCTGGCATTTTGGCATACAGTAAATGCTTGCTTTAAATGTAATGATAGTAAATTAAATAATGACGATAATTACTCTCGTATTGCAGTTGCAGTTGAGTGGTTCCAAAAAAATGGTTCTATAAAATGAAAATGAAATTGGCTATGCATATGTATGGAGATTACGTCCCCGTTGCGTGTACATAAGCAGTTACAAACGAGGGAGTACTATGCAACAGCGCAAGCTGAAACAGGCCAAGAAAATAAATGGAAAATGAACGTAATTACGAATGCACAATAGAATATATATATAGAGAATCTCTCAAGGCTAAAAAGTATTGGAAAACCACCGCACCGAGTGAATGTGAAGCTATGACTCGAGTTGCAAAAATGTAAGTAGAGCTAGAGCACGAAATAAAGATGTAAGGATTCAAATTAAGTTTTGGGGAAAAAGTATAAAAATAGAAAATGGAATGTTTTTCTATTTTTTTTATTAACATAATGTAAGGTGAGTATTTTGGTTATTAGTAAGTTTAAAAAATAGCTATTTCAAAAATGTGTAAATAGAACAATGACATGTTGAAGATCTAAAAAATATATATAATATCGAACATTAGAATGGTTTCAAAAAAATTAAATAGAACATTTTGAAGGTTTTAAAGAGACGTAAGTTAAACATTTTGAAGGTTACCAAAAAATAAAAATATAAAATTTTGGAAGTTTCAAAAATCGTAAATAGAAAATGTTGAAGGCTTAAAAAAATTCAAATTGAACATTTTGAAGATTTCAAAAAAATGGAAATAGAACATGTTGAAGGCTTAAAAAAATTCAAATTGAACATTTTGAAGATTTCAAAAAAATGGAAATAGAACATTTTGAACGTTTAAAAAAAAATATAAATTGAACATTTTGAACGTTTAAAAAAATGGAAATAGAACATTTTGAAGGTTAAAAAAAATTAATTTTAAAATTTTGAAAGCATAAAAAAAATGTAAATAGAACATTTTTTATTTAAAAAACAATAGAAATAGAACATTTTGAAGGTTTCAAAAAAATAGTAATAGAACATTTTAAAGGTTTCAAAAAAACTTCAAAAAAGAATTTCAGTGCTTCAAACAAATGGAAATAACACATTTTGAAGGTTAAAAATAATTGAATTCGAGCATTGCGATTCTTTAAAAATGTTTTAATCCTACCAATTTTAATTAGAAGTTTAGAACATTAAAATAACGTGCTAAATGTTTATAATATAACGTTATATCCATGCTAAAATACCATACCTTGTTACGCATTCATGAATAGAACATTTTGAAACCATTTTAAAAAGTGCAACTATACAACAAAAGGCTCTCCGTTCCGGACTGTTTACAAATCCAGGGTTCATTTTTTCATGTTTCCCATTTCCGATGATGCAGAATTCTGAATTTCTCATTTCCATTAAATGATAATTTATTCTCTCTTTTTGACATTACATTACCTCTCCACCTGCATTGTTATTCGCGCAAGTAGCGTGAATGTATGACATTTGGATTACGCTCAGATGATAATATTATGAAGGGGCACGTAACGTAGTACGTAAACGACAACCTACAAGCCGACAACATAAGTACAAACTTACCTATATATCTATTTATCTATATAACCTTTCCCCCTATAAGTACATACATAGTTGATTGGACAGCCTTATCCTTATAGCCCCATATACAGAATTCTTATCCATCCAAAGCAAAAAGTACTGATATTTTAGCTAGTAGCGCCCAGATACATACTACTACTACATTGAAAATTGCAATTGCAAACGGCATGCCATGCGCTTCCTTTCGCTTCCGCACATAAAAGCTTCCTCTCTTCTCATTCTCATTTTCTCATATAAAATAAATTCGTCCTCAATTCTCGCAGTGTCTGTGCTGTGTGGCTGTGTGCAGTGCATTACTTTTGACTTGAGCCTTTTTCCAGTTTCCCTCTTTTGCCATCTTTTTTAGCTTTTAGCTTAAACTTGACTTTTTTTTATATGCTCACGCGGCTTATTGTTCCTTTTTTTTATCCCTCCACATTACATGAGAAAGATGATCCTATGTAAATACATCATTTAGCCGTATCCGTAATTATAGCATGTAAGCACTCACTCACATTCTTCCCACACCAACCATTCCAGCTGTAGATACGAAAACTTAACTGCTCGATTTTACTTTCATTCAGCTCTACAGTGAAAAGCATATATTCATATAGGTACCGATACCGCTACCGTATATTCCCAAATAACTCCCGGGTCCCCAATAACTCCCGGGGTCTTTAGCATTGAATCAAAAATGGAGAAGAATGGCCCCGGCCCCCTTCCATGGGAAGCCTTTAGCCCCCTACTTTTTAAAATGGTGTAGATAGAACGTTTTGCACATTTCAAAATGGTGTAAATAGACCGTTTCGCACTTTTCAAAATGGTGTAAATAGAACGTTTCGAACTTTTCAAAATGGTGTAAATAGAACGTTTTGCACATTTCAAAATGGTGTAAATATAACGTTTTGCACATTTCAAAAACATGTAAATAAATGTTTTTGCACATTTCAAAAACATGCGAATTAATTTTTTTGAACTTTTCAAAATCATGCAAATAAAACATTTAACACTTTTCTCAAAAACCTGTAAATAGAGCATTTTGCAATTTTCAGAATCAAGTAAATTACACAATTTTGCACTTTTCTAAAACATTTAAACACAACGTTTTGCTTTACCAAAGAAAATCTTCAATATAAAAACCCCCCAAAATTGTGGTTTTTGTATAGGAACAAATTGCTCCCTAAAAGCAATTTATTCCTTCGTCGCCGGCCCTGTTCGAAGTTTTACGGTACCCGTACCGGCATCTCTAAGGAATGTATATATATATATATACAATTTTACTTACGTTTTCAGGGTTTCATATACATTGCAAAAAGAATAAAAGAAAACCCCGTGCTCCAATCCGTACAGATATCCGTATCCGTACGGGACAATATATTACGTACACATTATGACCGTGAACTTCTCTTTTTGATTTAGTTTTGTGAATTGAGGTCGACTTGAGTTGCTGTGATGTGATGTGAGCGGATGGGAAGATGGAACATGGATTATATTTTGCTATAAAATAAACCAGCAGTAGCTCGAGTCGGGTACTCCATCACTGCACTAAAAGATCTAGACACACAGAACAGACTAAACCAAACGAATCCAATCCTCAAAGCAAGCAAACTACCAAAACCAAACAAACGACGACGGGTATGGCAACGGTAACGGCAACAGCAATGACATAATATAATGCGTTGCAATATCCTCGAAAAATGAACGAAAACTTTGTGCGGTTAATTGCGGGATTGAGCTGAATGAAACTGAAGCGCGCGGGATTTGGATTGTCAGGCCTTAAATTCCAACAAAACTCCAAAACTCCAAACAGGGGAATAATACGACAACGACAACGAAAACGAATAAAGACCGAAGACGAAGACGTGGCCAACTACAACGAGGACGTCTCCCCACGTTTTTTCCCTCTCAGTTGAGATCCAGATTCAGCTCCAGCAGGAGACAAAATAGTGAGTGCTTCAAAATGTGTGCCCTGTGTCTAATTGTACTCCGAATCCGAATCCCCGTGATGGTGGTTGTTGTCACAGAAGAGGTTAAAGTGCTACAAGAAAATACAGAGCTGCTTCCTGTGGTGGGGAACTGGAGACAGGAGAAAAACGGAAGCTGGAATCGAAGAAACCGAAACTGGAAAAGTGAGATTCTATATTTTTCTTAATGGTTGACATAAGTGTCGCCCAGAAGTCGGAGGGGAAGGGAAGGAGGGCGGTCGTAAATGGGAGCAAAAATACCCATGTTGCTTGCCTGGTTCTGGTCCTGGTCCGGGGCCGTAAGTGAGTGCGAGTTGAGTGAGTAGAGATTGTGTACATACTTCGTTAGGTAGGTTCTTTAGGTCCTGCTTTATTTACTATGTGGATTTTATTGTTTCCAATCTGTACTGTGAGTCTGTGAGCGAACGTACTGCACAGTCAGCTACATATATCTGTAGGCCAAAGAGCCTCTCTCTGAAAATGTGGATTGCGAAACTCATCTGCATCTCGTGTATGTATATGTCATCTTATCTTCTCCAGCTTCCAGTGCCAGTCCTGCTGTTTTTTTACTGCAGGGGTTGCACAGTGTAGAGTACAGTCGAGAGATAGTTTAATGCAATTCTGTTAGTGTCGTGTCGCGTACTGTCATGTTTACCATTTCTATCTTAAAAGCTAATATCTGTATGAAACTTGATACTTATATAATATGCAGCTAAGCAATACATTATCTCGTTAGTGAAGTGTCAAAATGTCGTACATGATGTACTAGTACGTAAAAAACGCTTAAATGAGATAGATGGGGAAACCGCAAACCGCTAATTACGGGTTTGTGAAATGTACAAAATGTTTTACTTGCATGTTGTTTTGGAATTTGCAAAATATTCTAATTACATATTTTTTGAAAAGTGCAAAATGTTCTATGGAGATATTTATATACATGTTTTTCAAGTGTGCAAAATTTTCTAATTACATGGTTTTTCAAAGTGCAAAATGTTCAATTAACATTTTTTTGAAAAGCATAAAATGTTCTATTTACCAACATGTTTTTGAAAAGCGCATTGTTATATTTACACGGTTTTCAAAAGTGTAAAATGTTCTATTTACATGTTTTTGAAAAGTATAAAATGTTCGATTTACATGTTTTTGAAAAGTGTAAAATGTTCTAAGTATGTACATGGTTTTAAAAGTGCGAAATGTTTTATTTGCATGTTTTCAAAATTTTCAAAATATTCCATGGGCACGCTTCTACAGGATCAAGACATTTAAATTTTGCATTGTAGATAGTACCTTTTATTTTCAGGTAAAAATGAAGACGGCTTATTTTGAGTCTTCACTCACGACATATGTAGAGTACACAGATGTATATAGTTCGATAATTCCATATACTAGTCGTTCCGTTTATATTCTTGGTCTTTTCCATTTCGATCCGATTCAATTTTCTTGTTGTCTCCGTCTGTGTCCTGATGTGTGTCCCCTGTCTCCTGCTTCGTCTCTTTCTGTTCTTGTCTTTGTTTCAGGATCATAGTCTCACTTGTCGGTTTCTATTTCATTAGTCAAGACCTCGCGCTATGTCAATTTTACTCCCACATGAAGTCGTCTTCATCCTTAAGGATATAAATTAGATTTGACTGTATAAATTATAATGGATTTGATTTTATGAGGGAATTATTATTTTACAGATAAATGACGAGTTACAACGAGTGAGGATTTTATTTTCTGCATAATATGCCTCCATTTTTAATTAATTATTGTATTTACTTAATTATATGGCATTTCATAGCTAAATTTGTAGACGAAGCCGACAAGCTTTTTCAAAAAGGACTGTGCATTTTTTTTGTATTACATAATACTTTTTGGGTTTGAGAGTTTTGAGACTGATGGGTCTTGGACCTTAGGGGTGATTCATAAATGATGTTACCCAAATTATCACTCGTTGCACCCCAAGTAATTACTTTAACATTACTTAAATGAGTATCTTTAACATGACATATGGTAGCAATGCCTGACTTATGCCATCATTTATGGACGATCCCTTACAAAGAATTAATCTACCTAGAAAATGAAAATGAAGAGAGAAAATGAAAAATAAACATTACAGTCATGGTATATTGCTTTATTGCGTGTGGGTGGCGTGTGTTCTTCACATTTAAATCTACAAGGTGGTGTATGTACATTGAATTACATTGCATAATGCTATCTAGGTACTAAAGGGCTGTAGGGAAGGTACAATGGCTATAGATATGCCTATAGGGCGGCATACTACGGCATAATACGGAATGAAATTGGTATAATTTAATGCACGGCACGTGGAGATGGATTTGATTGAAGAACGTGTTTAATTACGAAACCCGAGTCTAATTCCGTAAATTCAGTCAGACGCTCCTCTCCCAGTCCCAGTCTTCATGTTCTTCTTCCTTTTCCCATGGAGACATATTGGCAATTTGGCAATTTGACAGTTGTAATTTTGTCTCTCATGGAATAAATAGCCATAGGTTTATCCTCTTACTACCGCAGGGATCCGGAGCGTGGATGAAATTAAATGCTGCAATAGTCAAAGGGACAGAACCTATTTTACTGTGGTTTTTAATAGCGATAGCGGGGTACAATTACTCCTGGAGTTCTCAGTGTTCTCACATTAAATTAGTATCAGTATAGTGCCATAGGACCAGGACCAGTACCAGTTGTGACAGCATTTTGCAAACTTACCCATATATTATGTCCACCCATATAGATACGGTATGCCCGTATTTTGGAGTGGATTTGAATAATTATTTGTAACACCATACCAGTGCCAGCACTATTTATGCCCACATTTTGCGACAGAAAATACTTTGTACCTACCTACTTATCATTCATTGCAATCTTCTGTAAGCTCATGATTAATTTACTCACTTATTTGTACTTAATTCGCTGAAACTAGTATGTATATATGTATTCCTACCTCCGACATGGTTCTCTATGCAATGCCAATTTCTATAGAAAAGTACATACACGTTTTCATTCTTTGGAATATTTTCTATTTCCTTTAAAATTCCATAGTATATTATCGTCGGTAAAGGATTAAAATGAGTGATTTCCATTTTAAGCTTTAAAAAATGCATTAATTATCTACAAAAATAAATCAGGCACAGAACAGACAGTTTTTCACATTTCAAAATGGTGTAAATAGAACGTTTTGCACAAATCAAAATTGTGTAAATAGACCGTTTCGCACACTTCAAAATGGTGTAAATAGAACGTTTCGCACATTTCACAACGGTGTAAATAGAACGTTTTTCACATTTCAAAACGGTGCAAATGGAACGTTTTGCAATTTTCAAAATGGTTTAAATAGAACATTTTGCACACTACAAACTGGTGTAAATAGAACGTTTCGCATTTTTCAAAATAGTGTAAATAGAGCGTTTTGCACATTTAAAAAAACCCATCAGATAGAATCTTTTGCAGTTTTTAAAATGGTTTAAATGGAAAGTTGTGCACATTTCAACAACCCACAGATAGAACATTTTGCAAAACACAAGGAAATTGAAATTTTTGCCTTTTTCAAAAAACCTCCTATTTAAAATTTTACGTCCTTGCCTCATGTAAAATTGTATGAACTTGACTCATTTTAATTCTACCTTAAATTAGATATGAGTCATTTTGATTCTTCACCTACGAAATTTTACATATACGCATTTTATCTATTTTTTAAATGAAGTGCCAGCGATGCCGTAGCGTACCTATGTCTAACGATAAGTATTTCACTATTTGCTTATCGTCAAAATAGAAGATGCGCCATGAAACTGAAGTATAGTCAGTCAGTCGTCCTTGAATTTGGATTCGGATACCATAATCGTAATTCCTGGAAAATTTTAACCTTTCAGTGCAAATTAAATTTCTCAAGAATTCTTTATGATTCGATTTCGGAGTTGAATTAATAGGATGAGACCTACTACCTATACAGACTGTAGACGATGTAAGTACCTAGTAGTAGATGGTCGTTCGTTTTCATTAGCGTGGGTGTTAGTGTTGAGGCTGCTGGTACTTGTACTGGGAACTAAACTGGTTAGAGATGGGAATAATGTATGAGGCACATTATTGTCATTAATATTTAACGAGTTCTATCAGCTTTTACTGTGTAGTGTGTTTATTAGTTTTTTTATGACAACTTATATGTTTGTACATATATATGGTTCTGATTCTGTTTTAGAAGTCCGAGTCAAACTGTAAATATACTTGTAATTATGCTTGGAACAGAATTAGAACTTATGAGTTGAAAAGAATGTCGGCAGCGTAATACATACGACATACACAGTAATAAAAAAAGCGTGCAAAATATTTATGTTAATTTGGTACGAAGTCTAATACCATATAGAAAATATTTCAAACTGTTTATTATTCTTGATATTGAATTAGTAAATATTGTATATCATATTATTATCAAGTTTTATTACTAGTAAATGAAAGGAATGAAGGGGGCGGGCAAGATGTATCACGGTTTCCCTTTCCGGTTCCGGTCTCGGTTCAGGCGTCAGTTCAGCTCCAACGACGAACGAAACTTCCAGCGTCTGTGGTCTTTAGTTTTATTTTACTTTATCTCTATGGGAGGATGGAACGGATATTAAGGCGATAACGATGACGATATCATGTAGAACGCAATGTTTACTCTCTGTTTTACTTTTAGCGGGTAGTCTGCTGGCCTCGTTATTTGCTTAAAATTAGTAAAAAAAAGTAGTAGCAAAAGGCGAAAGTACATGGCAAAGAAGGCGCTATATTGTATGGTGTTATATAACCTTGACCGGGGACTAAAAGGAAAGGAAGGCAAAAATAAAAGCAGATAAGTAATAAAATCTGGTACTGACAACTGATACTGGATTTTGTTTTATTATGGCTAACTACTGATATCGTCAGTGAAGAACCAAAATGACCCATATCCAATTTTAGCTAGAATCAAAATGAGCTATGTCATAAAAGCAACATGAAAAACGTGCATAAAATGTTAATTAAGAGTTTTTGAAAAGTGTAAAATGTTCTATTTACATGTTTTTGGAAAGGTGCAAAAATTAGCAAAATGTTCTAATTTCATGTTTTTAAAAAGTGTCAAACGATCTATTTACATGTTTTTGGAAAGGTGCAAAATGTTCTAATTCCATGTTTTTGAAAAGTGCAAAATATTTTATTTACATCTTTTTGAAAACTTCAAAACGTTCCATTTACATGTTTTTGAAAAGTGCAAAATGTTCTATTTAAATGGTTTCAAGACATGTTTCTATATTTTTGTAGATAGTAGATATTGTTTTTACCTACAAATGGATATGGGTCATTTTGGTTCTTCACTGATGATATATATTAAGCCAAAGCCGAAGAAGTGTTATGACTATATGTGTATATTTGTAACTAAAGGCGAAAGACAGTCTGGATTTTTTGTTATTTAAATAAAAACTTGTGGATATTATTTAACTCACATAGGGATCATTCATAAACGACGTCACGCACGTAGCAAATCTCTTCCTAAATGTAATTTAAATATGGCATAGAATAAAACGGCCACTGTAAGTAACTAGCCATAGTTGTCAAAAAAAATAAATGCGATGACTTTGAATGATCATTGTAATTGAACGTTTCCTTTGACTTCCACACTACTAAACAATTTCGCTAAGTCGTGAATTTTGTATTATTTGCATTATTATTAATACTGTATTATAAGCCCCGTTCAAGTGTATTTACGTCTACATTGCTCCTAATCATGTAGTCAAGAAATAATAAAAAAATCCGTATCCTTATCCTTCTTATGCCATCAGCATAATGTGGGTATACAACAAAAGGTAAAATATCAGAATTAGTCACTTATGGACTTTGCTTTCAACTCCTAATCTTCAATCTACATTCATGCATTAGCTCTTTAGTACAAATATTACTATATATGTTAATATGTTGGTATATTTATGTGGTTAGTACTACGTGGCTTGTAATAGTTGTACAAAAGTATTAAGTGCTTCTACTTTATTAGTATTGCGTGTGTGGTTGGTTGGTTGTGTGTATTTTGTAATTTTATTTTTAGTTCAAAGATCCACACACGTAATCAACCATCATGAGTTGAACGCATTTGAATATTTAATGGGGGAAAAAGAGATCCTCATAGCAATAACACTTTCACCCACCAACCACATGAGCACAAGCAAAGTGTACATATATAATTGTAAGTGAAGATGAAGAATCAAAACGGCCAATATCCAATTTAAGCTAGAACTAATATGAGGTATGTGAAAAAAAACTTTGAATGAAATAGATGCCTAAAATGCTAATTAGGAGTTAGAATGTTAGAAGTTTTTGAAAAGTACAAAATATATTGTGTTTAAGTGTTTGAAATGTGCAAAAAATGCTCTATTTAAATGTTTTTCAACTGTTCAAAATATTCTATTTTGGTGGTGCATGTTTTAGAAATATGCAAATTGTTCTATGTATGTATAGGAACATGCTTTTGAAATCAAGGCATTTTAATTTTTTCTTTGTATATAGTTAGAGCATTTTATTTTCAGCCAAAAGTTTGACATGTTTTAACAAAGTGCAAAATTTTATATTTACGAGTTTTTGAAATGTACAAAATGTTTTATTGAAGCGTTTATGAAATGTGTAAAATGTTCTATTTACATGTTTTAAAAAAGTGCCAAATATTCTACTTGCGTGTTTTTGAAAAGTATAAAATGTTCTATTTACTCTCTTTCAGAATCACGCCACATTTATTTTATAAACAGTGCATTTAGTTTTTACCTAAAAATCAAAATGGTTCATTTTGAGTTTTCACTGGAGATGTTCTATTTTTAAATAAAGCAGTATACACTCTATAGAATAGAATATAAAAAATAAAATAAATTGCTCGTCATAATAGTCCACCATGATCATGATTACGTAAATTTTAATGCGAATGTCAAATATGTACATGTGTGAAGAAAAAGACGCTGTTTGAGGTGACATTAGTTTCAATTGGTTTTCAAGTATATAAAAAATTCTATATGGTTTGTTTTGTTGTTCGTTAACCTCTTGAATATTAAATGTATATTTTCTAGAGAGTGAATTGTATTGTGTGTTTGAGTTTCGGTAAACTGGTACTGGTGCTGGTACTGTTTCTCGCAGACGGCTGCTGGCTGTTGGTTCATTCGCCATTACAAAAATTATGTAAATATAGCATGCAAAAATTATTGACCATAAAAAATAAACTAAAAAAGAAAAACGAAAATAGCTAGTCACCCTCGTCACCAGTCACAGTCACCACCAATCATCCTCAGCAACACATGCATTTTTGGTCGTTGAATTGAGATTGGGAAGAAGGTGAAAATTATTATTCTTCAAGTTGCGTCGCCTGCTTAGCTATATATTAAGTTTCTACATATATATTGTGTGTATTTATTTGCGCACATTACACAGTACAAAAGCGAAATGTTAATATTTTCTTATGACAAGACGTATCATCTATATGTAGGTTATGTATATAGCCATCATGCGAAGCTTTTTTGATAACTTTTTTGTCAGGAAAAAAAGCAATGACTTAACAATTCGAATCCTGAATTCAAAATATTCTTTTGTAGTCGTTCTCGTTCGTTGTTGGACGAGTTTTTGAGGACGACATAACATTATGTACCTAGGTGCATAGAAATACAAGTAAGAAGTAGATGAGAAGGTGAAAAAGACATAGTAGCTGGTCTGACAGCTGAGGTTGACGTGTGAAGAGGGGAACTCAAAATGTCATGTTTCACATTTAAGCAAACAATCGTAAATCGTCATCGCAATCGTCGGCAAAGACACATCAAGTCCAGACATTAAAGTATATGTAAGTAACCTACAAGTTACAAGTTAGGATAAAAGGTCTAGTGGAGTCTATAGCCAAGCTTGATTTTTATCAAAATAATAAATTATTACTACAACCAATATTTACTCACTAATATAATTACCATGACAAACAATTAACCAATGACTTTAACGTTATTAAACTGCTCTAATGGCTACAGGATTTATGACGCAGTACATGGAAAATCTGGACATCAAAAAATAAATATATGTGAGTTACAATCATTACTTACGTGATAGCCTATTAATACCTTAGTGCTAACACACACACTACATTAATCTTCAATGCAATGGTAATGAAATACTTCGATGCGATCGTGAGTCTACTATTTTTAATCTTGCTTCGCTCTACTTTCTAATTTAAACCGTATAAAGTCGAAGCTCACTCACAAAACCATCGCTATCGTCTTGAAATAATCTGATAACAGCGACTCACAAATTCCCACCCATCACTGCCATGTCGTTGTTGTTGTTTTGATTGTCATTTTGAACTGAATGTCAACGTCAGAGTTCCTACCATGTCAAACCAACATTCAGTAATCTCTGGAACTTGAATCGAACAAAAGCTCTAAAGCCGCAAGTTTTTCCGTGACCCCAGTCCGCCCCTGTATGTGGTTCAATGGTATCTGTTGACGCACGTAATAATTACTAGTAACAAAATCAGTGAAATAGTATTACTTCGTTTCCTCCTGTGCCTCATGCCTGTTTATTAATAATTAATAAATTGTATTATAATAAGAAACTCAGTTTCCTGTGTTTCCAGAATTTACCGCAAACATACCAAAGTAGCAACGATTCATGAGAGTTATGAGATGAGAGTGATGAGTCGATGAGTGATTGTGATGCAAGTATTATATATGAGGTAAAGTATATGCAGCAAAATTATTTGTAAGTATATAATATTAACAGTGATTAGTTCCAGGAGAGATTTTGATGAATTTCATGCACAGACACCCGCGATGGCCCGACCTCAAGTACTGTTTCCGGCTCCGGAATGCGTATTTTAGTTTAAAGTTTGTTCAGGCATTTCGAAACTCAGGCTACGGAATGTAGTGTTCCGTTACCACCCGGTGATCTATATTTGAAGGAATAATTTACAATCGGATATTCTTCGTATAGTAACAATATTTTTCTCTTATTTTCGTTATGATGTGCTAATTCTCATAACGATGTAATTAATTACACAAATGTAAACATTTAGATAAACTTCCACAAAGCTGTTGGTATACATTTGAAAAGTGTTATATAATTTTTCCTGTGTTACCTGTACATGAAGGCGAAGGTCAAACACATTAAATCTGAGCAGTGAACCGGATGCCGGAAGTGTAAGAACTACTTACTTATATATATAGCAAGCTGTAAAACCGTTTTCTTTTCAAATTACTTTTTTGCTCCAGACCGATGCGATGCGGTGGCAGCGCCAGGCGCCTGCGAGTGACTGGTATGAAAAACGGATTTTGGAAGTTTTACAGCGGCAAAGAAGCAGGCCCTTCAGCGATTCTAAAGGGAGTATACATTAATTACGTTTACAAAAATCCGAAATTTTGAACCCCCTCCCCCCCTTTTTTGGTATGTACGCCCATGTAAAAGGATAGGCACCTTGAACCCCCTCCCTCCCCCATTTTGTAAACGTAATTAATGTATGCTCCCAAAGCCCACGGCCCACGGTCTACTCACTCCTGTCCTTGCCCACGATGCGGTTTGCGATTGCTTTATTAAAATGGTTTAAATTTTGAAGGTTGATTTTTCCTACAGTACTTTGTAAGGTATTTAGGTCCGGAACTGAGGATTGTAATTACAGGTCTGCGGTGAAGTCCTAGCTGAATCGTATATAATTAATTATATATGAAAAAGTTAAGTTCGAATTAGGATGACATTTTAGTCCACTTCACAATTGTTGTTTGTCCACCCGTGCCCCGTGCTACCTCAAATGTGTTTCGAATTTTAAGCTTTTATTATCCCGCTGCGATGTGTGGAGATTGAAGGTGAGCAAACTTATTAGGCCAAAGGTCATACAGTGGAACAAATAGTTGGTGTCTTATAGTTTCCTATACGGTGTTACACCGTCGGTGTACGTTTGCGGTTGGTTCTCTCTCGTTTCGTTGTTGGTTGTTGCATATAGATTAAATCACTATTTATAAAAAGCTAATAGTTTACTGTTGAAAATGCAAGTACGGCCTAAACGGCGGTGGTGTCAAGAAAAGAAAAAAAGAATGAAGCATAATTTTGCACTATTAGCTGTATTGTATAGGTCATAGGTAATTATTATAGGAAATAGAAATGCATGTTATAATAAAATTATTGTACCTTGTACCTATATTGTTTACAGTTTGCACCGCACTGATGGCTGACGTTCAACATAATATCAACATGTGTTTATTTTTTTGTTTTTTAAGATACTGGAGAAATTGAAGAAGAAAGAGTGAATTGGTATCAGTATGATGGAAAGTTACAAGTTTACAAACACTGACTTCAATAAAAGCTGCACCTTTCAACTTTAAAGTTTACTATATGCCACTGACCGCAGAGGCACCAGACGAGGTTGGGAGTTGGGAGTAGACCAGTAATTGACAGTCCGTTACTTAGGTCAAAGTTCTGTTCAATAGTTGATGAGGGATGAAATCTTTTTTTGATGATGGTGGCTGTCGGTGTTGATGTGCTAAATCTGTCTTCGACGTGGGTGTGTATGAGAATGTGATTCAATGTTATTAGTATTGTGTTCTGTCTGTGAGAATAAAAAACCTCTAAACCTCCCACTTTTTGAATTCGACACTCGACTTCCCCAGTACCAGTGCCAGTGCCCAAAAGTGAGGAGATCAATCTCGTCTCATTTCGTCTCAAATGTCTCCCTAAATCAAATTGGACGAACCGGCGAGTAACAAAACTAACAACTCCCTATTGATTATCTTCATAGTGCATAGTTCATTACTCTGGACTACCTAACTATTTGTTACTGTGTTTTTGGGATTCTAATGAGAAGTTTTGAAAGTATAATTATATGGCAAATCCATAGTTATTATCCCTTCTTGTCAGTTCATGCCATCTGATTTTAGACTGACTCCCTGTTATGTTATGTTCCTGTTACTGTTGGTATTGGTCCCCACTAGTGCAGAGGAATGTTGAATGTGTAAGGGACCATACATATATTACGTTTACAAAAAACCCAAATTTTCAACCCCCTCCCCCCCCCCCCTTGTCACCATTAGTGATATTTCCCGACCTCCCCCCCTCCCCCATGAAACGTTTACAGTAGTACAAAAATATTTCACATGCATGAATTATTAATTTATACAAAGAACTATAGGCACAGTTAGTGTAGAAAAATGGATCCCCGTTAGATTTTGCCTAAACTAACATATAATATTGTAAATTTTATGGCCAACAACTTTGCTGAAGACACTTTTCTAAAATATAAGAATTTGACAACACAATTTTTGGTTAAAGGTCAAATATTAAGTAACTTTTTACTTTCAGAAGATAATTGTAAACGGTGTAAAATTTTCTGCGAATTTACGTTGTGGTCTTTGTTTTGGCAAAAAACTAATTTTTGACCCTATTTTTGGGGTTATTTTCAATTTTGACCCAAAAATAGGGTCAAAAATTATTTGTTTGTCAAAACAAAGACCACAACGTAAATCAGAAGAAAATTTACCACCGTTTACAATTGTTTTCTGAAAGTAAAAAGTGCCTTGATATTTGACCTTTGACCCAAAATTGTGTTGTCAAATTCTTATATTTTAGAAAAGTGTCTTCAGCAAAGTTGCTGGCCATAAAATTTACAATATTATATGTTAATTTAGGCAAAATCTAACGGGGACCCATTTTTCCACGCTAACTGTGCCTAGTCCTTTATTTACCAATGCGTAAACACAAAAACTAGTATTAAAATAATTTATCTATAATAAATTACAAACTTAAAACGGCAATGATTTAAAGCAAAATTGAAATCAATTTCGTTTTTAAAATTTTCAATTTTAAAATCACAGGTGAAAATGAATTTTGGAATTGAATAAAATGATATTAAAACAATTTTTTGGGTGCAAACGTAAGTTTCTTTAACCCCCTCCCCCCCCCCTCATGGTTTGAGTGAGTTTTAGTTTGCATGGCCCCTAACCCCCTCCCCCCCCCCTTTTTGTAAACGTAATATATGTATGGTCCCTAAGTGGAAGTTTGACTGGATTAAGTTGAGCATGAAAGTTGTCTCGTCTCGATGATGAGCTTTATTTAAGCCTCCTTCCATGCTTCCATCAACATCTACTAGTGTTGACTGATCACTAACTAATGTATTGAACGAACTACCAGCTACTAATAATATTTAATACGTACACAAGTCACGGATATAACGCTACAGAAGCCGAAGCCGAATAATATGTTGGGACCGAACCGAAGAATATAGATGAAGAGCCTCAAAACTAATGCAATTATAGGTGCTTGAGATATGAAACTAGCAACAGTAAGTATAGTAGTGCATCATTCCGCCTTTTTCTGTTTTGATATCGAAGGGAACAAGAGACTGCTCTAATAAGTTTTCTATAAATAGCTCCCTTTCTCATCAGATCCTTCGAATCTTCATCGTATCTCTGGCACTATCTGCCTGGTGCCTATACTACTAAAGACAGTGACTTTTGTCCTATATGTTGTAACAGTTCAATTGACATTTGCATCATCGAGTTACATCGAAAATCGAAACTGAATCGAATAATCCCATGCTTATTTATTACGTTTTTTTTTAGTTCCGTCGCCCCGTCGCCGCCGAAAACCATAGTCTCCCATCATAGCCATCATACTTCTTGCCGATGTGTTGTTGTGCCTGTTATCTGTGCAAGACGTGACAAAATAATCCAAATCCGAAATCATATTATAGATCATACAAAAACTGACAATATAGAAAATTGAGCAAGAAAAACCATCGTATCCTTAATAAGCATGCAGGATACGGTTAGAACCAACGAAGCCCGATGTATCAGGCAAGTTTAATGATTTTTATATCCATTTAAATTTCAATTTTATAATCTATTGAGCATTGAAATGTATGATGATAAAATAAATAATAAGCCAATAGTACATTATTCACGTTATAAATAGAAACAAAACAAACAACTATATAACTTTTAGATTAAGAAGCCATAAAAAATGCCCTTTCAAATGACTGGATTGAATTATTGCATCCTTATTTAATTAACTTTCATTTTTACTTTTATCCTACAGCTTATGCATGTAATGTGTATTGTTACTTTTTGCAATTATTACTGTAGTAGGCAGTATAAGTTGACGTTGGAATTTGTACTATCGTCTCTACTAATGCTGTTAATAAGACTTTAAACTTGTATTAACCACCACTATAACCAGGGCCGGGCTGAGGAATAGCTTTTAGGCAGCAACTCGTTTCCATACAAAACCCACCAGTTTTATTTTATTGATGGTTTTCTTTGGTAAACCAAAATTTTGTCTTTACATGTTTTAGAAAAGTTGAAAATGTTCTTTTTACTTGATTCAGAAAAGCTCTATTTGCATGTTTTGAGAAAAGTGGAAAATGTTTTATTTGCGCATGTTTTTGAAATGTACAAAAACTTTAATTTGCATGTTTTTGAAAAGTCAAAATATTCTTTTTACATATTTTTGAAAACTGCAAAATGTTCCATTTACATGTTTTTTGAAAATTCAAGCAGCGGGGACTGCCTGCGCTGTCCGCATTATCCGGCCCTGACTATAACCGAACTACCAAAGGAACAGCTACAACCTCAAATCAATTACTTATCTATTGATGAGGCATGTAGTACATACTAATTAAGTAGGTATACGCACTTCAGTGGAAGGAAGTTCTAGATTTAATTTTTGTAAGAATGTATAATCATAATCTACGAATGACTAGTGAGCTATCTATATAAAGGATTAAAAAAGGATTGTTTGAGAAGCTGCCAAATTGGAATACATGTACGTAGTAAAGACAATCATGACTTGATTATATAATTTAATGATACTATCATGATGTTTGGTATTTAAAAAGGTTTCAGATATTCCATTTCTATATTAGGAAGGGGGAAGGTATCCTATTTCTTATTGTTATTGTATGATAGATAGCACTATTGCCTTAATTTCTCCTTTAAGTATACATACTACAGCTTATGCTTTGTACATCCTGCTTAATGGCAAAATCATCCTCGCAGATCACAGAATCCCATCATACAGATCCGATAGCCTTAAACAACCAACACCAAAACTAAAACCAAAGAATGCATGGGAAGATGGGAAATAATTCTTACAGAATAATTGTAATCGCAGAATGTATGAGTAAATAATATTATATTATTTTCTGTTTTATCGTCTACCTGAAGAACTGAAGACCTCATGAACCTGAAGTTAATAAACCTTCGCTGCAGGACTGACGACTAACTAAGTAGTAAGTCCATACTCACACAATCACGAGCCCTGACTGACAACTACTGACTATTGAGTTTAATAATGACCACTGTATTTTCTATCTATGGTCTATGCTACTGCGGTTCTTAATGAATGATTGTTCTGTAATTATGCTCTCTACACTAGTACTGCACTATTATGCTGACCACGACCATTCTACCCCACTCAGTACTCATCGGCATCGTCCATCGAATTTTGTATCGTACATCGTCAGTAATGCAATTCAAAAATCCAACTACCTTCTCTTAAAAGCAAAACTGACAGTAGTGTAGTAAAGGCTGCGTTTGGCTTTCGGTAAATAGTATATATAAAGTTATATGGGGGGGGGGGGGTACGTTAAATACATTTATGCTACGTGCTTCAAAGGGGATACGTGATAGTGTTAAAGATAGTTACAGAGTAAATTGCTAAAAGGGACCGAAACATAATAATATGATGATGGCAAAGGCAGTGGTCAGGCTAAAGCCTAAAGGCTAATAAAGTTGATAATGTTGATATGCTACATAACACAATAATACCTAGGTAGGTACACGCGTAGTTAAAGCATTATACCTAAAGAATTGTAAAGGTGGTTGGTGTTGCCTATTTAAAAACTACTACTTACTACTTGCACTTCTACTACTTCTGTTCAAGAGTTTTCCACTCTTACTTTTAATGTGAGATCCTCATTGTGAATTCTGAATTGTTCTTCCCATTGTATTTATATAGCACATCTATAGTAGAATCTAGGAATAATTTCAATATGCACTTAACATAAAAGGCCATAGCTCACATCAAGTATTAATAATCGTAAGAAGATTTGGGAAGCTTCAAACTTCCAAGTTTGATTTTGGTTTTGGTCATTGGTTCAAGAACATAGAGGCAAACGTGAACGATTGTGATTAGCAGTCGTCATTCTTATCGTCAGTATTTTAGCGTTTTGGCAGGCAGAGTATTGAGACTACCTAAGGAGGTCCTAGGTCCTAGGTGATCTGTAATATATTTTGGAGGGTTGTATATATTTAATTTTATGTTTCTGTTAATGTATATAGACGTAGTTATATAGTTCTTCCCCATATAGAATGACTATATGCATGTGAATTTGAATTATGAATGTGGTTTAGCGAGAGACGAACAATACATAAGACGAAACGAAGGTAGACAGGTAGTTTTGTAGTGAGGGTGAGGGTACATAACAATAAATGTATGTGACTGAAACGTATAATAAGTAGACTTGTGTGTGGAGTGTGGAGGGTATTTCATTGATGATGGTGATGGTATATGGTGGCTATGGAATATTATGGATGGAGTCGTCGAGATGGAGAGTCCACATGAAAAATTGAAATCCTGAATAAATTCTCATCTGTGAAGGAAACGGCCTCGCATGTGCTACCGTCATTTCATTTCCATTCAGTCTTCTCTTGAGGCAACGTCAACAAGTCCGCTGAGGCAGTCAGTCAGTCCGCTCTCGCCGTCTTCGTTCGTCGTCTTCGTGTTTTTTGTTTTTAGTTGTTGTTCTATAATAGTGTGTAGCTCCTTGTTCTTCGTGTCATCGTTGTCCATCTATGTCCATGTGTCTGTTGTCTGTCTATCTAAAAATTCTGTAATTCAAATACCAAAATTGTCGGGCCTGTGTCATTCTCAAAGTGTAAACAGTCAGCTATCTTTGGTCAGAATCATCGTCGACAAACGTGTAGTTGTTAAACCATACAGACAATCAAAATAGTATACGTTTTGTGACGTCGAAAATTGAAAGTGTTTGTGTGTTTTTTTTATCTCAGACTGAAGAATAATAATCCGCAGTTGACAGTGTACATTTATTATCGATAATCGAGGACAGACATTTCTACCTACATTTTCACACTGTCGTCAACTGTTTACCAGCATTTTTCCATGTCAAACACACACAACTCAGGAGTTAAAATGTCAAAGGCTGTTCGAAGCTATGGCTATGACTGACTCAATAATTTTGAACGCTTGTATGAAGAAAGTGATAAAGCTTAAAAGTAGAAGCAGTTCTCCTTCTTGTTCTTCCTCTTTTTTTGAGCATTAATATGAAAAGAAGGTAATATCGAAAAGGTACGTTATTGGTTTTCCTTTTAAACAATTAATTATTTTTCCACGTGTCAGCGTATAGGCATATATGTAAAGTTTTATTGATTTTGGCCGTTTTCAATTCAATTGAGCCTTGTCTGCTTAAACTTCCTGTTGTGTTGACATGCTCATTAATTCTGCTGAACGGCGACGCGATGGTCGATTCTCCATTATGTAGATGCTGTGTAGCTGCAGTTATACTGGTTGTTTTTAAGCAAAAGTAAAAAATTCAGATAGGTAGGTGTTTATCGTTTGATTGATTGGAGTGTTTTTAATTTCTAAATACACATAAAATAGTTTTATATTTGGATTGGAATGTTATCAATTCATAAATACATAGAAAATTAAATAATAGTATAATAAAATTATTATGTATGTATATTGTTTTCCTTCATTTCGTAAAGTTGTTAGTCGTGTTGCCGTTTGGAGCCTCCTCGTGATGTGATAATAATGATTTCAATTTTTTATTTCAAAGCACTAGAAAAAAAGTTATTAAGTGATACAGTCAGTGGGCAAGCATTAAATTTAAATCCCAAGTAGTACAACTATACGATTGAAAAGTTACATCTACATAATGTAGTTTTGTCAGTCGATTTTTTTAAAAGCTAATAAAAAATAAAAACGCCGACAGTCAGTTTTCTGATTGGTCCGCCGATTTAAACTTATTGGGATTTATTTATAAATGCTGGGCATTATTTAAAAGAAAATCCATTCTTTGCAATAAACTTATTTTTAATTCTTCTACGGGAATTACAATACAATTCTAAGGGAATTAAAACTGCAATAATGAATCGGGCCCACAGATTGCAGTAAAACAAGATAAGATAGCATTGTTACAGTTTGTACAAATTCCGAAGTAGTACAAGTACGATTGAAAAATTTCATCCACATTTAGTTGTATTACTCGATTTTCATAAAAGCTAATAAAAGGTTAACGCCGCCAGTCAGTTTCATAATTAATCCGCTGATTTGAGCTTATTGGGATTTATTTACAAATGCTGGGCATTATTTAAAAGATAATCCCTTCTCTGCAATAAATTATTTTCAATTCTTCTAGGGGAATTACATTACAATTCTAAGGGAATTGAAACTGAAATACTGAATTGGGCCTATAGACTTTAGTAAAATAAGATGAGATAGTATTGTTACAGTCCAGTTAGCACAGTTTGCACAAATTCCGTAGAAACAGTCATTACTTTTGAAGAAAAAAATTTCATGAAAATCAAAAAAAAAACCTGACCTTGGTTGGTAAATTCATTTTGTAAGTTGCATGTACTAAACGACCGATGTTCAATGTGATAACAAACCATAATTTAATTAATATACCTACCTTTCTGTAATTCATTTTTGATTTGTTTTTCAAACGTGATGAAAAAAAAACATGGATTTAAATTTAACATGAATTTGACGTGCTCAAGGTATTTACCGAGAGCCACAGGCCACAGTCGTAAATCTTGGATAAAATTTGTATAATTATAGGATAAAGGAAATGGAGGTTTCAAACATCAACAGAACAGCCTAAGCTTAAATTCAAAAAATTGGGTGCTCAGTGTAGAAATAATTAGTAGAAATAATTAAAGACGGTATGTACAGTATGGTTTAATGAGCTTTATACATACATATGAGGAGGTAGGTACTAACGTATGTGTTTAAATATTAGCAATATTAGCATAATACTTATTAATATTATATTATCCGTCGTGCTTTAAACACTGTATGTAGCACGTAAAATTACTTTAGCTTGTGTGCTTGTAGCGAAGCTTCTAGGTATTCTACTACTGTTTACAATATTTGTGTGAAGGTTATAAAAGATACGTTTATATAGAAGCAAGACTAGATTCTTCAAGTGAATAATTAAGTGAATGTTGACTGTACAAAATGTAATTATGTATGTAGGTATGTAGGAATTCACTTTGCTTGGGATTTTACTGCCTGGAGGAATAATTCAATATTTTATAAAAGAAATGTTTGAAGTAGGTAGTTATGTATATGAATATAATACCGTTACCTTCGTTTCATAGTTTTGTATATACTTATGTACTTTTATATGTAAGTATATTCGGTTGTAATTTATTGAATTCTACATATTATTTTAATGGCTCGTGGTAATTTGTTTAGCTTATGAGAAATTTTGTTCCTTTCTGTTCTTTTCCTCATTGCTGCTCTGTATGTCAATGCGTGTGCTTTTGTTTTGCTATTGATTCAATTGATTGAAGGCATATGGGTGTAGGTAGGTAGGTAGGTAGGTAGGTAGTAGTCCGTCCTTCTGTCTTTCATTATTTCATTCTCATTTATTATTCCGCGTGTAGAAATAACTAAGTAACGACTATATGTCCTATGTAAAATGTAAATAATTCAGATGTGTACTAATTAGCATATATGAAGCTTACTTAATGTAGTCTAATTGAAAACTAATTAAGAAAAGATTCTCTCAGCAGATTCGTCTCTCGGTCCCAGTCTAGTTCACTTTGGTACACTTTACACATGAGGTGCTAATAATTCCAAGAACAGTGGTTTTGATCTTCATGGCCTGTAATTATCTGTCTGTATATATACACATATAGGTGCTTTACATTATTATTGAAAAGTAAACAAATTGCTCTATTATTTTCCATCGTAGTTCTTTTTTCAAACTTCAATTTTCGTGATAGAAGTTCTGCTTATTATTTTTGCTGTAATAATAATTTGTTTTAATACTGCGTTATGTCTATACGTGAGAAATTCATTTTTCATTGGTGATTTTATTAAATATTGGAAGCTACATATTTTCAATTCCAGTGACTTGACTTCTTTTTGTGTTTTTTCTATACTAACCCTTATGTCGAAATACATACAAATCAATAATGTGGGGTTCGGGATAAAAAATTGCTTAAAGAAAAACAAGGAAAGACGTCTGTACTTTTGTGGGTGTTGAATCTGTAATTTAGAAAATTTAATTGCCTTATTATACAAACTATATACTTGTAGCTACGCTAATGTGTGCTCCTCGTAATAGTTTGTTTGCAGTTAGCCTTACATAAGTTTGCACTTTAAATTTTCCAAACTTTTACAAGCGAAGAAATAAAACAAATTTTATTTTTCTTGGATTTGGTTTTTTATTTGTAACTATATGCCTATACGCATGTACCTATGTAGTTAGTTATTATAGGCCTATAACAATTATGTAAGGCTTTTTTGTGTGTAAAAGCTTTCTGGACTTACTCTATAGATCTCGGTGATATTCTGTGGAAAATAAAATAAAAAACTTTGATGGAGGGAATAACTTTTCCTTTTTGCTTCACAGCACCCTAATAAAGCAAATAGAGGAAAAACGTGGATTTGCACAAATTAGAGTTTTCCTTGCATGTAAATTCGTATAATTAAATAAGATACATGATCTAGAACTAGAAATAAAAAAAACTTTAATTAAAGTGTGAGTATACGCAGAATATATAGGTACCAACGTCACTCCTTGTTGTCCGTATGTCTTATACATGTTTTTGAACTTTTGCTTCTTATTGAACATCCAGTCCCAGTCCTCTCACAGTATGTATATGTATGCACTTGTTTGATATTTCTTTCAATGGTTTGCACAAGACAAATATAGTAAAAGACCATGACGGCGAGAAGACGAAGTTTTTTTTTTAAAAAAAAGTTTAAAACCAAGTCCAAGTCAAAAGTTTTTTCCCCTTATATTTCCATCGCAGCTACGAGATTGGAGCTCAAGAAAGAAGGACAAATACAGACGCAAACGTTGCCAGTCTATACGTATAGATTGTCTAAATCTATCTTAAATCTACAGATTCAATAGTAGTAAAATGAAGTACGTAATAGAGTTTGATATTTACAAAGGATAAGTATAGGGATTGATATTGAATGAAAATAAAAGTAATCTACATAGAAGGTACCTATACCTACATACCGATACCGACCTACATATTATGTAAATTAGTTACCTTACTTGGAAAAAGACATTTTTCCATATAGATTACCTATTTTTCCACATTTTTGTAATACGTTTTTTACTTAGCGTTCAAGTTGAGGTTTACAGTAAAGGAATCCCAAATGTCACGTTAGAACACGATTAAAATTACATAAAATGATTGCAAAGTTACGTCGTTTAGCGTGCATGAGTGAAGCAACAAGTTTTGCAAGAAAATTTATGTTGTTGCTGGTTGCTGTCATATTTTCTTGTATACGTCTTTGTGGTTAATAATTTGAACATCATAATTTCCGAGCTCCTCAGATTGCGTAAAAGACGAATTAATAAATTAAACTCTCATTTACCGAGTTTGATCATCAAAGTTAGTTTGATAGAGACGCACACTGTAATTTATGGTAATTTTATTTAGTCACATAAGGGCAGCATGCATAATTATTTAGTGTAATTATTGTAGGTAGGTGCTTCCCTTTTGCACCCTTCACTTGTTAGAGGAATGGGGAAGCAATTAATTAAAGTAAAAGTAAAGTACCTACCTAATATAATAACCTATGTGCTAGTACTAGTACTGGTACTAATTAATTTCATACATATATTTTTAACAAGAATTTAATTATAAGTGTCATTAGTCATTATATACTTCTGAAGGGAAAGTTGGCTTGCTGTCGTTATGCATGTTTATTACAGTTAATTCTGTTGGCCTTTTGTATAAAAGCTTTTTATGTGTAAAATCCTTGCTATGGTCCATCTTCAGCGTCCATTGTCTTGTGTTCATTTCTATTCGTCCGTCTGTTTAGTGTTTACATGTTGCGTTGACAGGGATCATTCTGGGTTTATAAAATACTTCTGGTATGTGTATGCTAATTAATTAAGTGCTCGATGTATATGTAGTAAGAATATTTTAACATAGAAACAATTAAATTAATGGTACATTCCTAACGACTAAGCTAACTATGATTCTGATCGAGCAAGTTTCATATATAATTTTACACTTATACTTTTCCTGGTTGGTGTGATTAATTAGCATAATTACCATGTTACAAGTTTATAGGACTTGAATGCAGTGGAGCAATTTGCTTAATTGAGTCTTTGTTTAATCCCTTATTTAGTTGAACTGACATGATCGAGAACAAGAAGGACGAAGGAAGAAGTACTTAAAGGATTCTTCTACGTTGTAATTGAAGAATTGGACCAATCCTCTCTCATCCCTACGTCGCATCGTACTACCTCACTGCTCTGTGTCAACTGTACGAAAACAAAATACACTTATATATTTTGTTAGCTGTGTCAGTAGTAGTAGGTAGTTCAAAATATTTCATTTCCAACATTTTCGTGAAAGTTGTATTGGTGGGGTTAAAAGTATACTGAAACCGAAACCGAAATAAGAGAGCAGCTTAATTTATAGGAAGTACTATTAACTATATAAAAAAGCTGTATGTACCTACTCAAGAAGATACCGCCGCGAAGAAGATGGGATTTTGACTTGGAGTACGACACACGACTTTATAGCAGCTTCCTTCCAGTGTTTCAGTGTTCCAGCTAAACAACATGTCAAACTAATGGAGGCAAAGCCGAGTTTAACTTTTTCACGTTCATCTACCATCTAATAATCCGGATCCGAAAAGGATTGAGCAACTCTGAGCTAATGCTGCCACTAGCAACACGCCAAACTTTTGAGCTGTACAAAGTACTATACTGTATATAAGCTGGATTAATGAAGCTCTTTCGGTCACCTAAGCCAATTAACTTCGGACTCAGTCCTAGGACGAGCACTACTACTGTCACCAAACCCGAAACCGGCACCGGCACCGGCACCTGCACCATCTCAAACACCATAACATCAACCACTATTTGACGGCTCAGCTTAAGTGTACTTAACTTTCGTATAGTGCATATCTCTAGATATTATGTGTGTTGTTAAACAAAGTTTCTCAAAAAGAAAAAGACTTGTTAATTCTTGAGACTTGTGAAAAATGAGCAAGTCAATGAAGTTTGACAAGGAGAGCAGTAGTAGACAAGACGGAGTTTTATTACTTGAAGAATTACTAAGAATTAAGATAAAACTCAAAATAAAGGGAAGCTACTACATATAGCAGTTCTTATTAGGAAGTTTCCGTCGTGTTATTGTCATGTAGAAATTCGTTCATTGTCTACACTGATGGAAAAACTTTCCTTGTTGTTGTTGTGTCCTATTCTTAATAAATAATTTGATAATAATAAGATGTTCTAAAAGAAGTTCCCGATGGTCGATGGTGTACATAATATTATATGTATAACACATAAGCTTTTCTTAGCTTGTATAGAAAATAACAAATTATGTAAATTAAAATGTGTCTACAGCATGGTTATGGTGCGTATGTTACAACTGTTGAATTGAATACAAACTACATACAATGAAAGCTACCAGCGTGCAAACTTATATAGTGGGAATTAGAAGTACATAGTTAATTAATAGTCTCCTTTTAACACCTCCTGTGTCCTCTCCTGGTGACTGTAACTGGTGATGCATTTTGATACTAAAATTAAAAAAGGGAAAACGAGTAGCAGAACTGCAAAACTGAAAAACGATCATCAGATTATTAATAAAATTTGCTGCCAATGAGACAAAAGCTACATCCAGTGCCAGAGTCAGAGTTATTAGAAGATCAGAAGACCCATATTATAATGATTACGTACGGGCAAGAGGAACCCATTTTCATTGAAATAATAGTTTTAATTTTATTGTAGTCAAAGTTCAAGAGAGATTATTTGATCTTGTAATCCAATCCCAGCAAATATCAAGATCAAAAAATGAAACTCAAAACTTTGGATATTTCCAAATAGGAAGGATCAGATGAATTGATTAGTGCAACTCCTACTACTACTACTACTGGTAGTCAAAGGCAAGAAGAGAGAAAGTTGAAAAAAGTTTTCCCAGTGTATCCTGTATCCGTCCGTCCACATCCAACTATATCGCTATACCAATGGGTACATCTACAAATAAGCCTGAGATCATCATGTCAGTCCGTGAAAAAAAAACGTATGATCGTGCGGGTGGTGGTGGTGGTAGTGGTATTGGTAGAGATGCAAAGACTTCACCAGTCCGATTCATCTTTTTTATATTTGCATTTTTCCTCCTTCTATTCTACTACATGCCCCCAATCTACAAATCAATCTCCGGACATTGTGAAACCCCGCTGTGTCTTCCTAGTGCAAGTATTTTGTGGTAAGTTTTAATTTTTTAATTTTATTTTACTGTGCATTATTATTATGATTAGTGGGAAACAATTTAATACTTAGCAATAATTAAGAACTATAAAATACTAAAGTACCTAGGTGCCTATATAGTTACCTACATTAAACTTTAAGTTTCAGCTACTGATACTGAATGAATCATCATCGTAATTAGTAGGTATAGGTTATTACAGAAATAATTAATAAGTAATTAATTTATTAGATTTTTTGGGCTATCCATCGTAATTGAAGGACAGTATCAACTTGATAAATATTTTTCGAATAAAGTTCCTCTCTCTCTCTCTGTTTAAATTAAGGTTTATCCGAACCATCAACCATCCAGGATCAGATAATATATAATTTATTCAAGTTCAAACTACATAAATAAAATAAGGTTAGATTTTACCATTTGATAATTTTAGATGAGGCTCGAAATGTACTTACCTACCTAGGTAGGCACATAATTTATTTTAGTCATTGGTAAGCTTCAGTTTTGACTTGTACTCCTATTATTTCATTATTTTTATAATTTTACACTTTTTTAACCTATATAGTAGTTATATATCTGGTGAGGTTAGAGGTTACTTCCTTCCTACTTATTGAAAATTGTATGCTGTAGTTCTGTCATTTTCGCGTATTATAATTTTAGGATTGTAGATAACAAGGGTATAGGTAAGTAAGTACTGTTTGTATTTGTATATTGTTATAGTTAATTGCAAATGCTGAAAAAGAGAATAAATAAGCATCACAACACTAAATGGATGATAATTAATTGTAAAGGTACCCGCAGGTATATAACTCTAACTCTAACATTAGACTATAGTAATAAAAAAAAATGACTAGTTTTATTGTCTTGTAGTTATACTACTGTTATTGAGAATTATGGATTATTAAGATAAGGATTTACATGGCCGTATTATGGTTGTATTAATAATTTGTTGAAGTGGATAGGTCGATACTTCGATAGTTTACTGATATTGCAGCATATTATATAGTATTTTATTTATTATCCTTTCTTATGGTCTCACGATTAGTTTAATAGGCTCTACTCTACATACCTGTATGGGCATTGTTAGTTGTTAGTTGAAGTATTGTACACTAAAAGTACATAATACACCATAGCAAAAGTAAATAAGTCGTAATTTAAGTAATGCTAACCGTAAAATATAAATTTACTTACTGCTTGAGTAAAAGTGAAAACCAAGAAAGACAGCCAAAGTCACAGTCAGATCTATCAAATATTTAGATACACACAGCTTTTAGCTGACAAATTATTATGGTTAGATACAACATTATATATAGGTAGATACCAGGGAAGGTTATGTATTTTTGTTAGCCAGTGCAACTAAATATTATGACACACATCCCCAAACGGAGTCCATTCAGTCAGAGATTCAGAATTCTTTTCAAACACACACAAAAAAATCTTTTCGCATTATATTATTTTTTATGTGTGCATTCGGCAGGCGGAGTGTGCAGCGTATCAAATGGCAAACAGGATTACGTTTCAAGTGTCAAAATAAATAAAGGGATTCACTCATTATTAGTGTGAAGTGTGAAGTTTATATGTCAACAGCTATTTCTGTCCACATCCCCCATCCATCATCATGAACCAAAACACTAACATAGCTATGCTATAGAGACTATAGACTTATAACAAGTTTGACTCAAAAAACATTTTAGATATTTTTCTTTAATTTCTTATCGTTAGACAATTTTTTTTACCAGGATTCATTGTACTGCTTATACATACATACATTCTTATACATATAGAGCTTAACCCTTCACACTCACAATTTTATGTCTTCTTTGTCCAATTCTAATCGTAAGAATGTTGATGTTACGTTGCGAAGGGAAAGAAAAAATATTAACATTAAATATTATTATACATGTCTGTAGACTGTATATATAGACATTGATTTTCACGCTTTTCTTAAGAAAAAAAATGAACGATGTCAAAAAAAAACTTCATCTTTCAATGCAACACCTATCCATATCCAAATCCATACATCTAATACAGCATCATCATTTCATGAGATTGAATAGAGTTAAACTATATACCTATAGGCTTATAGGTGACCTTGTACCTTTCGTTCTTTGGGTTCTTCTTTTTGTTATTTTTTTTTTGTGAAGGATGCATTGCGCATTTTCTGTGAACGATGTTTCAAGTTCTAACATTAAAAATTTAGCCTGTAAAAAATATGACATGACAACGCAGTCACAGAATAGGATAGAGAAGCAATTTTCAATTTTGAGCTTTCAGCTTACAGGTAGTTAGATCCTGTAGACTTCTATCAGAATTAAAAAATGGATTTGATATGATATGAGATGAGGTTAATTATTGCATTATTTGTAAAATTATAATTTTGTATACTCTCCCTTAATTTCTATTCACAACTTTCTGCATATTTTGATTGAATTTGTCACGCTTTATTATTACAGACAGAAATTAGATTTGACTGTAATCATATTTTTCTGTCTTATCTACAAAGTATTCTTTTTAAGTTTGCCTTTGGGTATTATTTGAAATTTCATTTTGAGGTGGTATTTGTAAAGTTTGTCTGTCTGTGGAACTTTATGCGAAATTCCAAGTGAAAATAATAATGGAAATACTATCCGTACTGTTAAGCTATAGGATTGGGCTCTGGCTTTGTGTGTGGTGTAGAGTGTAGGTGTGGGAATTTGGGAATGGATATGGTGCTTTGATTTATAGATTCTTTAGACACGGTTATATGAACTGACTGTGTATTGTATGAACTCGAATTTATATATGGAATGTGGAATATGGGGAATGTTTATGAGTGTGATGAAGATGCGGATAAAATTAATTGATAAAGAATCCAAAGAGATATAATATACTTACGCGCGTATATGAAAATGTGAAAGGAATGAATTGTTGGTGGTGATGTTGATGTTGATGGACTGGGCGTTGCGTCGTGCGTGTGGTTTCATTTTTATTTCTCTATAATATATTTTTTTTCTTTTTTTGGTTTTGGTTTTGTAGAGATTTTGTACTTTACCTTTCATTTCATTTTTCATTCTCTATTTTGTATGTGTGTTTAGGTTTAGGCATATACAGATAGGCAAGGGAAGGGAGCGAGCGAGGTTGTGGTCTGTGGCCAATGCAATGCATGGTTTGGCTCTGATGTTAATGGTTTAATAGGTAATGGTTTCATCAGTTAAGGGGATTTTGCACAGATATAGAAGAATTCATTCTCTGATGTCAGTGTCTGATTACTGATATAATGTGAACGTAGTCTACATATCTATATATATTTATATGTTATGTTTGTACCTACAAGTTTTTTTTATCAGTCATCGTCATCATATCTTTCCCTGTTGCTGTTATATTGTAGATTGTAGTTCAGTTTATGGTTACAGACTACTTTGAAGAACGTCTCCTTTTATACTGCCATTATACACACAATTTACACGCTAATGATATGATATTATTAGCAAGTTTAACGTTATCAACATCTGCAGTCATCGTCAGCACACAATGAAATGAAGAAGCTCTATATTTTTTAGGTAACTATGGCTATATAATACACCGCCGTCTCTACTATTACTATTCTACACAATAAGATGCGCTAAAAAGAAAAGTTCAACTCCAAACCAAAACCAATGTGCATTAAAATATGAAACCCTAGGAATATTATCATGGCTTGCTTAGCATTATTAAAAGAATATATAATTAAATAATAATAGTTATTATTGACGAATATTTATTAGCAGGGCCGGATAATGCGGCGAGGGCAGGAAGCCTCCGCTGCTTGAATTTTCAAAAAACATGTTAATGGAACATTTTGCAGTTTTCAAAAATATGTAAAAAGAATATTTTGACTTTTCAAAAACATGCAAATAAAACATTTAACACCTTTCTTAAAACATGTAAAAATAGAACATTTTGCGCTTTTCTGAATCAAGTAAAAAGAATATTTTAAACTTTTCTAAAGCATGTAAATACAATATTTTGCTTTACCAAGAAAAATCATTAATAAAATCAAAATGGTGGTTTTTGTATGGAAACAAATTTCTTCCTAAAACCAAATCCTTCGTCCGGCCCTGTTTAATAGGTTCGTTTATCAGTGTAATTATATTTAGTATGCCACCGTATTACGACTAGTATTTTTGGTATGCAAAATAGTAAACTACTTAACCGGGAAGCCGGTGATAAATTATGAGGACGGGAGGAGGAGGAGGATGTTGAGGAGGAGGAAGAGGAGGATGTCATGCGCTCGAAAAACCCAGAAATAACCTTTCCCCCTCCCTTCCAACCGGAATTTTTTTTGCCTATAACTACTAACGGCATCAAAGTACAATTCATTTTAAACTAAAAACAAATTATTGAATTCTATTTTGATGCCGTTAGTAGTTATAGGCAAAAAAAATTCCGGTTGGAAGGGAGGGGGAAAGGTTATTTCTGGGTTTTTCGAGCGCATGACATCCTCCTCTTCCTCCTCCTCAACATCCTCCTCCTCCTCCCGTCCTCATAATTTATCACCGGCTTCCCGGTTAAGTAGTTATTTCTGGGTTTCCCAGCTATGATCTAGGTTTTAGATGAAGGATGCAATGCACACAGTCACACCCATGTCATCATCTTAACATTACGTTAACGACTATTTCTTAAATGGCTAACTTGTAGTGACAATTGTCGACTGTCGGCTAACTTGTAGCGACAATTGTCGATTGTCGGCTAACTTGCAGCTACAATTGTCACTGTCGGCTATCTTGTAGCCACAATTGTCGACTGTTGGCTAATTTAAACCTATTAGGGCTGTCGGCTGTCGCCTAATTTAAACGTTTTTTGGGCTGTCGGTTAACTCAAACCTTTTTTCGGCTGGCATTTAATTATAACCTATTTTCGGCTGTCGGCTAACTTGAAGCTGCCTTCACAGTCACAGTCCCTTTTGGTTTGTTTTACATTTTATTAACAGCACATTGAGAGTAACTGCCAACCTCTTCGTTACAGCTCACAACTACAAAGTTCTTAACATCTTAAGACTAATACTGACCTGACCGACCATACCATGTAAAGTATATTGTGACTTATAAATAGTAATAGTGAAATGGTGAACGTGCGAAATGCGAATGAAATTAATCGTACTAAACTGAATTACAAATAGAACTTACCTTTTAGCCACTTCAAATCCTTGTTTCGAAGTAAATGGGTTAACCTAAATTAACCAGCTTCAAATTAGAAGAGATTGAAATACACTTTGAAATGAAATGGAATCCAAACAGTCACGTTTTCCGCTCTAAGCCACATGGTAGTATATGGTAAGGGATCGTCCTACATTGATGTCATTGGTATAGCCAGTGGGGCTAGTCCGATGCTTATGACATGCCATATTAAAGATAACCATTTGTGCAATACTTAAGCGGATAAAAGGGAGTTCTAAAGGATTGGTGTATAGATTAAAGATTGGATGGAAAGAAATACGGGAAATACGTGTAATTCAAAATGCCGCCTTTTACGCGAGTAGCAGGGCATGCTATAGGCATAGGTTGTGGTCGGGACGAAATACCATTCCACTGCAGCTCTCGTTTGCTGCTGGTCTCGCATGTTGGCTGGTATGTATGGCATTGGCTATTTGGATGGTATTGGCGGGGCAACCAAAAGTGGTATCTGATTAAGCTTAGCTGCCGTTTGTGTGCATGCCACATTTCGGTACCCCAGTGGGTACTACAAGTCATGAGTAAAAACAGATGAGGACTGTGTAACGTCCTCATAATAATGACAGCTACGTCAGCTACCACTGCTACTTTATAATATGTAATTCTTTAAATTCATCTGTAGTTGTCAATTGGCCAAGGCCCTTACAATCTTGAATACATTAGACTGTTTTTTTAAACGAAGAAGGTACATAGTACATTACCTACATAAATTATGCGATTCCTCTTGTACCTAAAACGATTTATTTTGTTAGGTAAAAAGAGGGTGAACGTACATAATTTACCTACCCAAAAGGCACATCATGGAATGAACAGTTGTTTTATAGACACTATATTTATTTTATTAACGATTGATTTTGTGCCTGTACTTCAAAACAAAGGTTGTATGTATGTACTTCGAAAGTGCCGGTCTACTACTGTCTGCTATGCTGGACAAAATGCGTCGACAAATCGCGTCCAACTTGGACCTGTGCGGTGTGGTGTGGTGGTGGGGGAGTAACTATGTGAATAAGTGACAAAATAATTAATAATTAGGTGAATAAAGGCCAAGTTGGGCCAAAGCTAGGGGACCAAAAGCTACAGATATATACCGGTAGCTCAGCTGGACCTGGAGGAAGACACGCTACGTAAATAAATGGCAGAGAGCAAGTTAAGGACGAGACAGAGAATGTGATAGGGACGGTAGACGGTAATAAGTGTGTGTCCCCGTAGTTATAAAATATTCAGTAAGAGTTGAAAGCATGTTATATAGGAAGGTAATTACATAATATGTCGATTGGATTGGGGAGACAGCTAGCCAACTTGGACTTGGTTATCAATTTATAAATTCGTACAAATACTAAAATACTACATACAGAACCGAACGAAGAAATTAATTTTAGGCAGCAATTTGTTTCCATACAAAAATCACCATTTCGATTTTATTGAAGGTTTTCTTTGTTAAACCAAAATGTTGTATTTACATGTTTTAGAAATTTTTAAAATGTTCAATTTAATTGATTTTGAAAAGTGCAAAATATTCTATTTACCGTAAAGCTTCTAATAGAAGCCGGGTCTCTAATAGACGCCAGGGTTTTCCCATAAGCGGCAATGTTAATTTTTGCAGCTCAAACTTGGCATTTTCAATAGACGCCGGGGGCTTCTATTAGAAGCTTTACGGTACATATGTGGAAAAAAGTGGAAAATGTTTTATCTTTATGTTTTTGAAATGTGCAAAAATATTTATTTGCATGTTTTTGAACAGGTAAAATGTTCGATTTACATGTTTTTTAAAAATTCAGGCTGCCAGGGCTGCCTGCGCTGGCCGCATTATCCGGCCCGGCCCTGACTACATACAGACAATATTAAATGTAATTACGTAAGCACATAAGGAAGCGAAAGGTTGTTCTTGTTACTATTATTATTATGGTAGACGGTGACGAAGTATTTAACTCAGTCTTGGTTTGAATTGACTTTAGCTTGGTCATGTTTTGGTTTCGACCGGGTCTGGGTCCGAACCTGGGTTTCATTCGGATTGGTATTGATATTAGCGGGTCGGGAAGGTTCGGAATGGCAATGAGGTGATGTTTGTTTTTGTTTACATTCCGTATATATACTCTATACAATCTATATAAGCAACGTCAATCCAACAACGTCTTTTATGTATTATTCAACGTACTAGTTTCTAACTATAGTGTAAAAAAAAGTAAAGTAAAGATCGGTTTACTTGTGTGTAATTATATTTGCCATTGTATATAAAGGCTATGGTCTTACCGCCGCCTTACTGCTACTGCTACTATGCGTACGTTGTACGTGTACTACAGACTACAAGATTATTTTTCTTCATCATGAAGTTGAAAAATTCACATATATGGTGAAACACATCTTACTATTTACTTCCGAGTTCGGCTCCGGCTCCTACTACTCCCATGGGCATAAATAGAACCTACGGTACCTACGTGTCCACTTCCAACCAATAGTATATATGTAGTTGAAAGGGGAATGAAAATGCCACTGCGCCTTCGTCCTCAATTCTTCATTCTAGCCGGAGCATAGCCGAAGCCATCTCCAGCCAGAAGAAGAAGACAGGATCAGACAGGATAGTTCTAAGTCATTCACCCAGCGCATCCTTCTATCTCAACTGGGAGCAACGTGCGGAACCAACAACAGAACGTATACTCTGCATGTAACGCCACACATTCCATTGCCAAGCCACGCCACGCATCTCTCAGCAAGCAGAGGAAGGAGCACTGCACTCTGCAGTCATCAATTCCTACTCGCCACGCTAACATATAATAAATTTTCTTCTCCGTAAATCTAATAATATATTTTCATGGGAAAGATTGCGATGGAGACACCCAAAAGAATTCGGAATTTGCGGGGGGATCAAGGTAGTGAAGTGATCCTCTGCGAATCTTGTTGGTGCACGAAACCTAAAAAGATTAAAAAGAATTATTTCAGTGTTGAGTTTATATTATCCTTTTGTTTAATAATATTCTTCCTCTCCATCGTGGTGCTTCCCATATACAATATTTGTTTCAATTAAATCCGAAATAATAATCTGAGGTCTTCAAGTAATCAAAATCAAATTGTAAAAGAATATCTGTAATATTTGTGATCAAAATTGTACTCACCTGGATTCTACCTTCGGAACCAAATTGGCTTGTAATCCGTATCCTCGGTATCCGTAAGGACATTGTAAAATTAACATTGTTTGTAAAATTGTATGGACGAAATCAAAAACATGAAAACAAAAACAAATCAAAGTAATAATTTCATAGTAAAAGTAAGGCTTGTTGTCCCTGCCCTTCTGGCAGAGGAAAACTTTCATATCATTTTCAGTATCATTTTTCCTTTTCAGTTTTAATATAATATTTTCAATCAGTATCATTTTTCCGTTTAATCTTAAATAAATATTTATCCGTAAAACTTTAAATCCGACTGATCTTCGATGTTGACCAAATTCATTCATCGGCCCAAATCCTAATTCGATTCTCATAATATTCTTTACTTTATATAATTAAGTAAGTATGTAATGTCAAGGTGCACGATTCACATAACTAAGTTAAGTAAGGTCTCATGCTGGTCGTAATTCCTTTTCACTTAAGTAGTCAATATGTAGTCAATGGTGAACTTGCAAATTCATCGCATTTACATCGCATACTAATTTACTTATTCATGTTTATGAAAATATTCGGCAAAATTCTTTCCAAAATATAAGGGCTCCGGGGGAATCGATTCTCTGACCACGGTGGTGGGATTGCTTATTATGTTGCTCAAATCCCTTGGTTGCTCCACCACCGTCATGGTCATTCCGTCCTTTTGGTAAAGAGAATCTTCCTTCCCCGAGCCATAGCCCCACTTATTTATTATTGGCTTAACAATTCGCACTTCACTTCTTAAAAAGTAAAACTTAAATTAATTCTGTTACACAAATTCAGTTTCTCATGAAATATTTAAATTCAAAATTCTAATTAGGCAAAAGGAGGAGATGACAGCATCGGGAGTCGGGATGGAAGCGGGCCCTGACCACATCAATGGCAAACTGATGTCAGTGGTTACCGTGACCATCTCCCCAGTCTCAGTCTAATAGAAATACAGTTGGACGTCTGAGACCCCATTGCTGCCAACCCTCCTTACCACTTCACTAATCCAAAATAGTATTTCACTTCTTATAATTAGAACTTCAAATAAAATAAAATTTACATAATTAATAATTCTGGTCAAAATTGAGGATGGACAGGACAAGCTGGGCCGAAGAGGGGGAGGGAGATGGAATGCATTTGTGACTGCAACTCTCAATGCAAACTGTCACGTCTCCTTTCTGCCCAGTCCCTCAAAGCTCTTGGGGTGGGGACCATGGGGTGGTTGCACTTCAACCGGTCTTACCTCTGAGCCACTCATCCGCTGAAAACAAAACTTATTACTAATTCTACTTCTACTAATATAATCAGATCAATTTCATGCAAATTATTTAGGTTAGATTCTAATTCAGTCTCAGATGTAAACATTGCAAATTATCAGAATACTATAGACATAGGTAGGCATTGGCTCTCCGAGCCATGTTCCATCCCTGCCATATCCCCTCGGGAGTAGTTACCCCTCTCAAGTAACTTGGTGGCACCCCCAAAATAAACTCTACCATCTGTTCCATCAAGTGTAAATATGTAAATAAAATGTAAATAGTAGGTTAAGCTCATTTATCATAAAAATATAATTTATTTATTTCATAATTTTAGTTTTAGTCAAAAATTTAATTTCAGAACTTTTGGGGTAGGAGAGTGCAAACTCGGGGGTTGAACCAAGGTCACAGGACACCGGTTCTGACCCTCGTTTCACAAGGTGCGGGGTAGGGATACAACCCTGCCCCCTCCTCCCCGAATTTTCGGAAAAACCCGGAATGTCCATCCGCAGTGGTGGAAAACTTAAAATTTAATTTTCGTTGACTCTTAATAGAAATAATCATACATTTCATTAGTAAGGTTACCCTTACATCATAAACATACTAGGTACATACTAAAATTAATTAGCAGGCATCACGCCTGTACTCGAAAAATTTTCAGTGGTGGTGGAGGGAGTGCGACATCCTTCCGCTACCCGCCCGTTGGTCGCACAACTTAAATCTCGCACACGTGAGCACGCTCACATGCACCGATGCATAAGCATCTCTCATATAGGGTCCGTAACGATAAGATGTGGCGTTTGGGATGGCCACACCCGTCACGCCGATGTTTGCACTATCTCGCATACATTTGGTTGGACGACTCCGCATCACTGTACGGCCCAGCACCAAAAACACGTTTAGTGGGCGTTTCGGACCCCACATATCCACAATACGTTTCGTTTCCAAAAGCCGAAAACACATCACGCCATTTGGTGTGTTCTGCTTTCCTGCTAACAAGCAAGTTTTCAGCTCTCTGAGATTTTCGAGTTTTCACTCAAAATTTTCATTCAAATTTCGAGTTTCGAAATTCTTCCAAGTGAATTTCCGGTCAATTCGACCATCCTTAGTCCGAATAACTAAGTGTCAAGTCCCTATTTTCTTCGGCAATCCTCGGAAAACGGACTTTAATTTTTCCAATTTCTCCCTTGCCGTGTTAAGGCATAGGTCATCGTTGGCCGTTAGTGGCAACTCAAGTTTTTCAGTGTTTAAACTGATCCAGTGACCTGAAAAATCATCAAAATACTTACCTGCGACATCAGACTTACCGTGTAGTGAAAATCCGGTTTCAGAATTTCATCCAGGAGTTCGGAAAATTTCCATTTTCCAAATTCTCCCATCTGCCGACAGAGGAAAAGGAAAATCCCTTTGTCACCGTTCACTAACATTAAGGTACATATTTTCGTGGCACAGTTCCACTCATTACCAGTGAAGTACATACTTTCGCGTAGTGCACTTACATTCTAGCCATACCGTGGCCGTGTACTTCGTTCACTAAACACTATCACATACTTAATAGTGCAAGTGTAAAATTGAACTCCGCTGTGGAACTTAGTATTACAAGTTCTGATTTACTTATTGACATCAGCCGGTACTAAGGGAATCCTTCTTATTTCGTCGTGTTGACCTGACCTTCCATACCTCCAGTAAAATAATTAATCGTAAGTGGTAACAAAAGAAAAATTTTCGTACAAGTTGAATTTTCCCAATTTTCCCAAATCATTGCCCTCCTAGAAAATCAGTGAAAGGTTGAAAATTTTGATTTTGGTTTTCATAATACTAACTACTTATATTCATACTTAATATATTTGCCTATTGGCACTGCTCACTCGTCATACAGTTATTGTGTCTAAATAAATTAAGTGTAGTATTTCCAAACTCATTAGCCACAATTACCGATGTTGTTCTTAATTTCCTTCTCGACCACTGATATAATTATATTATTCTTGGTTTTTATCATTGTCACTCTAATTCATTTCCATAAGGAATTTATAAATACATACTTTAATTTCCGCATGGTCGCAGAAAGAGATTAATTCGGCTGGTAGTTGCGGTAAAAGTGTTATCAGTAATTCGGAAATTAAATTAGAAGTTAGGTTTAGTCAGTTATTAGTCACGGGAAACAAATAGTTTGTCGGGGCTGAGTATCAGTTAGATTAATTAGTATAAATAAATACATGTAGTTAAGTTTTAAAAGTTCAGGATAGTGAACTCTGCGGGGAAAATAAATCGGTTTTCAACACACTCGCTTGCCTTGGGTGTTGATTATTGACAAACTTAGTTAAGATAAAGTAAGTTCAAGATTCCATTTCAAAATAAAATTTTCAGTAAAAATTTAATTCTATTCAAAATTTCAAAATTATTTCTGAATCAAAATTAATTTTCTTTTTCAAAAAGCAAAGTCAATTAAAGTAGAATTAATAGTTTCAGAGCTAGGGAAACCAACAGTTTCTCGCTCCCGCTTAGGTTAGGAAATAAAATCATTTACATACATACATACATATATACAGTAGTGAAAAATTAACTGGTATTCGTGTTCAGTTTGTAATTTCCTTTTAAGTTAATGCCTCTGATTATTCCTCGGGAGCAGTATCACTTATTTGTTAAGGACGCTCTTCTCTGGTTTATCTCTGGAGGAAATAAAATAGTAGACAAGGAACATCTCTTCATGCTCCTCATCATCTACATCTCAGTTTTCGATCTCATCAATCAATTCTTCCCAGAACTGGAACTACAGATCTTGAATCGTTCGTTGGCTCACCTGGGATTCTGGTATTAGAGCAAGGCAGCCTCGCACCGACCTCATAAGCCCAGCAATCCTCCAACTCGATTCAAGGTATTTCCATTTCTTGAAAGAAATTTCATACCAATTCATAATATTGCAAAATTTCATAAATATTTTACAAATCAAAATTTTCGAATACAAAGTAAGACATTCCGTTAATCCCACTTTCCGATCTTGAGAACAGGTGACAGTTGCGGTTACTCAACCCGTCGCCGTGCCTCACATTAGCTAACGAGTGTTCTTCAAACTTCAAAATTGTTATCACTCGTTCTCAAGAAAGAAAAGCGGATTTTCAAAGGAAATCTTCACTTTCCTTTCACCGACTTTCACCACTCAAGAAGTCAACTGCCTGAGGTGAACGGATCTTTATCAGTAATCCGACGCCAACAGACAGAGCCTTCTCTTCGTACCCCATAATTAAGTTTAAGGTCATTTCTCCATAATTTAAGTAGGTCAAACCCACTCCGTAAATTTAGAAATTTCAGGAAGGTCAAATAGTTTTCTCAGATATCAATTAGTAGGTCAAATAAATTCATAATTGGATTCATTCCTGAAGCGTTGCTGAGGAATTGAATTCACAAATAGGTCATAATATTCATAGAGATCTGAAGCGTTCGCTACGATCCTTTACTCACAACTAGGTCATATAAATACACCTCGAGCGTCCGCTGAGGTTTATTAAATTCGGCAATTATCTTAAATTTTAGTCAGAGTCATAATCGAAATTTTCATAAGCTCTTCTCAATAAAGTCTCAAAATTAAAATTATTCGGAATCTTCCTCTTCCCTCAACCATGGCAGAAGCCGGAGGGGAGGAGATTTCCTCACAAGATCTTGACGGCTCACAAGCCACCGGTTTCTTAGGGAGTCAACACGATTTAAATCGTACTGTCTTTCCTAACCCTAATCGTGGGGAACCGGGTACTCCACATCAGAATTTATTGGAGGAAGTCGTAGCTTCGACTTCGTCCCAAATTCCAGAAAATGATCTCAATCGAGAGGAATCTCGTTCTCGCCCAAGTTCTCGCAGCACTACTAGGTCCGTACGGGGAGGGAGATCAAGGAGAGGAATTGATTATTCCCGTCAGGGAAATCGAGACCAATCAGCTTCCTCCTGGGCTACTGATAGTGAATCTACTCAACAATCCGAGAGCGAAGGTAATGCGAGTGTCTCTCGTCATAGAATCAAAAGTTTTCTCGTTCAATTCGATCAAGCTTCTACAACGGGTTTCATTGCGTATCGCAAGCGTACCCTTCCCATCGGGGACGCACCCAAAATCGTTTACAAAGAAAATACTCATAAAATCGGTTATGTCGTTGAAAAAGACACAATTCGGTCGTGTTCTCGTCCGGCATACCGAGGAGTTCAAGCAGGGGAAACTATTGGTTTCTTCCCAGACAGATGGCCTGATGGCATCTGTGCTTCTAAATCCTTTGGATATAAAGAAGGTCAATCTTCAGCGACCGGAACTTTCGAGGCCATTGGTCCCGATCCGGGTAATTACATGGCTTCTTCTGAAACATTGCCTCAGAATACAGCTCATACCACTCCTCAATCTGTGACTACTGTACTCTCTGGTAATCGTTCTAACAATAACCAGCGATCATTGACTTTTGCGAACATCGCCGCTGATAAGCGAGTCATAAATAATTATCTCATAGAAAGATTTACTCGTGAAAATGTCCCTTCGGAACAAATTCCAACTCTCATCGAAGCATTAGATGAGAGATTCTACCTAGATATAATCCAAATTGCTATCGATAACGGCAATACATTAGAAAATGTTGTTAATGATTTTCTGACTTCCGTTGAGAACGGGTCAGAACTCAATCCATTCCTTCGTAGTGAAAATTCTGTACGATTACAACCAGAAGAGGTAGGACGGACTAACCCGTCCGCAGAATTCGTTAGGACTTCGCCTCCACCTACTGGTCATTACCATTCCGACCCAGGTCAATCTCATACTGTTTCTGGTCACCGAGCCGGATCACAACCATCGACGCCTAGTCGTCCTCAGACAAATCAGGCTAATTTAAATTCAGCTTTTCGAAGCTTACAAATGCCTTCTACAGCTGAAGTTCAAAGTGTTCCTTTGGTTTCACAACCAAGAACCACTCAACAGCCTCGTACACAGAGACCAGTCACTGCGCCTGGCACTCGACCTCAAGCTGTACAATATGCTGATATCGATCATTCAGCTCAAAGTAACCGATCTCGAACTGCTCCTCCAAATCCTCCACCTACAACTCAACCGGTACAGGCTCCAATTCAGCCTCCGCACGCGTGGGAGTACCCTCAAGTACCACCACCACCGCATACCGGGTATCCTCCGACCTCACATGCATTTGTTCCTCAAACTTTTTATCCAACTTCTCACACACCCATATATCCAACTTATCCTCAAATTCCTCCACCCATTCCAACTAATTATTATCCCAGTTATCCTCAAACTCAACAACCTCAGTATACTTTTGTTCAGCAGCCACATATGGCTCCTCCAACTCAATTGCCTTCGGGCCCGAGTTCCACTTACCCAACTTTTCCTCCTTCGATTCCAAATCCGCAACCACAGGCACAAGCCTCTGTTGCTCATCCACCACGCAGTTCCAGATTATTGCAAATTGAAGCTCCTCCACCTCGAGCTCCTAATTCTCCAGCTCGCGCTGCATCGGCTCATCGCCATCGTCCGCAGTCTCGAACTGCTCCACAACAAGCTCAGGCACCGACGACTCCAAGTCGCCCCGAACCTACTAATCCCTTCCGTCCTCCAGATAGGGAGGAGGAGGAGGATTTCAGTGCTGATGAAGAACTTTTTCTTCCAACTCGCCGTGAGGTAGCTATGATTGCCGGTATCGTAGATCCTATTATGAAGAAACTACAAAAAGGCATGAGCTCCCAGGGTTATAACGTTTACCACCAATCCAAATGCGCCGAAAAGATGCCGAAATACGGAGGCGAAAAGGAGGCAGAAGAATGGGCAACTGACTTCAGTTCATATATTCATCTTCTCGACCTTCACCCCTCCGTAGTCCTGACCACTCTTGACAAAATTTTCACTGGGCAAGCTTTACAATGGTGGAATCACAATAAACACTTGTACATGACCGGATTAGACTTTACCGATTACCGCGCAGGTGCTCAAGCTTGGAACGACTTAATCGCAGATCTGAAGCGTAAATTCGATAGGTCATACGTCTCCGGACGGGCCGAAATGAATTTAAATGCCACTGCTTACAATAACAAGCAAAATGCAAGCGACTACATCGCCGCTCGCTCCGCTTGTCTCGATCTCATCGATCCTCGAATGGATCCGGAAAAGAAAATCCTGCAGATCATCGACGGTCTGCCTGATCATTACAAATCTAAGGTTGAGAATGAGACCGACATCAATTCTCTCAGACTCATCCTTCAGCGACACATTAACATAGCTCAGCGCAGCCAGTCGCACCGTGCTCCAAATAATCCTCCTGGTGGGGCTCCGCACGGTCAACCTAAAGTTTATTTAAAAGGTCTCGAAGCTACTCCGAGTACCGTTTCAACTTCTATACATCCTTATCAGAAAAAGCCGAGCGACCTCATTAACCGGGATTATTATGTGGCATGGGACGGCCTGGAATATAGATGTGCTGACACTTCATCTTTTGCTCAAGCTCAAAAGTCTCAGACCAAAAATGATAAAGGTCGTTTTAATTGTCTCAAGTGTAATAGTGAATGGCACAATACTCGTAGGTGTCAAATTCTTTTGAAAGATCAGGGGATCCCGTTCCCTCCGCCTAAGCCGAAGGACACGCGATCGCCCCAACAATCCAATAATAATAGACCTCAAGCTTCGAGTAATAATAATAATAACCCCAACACTTCTCAAAACAATGCAGCTCGGAGTATAGCGCCAGCCGAAGAGCAAGCCTATGCCCAAGCATTGCAAACCTTAAACCAGACCATCCAACATATACATACGCAATTAGGTACACAACCACAACCTCAATATGCTCCATTACAGCTACCATATTCTACTCAATCACTTCCATTTATGCCTCAACAACAATTTCATCCTTCTCTTCCTCATCCTTATCAGCAGCCTGCACCTCAATTAATGCAGTCGGCGCCTCAAGTTTTAAGAGGCTTAACCACTCAGAATGGGCCGAGCATTTCTTCAGTTGAGCAAGTTCCTACTCCACAAGGAACATCATTTGCTTTCTCATCTACCAGGAATCCTAATTCACAGGATCCTTTAAACCCCAAGGGGGGGGTGTAGATACACCTGAGCCCCTAACTGAAGTACTAACAATTGAACCGTGCACAGCTGAATCGCCTTCTACTCATATTCCAACAAATATTATATCAAATTTAGTTCCTAACGTAGACACATCTGAAACTACGTTTCTATTTCCAGCTACAGCTCAAAGCATACAAATTTCTCCGTATTCTTCAATGCCTAATTCTCCTACGTGTAAGAACTCTAAACCAGACTCTGAGTCTGATTCTGATTCGGATTCGGATTTTCATTCTAGGGTAGCAGCCTGCGATGGCATCCCCAAATATCAGATTATGAAGCTCTTGGAGCATCCATTTAAGATCCCTGCTGAGGGATCTACTCAATTCGCGCGCACAATATCTCAACCTACTATGGAGATTCGCCGCGAATTTCGAGCTAAAAATAAGTATGGATCCGACATCTATATCAAAGTTCTTACCGATACAGGAGCTACAATTAGTACCATTAGTCCCGCTACTATTATTAATTTGGAATTACAACATAAAGTTAAACCATGTTCTCCTATTCAGGCTATGCTATCTCTTAACGATGGAAATAAACACGTCATAACTAAATATGTCTATGTCATTCTGTACATCGAAGAATTCCAGCAATGGATTAAATGGGGTTTCTTCGTACTCGACAAAGCCCGCGATAACTTGGTCTTTGGGATGGATCTTCTCAAAGCATATCGAGCCCGGGTCATGTGCTATGAAGGCACTGTCGAATTCCTCTCTAATCCACACGACGCTGACACTTCATCTTCGAAACAAAACTTAAAAAGATTACATTCTCAACCCATAACTCAAAAGAATAAGAAAAAGAAAGTTTCGGAGGAATTAACTCGAACTGATAGTATAGATCCTGAGTCTAATATTAATTCAGATATAATTTATGCCTTTAATCCATTATTAGATGACCCTTTTTATGGTCTTAATATTCAATCAGAAATTATTTCAGGGGACATGGATATGTCGGATGACTCCTCAGTCACTCAGACTATCCGTCCTTGTTACGAATCCGATGATACTCTCGATGAGGACGTTCAAAGCTTTTCAACTTCTACTATGTCCTCTCGAGCAGAAAAATTATTACCTCATTTTAAATTAAGACTTTGTACCGTTGTACCCACTTTTATTGAACATGATCGTCCCAATCCAGTAAATGTTTACGTTGAGGACAGGTCTTTTACTGGGGACATTATACTAGAACCCAATAATTCTCTTTTTCAAAAATTTGGACTCAACGTCATGGAATCATGCCTCAGTATCGAGGATGGCCAAGGCGTCTGTCACTTAGCAAACTCAGACAATGATGATTTTATTTTACCCGCTCAGGATACACTTACTACATATCGAATAATTCCTCAGGACAATAATCATCTCCGTTCTATTAGACTCAGTACCGAATTTCAGCAATATCCTTCTTCACGTACAATTATACCTCCTCCTCCAGTCGTTGAAGGGAGCCAGCCTCTCTCCGACGAGGAGTTCGCACAATTTAATATATACGAAAAATTAGAACCTTCACAGAAACTTCAACTTCGTGAATTGCTAAGTAAATACTACTCCGTTTTCGGGTGGAAACCAGAAGATTTCCATGCCACTGTTAGGGATCCAATTACAGGTGCCACTCTCGAAGTTATGATCGAGATGTTGGACGATTCTCCAATGATCCATCAAGCCACAGTCATGTCCAAGAAATTTCAAGACGTGGTTACCCGCGAAACTGAGGCAGGGATCGCAAGAAAAAGCATTGAACCTTGTCAAAGCTCATGGGTCTCCCGTATGTTAGTTGTCCGGAAGGGTACTACAGATTGGCGCCCCGTAGTCGATTTTCGAGATGTCAATAAAAGGGTCAAACCCATTGCAGCTCCAGTTCCAAATACTCATTCTTTATTTGCAAAATTCGAGGGTTGTACCCTCTTCTGTAACGTCGATATGGCTAACTCATATCAACAGATAGGTCTACACGAAAGTTGCCGTAACTTTCTCGCTTACATCAATCACTTAGGTGTCTTCCGTCCTCTAACTATGCCTTATGGTTTTCTCAATTCTGGTACTTTATTTCAACAGATCATGAATAAAATCTGGTATGTCTTACTCTGTGACTTCCTAGCCTCTTATGTCGACGACACGAGCTTCGGGGGTAAAGATTTTGCTCAGGTGCTCGTAAGGCTAGAGTTAGTTCTTCACATTTGTCTCAGAGCTAATATTAAATTAAAGCCCACAAAATGTTTCTTTGCTTATCCTTCAATTATTTTTCTCGGACATCGCATTAGCGCCGATGGGATAGGCATCGATAAAGAACGTGTCAAAGCCATTGTGGATTATCCATATCCGAAGAACACCACGGAGATCAGGCGGTTTATTGGAATTTCCAATTTCTTCCGTCGCATGATCAATGGGTATTCACACGTGGCCAGACCACTCTTCAAATTGCTCATGAAAAATGCTCCGTTTAATTTTGACGCGTCCTGTCGTAACGCAATCGACTCTCTTAAAAAGTTGATCATCGATGCTCCGTTATTGGCCTATCCAGCCGAAGAAGGTGAAATGGAATTATGGTCGGATGCATCTGAATACTGCGTAGGCTCTTGCCTCATTCAGAAAATAAATGGAGTTCGTAGGCCTTTAGCCTTTAACTCTCATCTTCTCACCGGTCCGCAGCTCAAATGGTCTACTCCGGAAAAGGAGTGTTATGCTATCATTCACGGCCTTGAAAAGCAACATAGCTTAGTCATAGGTCGTCCTATCAATGTCTACACTGACCATTCTGCGTTGACCTCCATCCTTAAGACCTCTGAAGTTAATTCCCGCCTGATTCGCTGGAGCCTTAAATTAAGTTCTTATCAAATCAAAATTTATCATGTAAAAGGGAAGAACAACGAGATGGCTGATAGTCTCAGTCGTCCTCCGCGTGACTTACCCGATCCTTCCGACGCCGAAGCTGAAATTGAATCAACCGTAAAACTCTGTTCACTTCGGGCTACAGATTTTACACCGGCTAGATACTGGATTATCGATGACCATCGCCAACTTTTCTCTATTCAAACCGATGATCCTAAATTACTTAAAATTATTATATCTTTACAAAAAGACATCGAAGGTGGTTATGTAGGGGAGAATAGATACCGCAAACTATTTCAATTAAACGAGAATGGAACTCTCGAACGTATAAACTATGATCCGTTGGGTCCCATGTGGCTCACTGTTTTACCGTACCCCTTTTCGGAGGAAGTGACTAGAGACTTCCACCGGAAATCCCATTTAGGTAACAATAAGATTTTTGCTCTATTACACACTAAGTTTTGGTTTTTCAATATGCATCAAATAGTAGTTAATGTATGCCGATCTTGCGTGACTTGCCAAAGGTACGCCAAAATTAATAGAAAAAATAGAGGTCCCTTAAATGTAATGATTACTCCCCAAATTCCTTTTCACAAAATTTCAATTGATCATATGGGACCCCTTCCGAAAACATTCAGGAGTAACGAATATATCATAGCAATAATCGATCAGTGCACCAGATTTCTCTGGTTATACCCAGTCAAAACCACAGGGTGGAAGGACTTCCTCAAAGTCCTCCGTCCTTTCGTACAACAATATCATCCTAAATGCATTGTCACTGACAATGGGGGTGCGTTCATTGCGAACGAGTACATCGAATTCTGTGAGGAAAACAAAATTACACGTGTCACTACTGCTCCGTATCACCCGAGCTCCAATGCATTTTGTGAGCGGGTCAATTCTACTTTTGGGAGCATCCTTAAGAAATTAATATATGATCACCGTCGGGCGTGGGATGAAGCCCTCCCCGAGGTTCAAGATCAATATAATCAGGCTAAACACTCGTCTACTCAGTTCACTCCATTCTTCCTTATGCACGGCATAAGCCTTCCAAATTATGGAGCAAATCTACTTACTCCTCATCTCAATCCCGAATGGGATCTTGAACAACAGCAAGTTCGAATTGGTGAGCTCTTCCGGGTAAGGATGCAGGCTTTTCACAATTCCTGCGAAAGTCAGCTCCGCCGGAAGCTCGCCTTCGACAAACGCTATCCAGCAATCACATTTGACATTGGTGATCTGGTGTGGAAGCGAAATTTTACTCGCCCCGCCGGAACCCATGCCAAATTCATAATACATTATACAGGTCCATATAAAGTCTATAGTCTAAACGAAAACATTCATTCTTACTTTCTCTGTGACGTCAACGAAGACATAAACGAATGTCTTTCGGAGCGCCACTTACTTCTAGCTCATGGTCATAATCTTAAGAAGTATGTTCATCCACAGCCATTACCAGACGAGGAAACACCCGTCGACGTTGGGTGGATTGACCAAGTCAGACCAGTCCCAGCCGATGACGCCTTCCTCTCTGAACCACATTTGGATCCAACAGCCGATCCACCATACATAAATAATATGCCTATTGTAGATGTTGAGCCGAGGGGGGATTTTACCCACTCAGCCCAACCACCAAATTCCTACACACCAATTCCTCCAAGAGGGCCACTTTCTCGTCATTCTGAAAGTGACTCCTCTTTAGCACCACAACTAAGTATACGAAGTACAGATCATTCACATTCCTCTTGGGGCATTCTTGCCCCCGTGCTTCAACCACAAATTTCATCTTCACATACACATACTCATAACCCTTTGTATCCAGGCATACTTAATGAGTCGGCGTTCTGCCGAACGCCTGGGGGGTATAAACAGGATGGTAAGATTTTGCGCTCACAAAATCCAGAAGCCTGGACACAAAGAGCCTCAAAATCAAAACAGTTCACATCATCTACAGACACAAACACAGACAACGACAAAACTAATTCTTCAACCACAACTTCGGAGAGCAAAACATATTCAAGCTCCTCCGGAGGGTGTGGAACTTACGAGTCTGAAAGACCACAGAGTGTAGAGATCGGAATTTTCTCCGAAAGCTCGACTCGGCCCGTCAGACTCACCCAAAATTCTCAGAGTGTAGAGATCGGAAATTGCTCCGAAAGCTCGACTCAGCGACAGAATTTTTCCCCACCAAAGAGTGTAGAGGGTGAACCGTTGTTCACAAGCTCGACTCAATTTGAAAAATCTTTCCCTACCACAAGTGTAGAGGGCAATTGCGCCAGTTCGACTGGGGAAAGAGATTTCTCTTCCACGTTAAGTTCAAAAAGTGAACTAGGTCCTCTTCCTGTAAATCCATTTTTACAGCCTCCAAAATTTATTCCTCACAATAAATTCCAATATTCTCCAAGTACTAATGAAAATTTAGATGTAAGTAAAAGTACAAACACACACATAAGTAATCAGACACAGAGTGTAGAGATCGGAGCTTGCTCCGAAAGCTCGACTCAAGGTAATGTGATCACCGCTCCGAGGGGTGTAGAACGTCCAGGAACGAGCTCGACCCTGAGTGAGAACAGAACCTGCTCAAAATCGATTCCGTTAGATCCTAAGTTAAATAAGTATAATTTAAGCTCAAAAAAAGAAATTCCAACTCAAATTGTTTCACTTTCTCCGTACCAGTCCCGGGAATCTGGACTGAGTCCGGGGGAACAAAATAAGTCTCCGAATTCTTCCGCCCAAGGATCCGCCCATTCTCGGTCCAGCGGAAGTAAAATTTTAAATCCTACATTAGTTAGTAGGAAATCTGAAAAAGTAAAATTAAGCTCAAATATATTAATTAATGAAAGTAAACATTCAGATTCTCAAAAAGTTCAAACTCCTTCGGGAGACAGTTGTCAAAATATATCTGAAAGTGAAAGCGCTGATTCTCAGTCCGGAGAGACTGACTACTACGATACCACCGCAGACCAAGCTTCCGCAATCTCTAAAATTCCTAAGTCTCGTAGGAGACGTCGCGAGGTTACTCCCCGCCTCCTCTCTGACAGTGAAAGACGAACAGGAGCCTTAACTAGATCTCGCAGGGCGACCCGAAAATTCTTGGTCCAGAGCCCTCGATCCAAAGCTCCTGGGACTCCCAAAAGCTCGCAGAAAACTAAAAGTAGGGACAGGGAGGAAACTTCTTCCCAAACTACTCATGAGGATCAGTTGAGACTCATGGGAATAAAAGTAATTGATAATTATATCAACTGTGTTGGATCAATGAATCAGAATATCTCTGCGTTGATTCCCAAACTAAATATTCAAAAAGATTAAATCAATAATGTTTCACTTACTTTCAGTTGTCTAGATATTGAAAGTAAAGTTCTTTATAAATTGAAAAGTAAGATTATAAATGTGTGAAAAATTTCATTAGTTCCCTTGAACCGAAATTCTCAGAGCTGAAGATCGATCGGAACTCCAACGATCGGAATTCAGATCTGTGACTTCACGATTCAAGAGTCCTACCAAATATGTAAAAATTAAAATTAATAAATAATTCATGATTGGAATAATTAATTATTCAAGTTAGGGATAGGGTGTAAGTTTAACTTAAAATATTTCAAATGTATGTCGCAGCAATATGGACATAGATTTAACTGATCTCGAGGAGATGGAGATCCCCTCTGATCAGGAAGACTATTGGCTTGGGCCCGACACGGGAGAGTGTGGGTCCACCCCTCAAAGTCCTACCGAAGCTACAAATTGGGATCCAGATCCTGTTTTCAATCCTTCAAAAGATACAGACTTGGACGCACAGATCGCCTCCACCTCTACCCAGAATACTGCTTCACCCGTCACCGCCGAATGCTCAGCGTTAGGGCGACCTAACTCCTCGAAAAATATGGTCATTGAGACCCAGGTTCAATTTAATAATAAGATTAGGGAATGTCCAATATGTAAGTCCCGTAGGGAGCAAGGGAACATTCGGCATATCTTTGCCGATTGTCCCTCCCTCCAACCAAAACAGAAAAAGAAAAGAGTGAGGAGATGTAGTAACTGTGGAGGTACACATAGACTTAAGTTATGTAGGCAATCTACGGAAACTTTTAATAGAGATCATTAAAAATAAAACTTAATTAAATAAATTCCGCACCCAAAATTCTTAAAAATTAATTAGAAATTAATATGTGACCAAATTAAACTACATAATTCGAAACTTTGCAAAGAATGTAAATTCTTTTACATTCCTTAACTGTAAATATTTAGTTTAAGACTCAAAGTGAATCAGAGCGTCAGTACAGTACCGGCGCCCTGTTAAACCATAACCAAAACTTTAGTGCTACAGTCATGGGGTGATAAAAGTTCTTAGGTCAAAACTCTAATTATCTTGCCCCCATCTGTGAACCTTTTTCTATAGATGCCAGGGTCGTGGTTACCGTCCCCGGAAACTAGCTCGGAAAGTACTCCTCCGAGAAGAACTTCGCCACGGAAAACTTCCACACGAACTCTGTCTCCATCAAAAGCTTCATCTTCAAAACGTGATCCACCAACTTTGAAATCATTGGCAAAGAAAAAGAAAAAGATGTCAAAATTGCGTTCACATGGGAATATTGCCCGAAAATCTTATCAGAACGCTCTTCAGCAGCAACAGGCCAGGGTCGCGGCCGAAAAGAAAAGGAAAGAAGAAGCGGATCTGCTTCAACGTAAGAAAGAATTTCTTAATGCTGTTCGCAGACAAAATTATCATGTTAAGAAAACGGGAGGAATAATCCGGCGTAAGGGACGTCCGTCTCGACATTCTCCTCCACGTCATCTGCCGCCTCCTCGCTCCAATCTTATTCCGTCTGCATCAACTTCCGCTGCTGCTTCGAAGGTGCCCACTCGTTCCTCTGGACGTGTCCTCAAGAAGGCATCTCAAAATAAAATAAAGCCCTTCAGCACCTTTAATGGGGTCGCACGGAAGCCTCCAATTGATTCGAATCTCCGTCAGTACAAATTGGGAGAAATTGTTAAGTTGCATCGGAGTGATGCCCCAGCTACTGTTACGTCGGGAGCTATGGGAGCTCCTCATCAGCCAGCTCTTCCTCAGCCACCTCTTCCTCAGCCTTCTCTCGCCGGGGATATTCATCAGGTTCTTCCCGAACCTTCCCCTCGGGGAAACCAATTGGCTCCGAATCGCAGTCCGAGTATAACTCCTGCAAAAATTAATCCGTTAGCAAAACCGGAAGATTTTTCTGAAGAAGAAAAATTGGCTCTTGTCTCTGCCACCCTCAAAATCGAAACTATGAATAACGACTTCGAAGTTATGAAGTCACAGGAAAAAGTAGATTTTCCTCGGAAGATTGTTATTACTGAGGATCCTCCTAACATCCTCATAATCTGCCCTGGATATAAGAATGATTTTGTCCAGCATGAGGGGATAAATTCTTTGTATAATAAATTGAGGATCACAGCCAACCTCGTGAACACTGCCCTCCTGCAGTATTTCAATCCTCCTCCTCGTTCTGCCTTCATTGAAGCTGTCTTCATGCCTCGCTTAGATCCGGTAAATCCTTTGCCGTTGCCGCCGATAGAAGTTCGGGGGATGGGTCAACCGGGCCAAGCAGATTTGCTTGCTCCTCCTCCGCCGCCTCTTACAAAAATAAAGCCAACTCGAGTTCCAGATAATGCGCCACGTAATTATCCTCGAACTCTGGAGGTCAACAACATGAACCAAAATACGAGCTTTACGCTTACACATCGTGAAGATGGTTACATCGTTCTTCATACCGGATTTCTTTTCCCTCGAGAATTCTTCAAACCTGAAAATTTGCCGCGAGTTAATCCAGCAGCTCCGATTCCTGACGCTCCGCGTCCTGGACCGTCTTCAAATCCAGCGAATCCTCCTCCAAATTCAGCTCAATCTTCATCTACAAAGCCAACTCAAGATCCAGCTCAAAAAGCGAAGAAGAACCCAAGTGCTTCCCCAAAATAAATTTTTCCCCACTAAAAATACATAATGATTTAAGATATTTCTTACCTTTTCTTATTTTGAAGACTTAAAAATTAAAATACTTTAAAGTTCTCCTTCCAGCTTAGAGGATCTACGTTAAAACCTTTAAAAATTTAATTATCTTTCTCAAAAACATGAAAATCTAAAAATAATTATCATAAAATATAAAAACATAACTATGCACTTATTAATATAAAATAATATTTAATATGTCTTAAAATAGTATGGTATCCTCACTCGCAATACCTTATATTCGATGGTATCGGGTGGGAGGGTCTATCTTTTCAAAAATTAATCGGTACACGTGAGACATTTCTCCTCGTAGATAGGCCTCCATAATAATATAATTTATAAATGCATTTATTGATCTCCGTTCTATTTTTATAATATGTTGATATTATTTATAATTTTGCTTCATAAATACTTACTCTATAATACCATATGAATTATTTCCCCTCCTGGGGTCAACAATCGTCATGCAATTTACTATTCACTCTTTATTTTGAATAATTTTAAATTTAATAATTCATGCAAATATGAATTTGATGCAAAAGAAATTTTCATATTTTAAATAAAGCAATATAAAAATCAAATCATTTTTAGTTTTCAAAAGTTTAGAATTTTTCTTTTATTATACAAAATAATTTTATTTTCAAAAACAAATATTTCGGAATTAACCTGAAAAGAAAACACATAATACAAAATTTATTTAATAATCATTTCATATAAAATCAGGAATGATATAATTGTGTGCGTGCCATTTTCCTTCTCCTTTTGTTCCAGCTTCCAGTCGTAGGGGACACTCCTACTGCGGGGGGATTGTGAAAGGGGAATGAAAATGCCACTGCGCCTTCGTCCTCAATTCTTCATTCTAGCCGGAGCATAGCCGAAGCCATCTCCAGCCAGAAGAAGAAGACAGGATCAGACAGGATAGTTCTAAGTCATTCACCCAGCGCATCCTTCTATCTCAACTGGGAGCAACGTGCGGAACCAACAACAGAACGTATACTCTACATGTAACGCCACACATTCCATTGCCAAGCCACGCCACGCATCTCTCAGCAAGCAGAGGAAGGAGCACTGCACTCTGCAGTCATCAATTCCTACTCGCCACGCTAACATATAATAAATTTTCTTCTCCGTAAATCTAATAATATATTTTCATGGGAAAGATTGCGATGGAGACACCCAAAAGAATTCGGAATTTGCGGGGGGATCAAGGTAGTGAAGTGATCCTCTGCGAATCTTGTTGGTGCACGAAACCTAAAAAGATTAAAAAGAATTATTTCAGTGTTGAGTTTATATTATCCTTTTGTTTAATAATATTCTTCCTCTCCATCGTGGTGCTTCCCATATACAATATTTGTTTCAATTAAATCCGAAATAATAATCTGAGGTCTTCAAGTAATCAAAATCAAATTGTAAAAGAATATCTGTAATATTTGTGATCAAAATTGTACTCACCTGGATTCTACCTTCGGAACCAAATTGGCTTGTAATCCGTATCCTCGGTATCCGTAAGGACATTGTAAAATTAACATTGTTTGTAAAATTGTATGGACGAAATCAAAAACATGAAAACAAAAACAAATCAAAGTAATAATTTCATAGTAAAAGTAAGGCTTGTTGTCCCTGCCCTTCTGGCAGAGGAAAACTTTCATATCATTTTCAGTATCATTTTTCCTTTTCAGTTTTAATATAATATTTTCAATCAGTATCATTTTTCCGTTTAATCTTAAATAAATATTTATCCGTAAAACTTTAAATCCGACTGATCTTCGATGTTGACCAAATTCATTCATCGGCCCAAATCCTAATTCGATTCTCATAATATTCTTTACTTTATATAATTAAGTAAGTATGTAATGTCAAGGTGCACGATTCACATAACTAAGTTAAGTAAGGTCTCATGCTGGTCGTAATTCCTTTTCACTTAAGTAGTCAATATGTAGTCAATGGTGAACTTGCAAATTCATCGCATTTACATCGCATACTAATTTACTTATTCATGTTTATGAAAATATTCGGCAAAATTCTTTCCAAAATATAAGGGCTCCGGGGGAATCGATTCTCTGACCACGGTGGTGGGATTGCTTATTATGTTGCTCAAATCCCTTGGTTGCTCCACCACCGTCATGGTCATTCCGTCCTTTTGGTAAAGAGAATCTTCCTTCCCCGAGCCATAGCCCCACTTATTTATTATTGGCTTAACAATTCGCACTTCACTTCTTAAAAAGTAAAACTTAAATTAATTCTGTTACACAAATTCAGTTTCTCATGAAATATTTAAATTCAAAATTCTAATTAGGCAAAAGGAGGAGATGACAGCATCGGGAGTCGGGATGGAAGCGGGCCCTGACCACATCAATGGCAAACTGATGTCAGTGGTTACCGTGACCATCTCCCCAGTCTCAGTCTAATAGAAATACAGTTGGACGTCTGAGACCCCATTGCTGCCAACCCTCCTTACCACTTCACTAATCCAAAATAGTATTTCACTTCTTATAATTAGAACTTCAAATAAAATAAAATTTACATAATTAATAATTCTGGTCAAAATTGAGGATGGACAGGACAAGCTGGGCCGAAGAGGGGGAGGGAGATGGAATGCATTTGTGACTGCAACTCTCAATGCAAACTGTCACGTCTCCTTTCTGCCCAGTCCCTCAAAGCTCTTGGGGTGGGGACCATGGGGTGGTTGCACTTCAACCGGTCTTACCTCTGAGCCACTCATCCGCTGAAAACAAAACTTATTACTAATTCTACTTCTACTAATATAATCAGATCAATTTCATGCAAATTATTTAGGTTAGATTCTAATTCAGTCTCAGATGTAAACATTGCAAATTATCAGAATACTATAGACATAGGTAGGCATTGGCTCTCCGAGCCATGTTCCATCCCTGCCATATCCCCTCGGGAGTAGTTACCCCTCTCAAGTAACTTGGTGGCACCCCCAAAATAAACTCTACCATCTGTTCCATCAAGTGTAAATATGTAAATAAAATGTAAATAGTAGGTTAAGCTCATTTATCATAAAAATATAATTTATTTATTTCATAATTTTAGTTTTAGTCAAAAATTTAATTTCAGAACTTTTGGGGTAGGAGAGTGCAAACTCGGGGGTTGAACCAAGGTCACAGGACACCGGTTCTGACCCTCGTTTCATAGTTTAAAGTTGAAGTTACAAATGATATTATATAGCATGCCATTTTATATATGATTTTGTAGACATAGAGGGGACTACGTACTTATATTATTTGAATTGGGAATTGACGGAAGTGTGTAGAATTGGGAATGAAAGCGATGGATTGAAGGATGGGGGCATGGATGGAGTGAAGTAATGAAATTGGAATGGGAAAAATGTAAAAAATTCTTATTTACATTGCATTGCGCAATTGCGCTGATGATATATTTCCATTATTTACGAGTCTTCTATCAATTTTGAGCATGGGAAGAATGAAAGCAATACTAGAAAAGGCCCAAGAGAGAGAGAGAGAGAGAGAGAGGCAGGCATAGGTCAAGGCAAGGCATGTAATTGCGAAACAAAAGGAATAACAGCAAGAAATGAACTTTAGCAACCACCAGAAAGCTATGAAATTCCAATACTACACTATTTTTGTGATCATTTTTTTTGAGAAAGCAAACAATCGAATTTTCTGAATTTTCTGTAAAAATAAAATCTTTAAATTTACTCACTTGAAATTTTAAAATTTTATACACCATATTGGAACTGCGATGACGATTAGAATATAATACTTTAGAATTATCGGTTTTTGATCAGTTTATTAATTTAAGTAAAACGTAAGTTGTTTTCAACTACTCACATTTAATACAAATTTTTTAACTCAATTTTACCTTTCATTTAATTTGAAACAGGGAGAGCCCACCACCCGGATACCTCATTCACACGCCACATTGTAAAATTTCGGATATGAACCCATTTGATACCTCCGTCCTCAAGTACATTAAGAAGATTAAACCGAAGAGATGCCCAAGGCCTTTGATTACGACGTCCGGTCAGGTAAAGTTTCATTTTCTCAAATTTTCTGTGCTATCTCCGTCATCCATAGGGAAAAGCGTTCAAAAATTACATGCAAAAAAATATACATGCGGGGGACCCCTGTATTATTCATTTTATTCATTTTATTCATTTTTTGGATAGTCATGTTTTAGTCATTATTTGATTTTGGTAGATAGATAATAATATATACACAGAACAAACAGTACAATACACCACATCACTGCGACGATACAGATTTTTAGATTTAAAAACCTCAATATGCAATGTAAGTGCCTTCTTAAAAACGGCTGAATATATTATAATAATTTTTATTATTTGCATAATAATGCTTCTACCAAACCAAAGTGTTTCCTGTCGAGTCATGTGCGTATATATCATTTTAGAAAAGAACTATATTTATTTTCTCATATTGTAGCGAGGAGCTCATGTCGCAACGCAAACGCAATTCGCAATCATAATTTAATAAGGATTTGCGTCGCATGACCGCTGGGCACGGTAGTAATTGTACAGAGTAGTTTTTGTTTACTCATTCCTTGACGATGGGCATATGGGCTTCGTTGTAGCTTAGCATATATGCGTAGTCCATAGTATGCAGTAATGCGCTATATAGGTATAGAGATAAAGGAAAGAAGAAACAAAAGTACCTACTTACATTTTTTTATTCTGAAATTGGCAAGCCAATAAGTTGTGAAAAATTGTTCAATTACAGATATACTTAAGTACCTATACCGGCTATACCAATGTGTAGCTTCACAAGTATGGAGGTATAGGTAATTACTTACGATTCAAATCCTGAGTGTTATTGTAAAGGTAATTCGTAAATCGTAGTTGGACTCGTAGTATTAAATTTGTATACTACATTTTGCCTTCAATGAAGCATCTCCGTCCGGAGGAGTCTCATCACGCTCTCCGTCGTGCTTTACTTAGCATTGAACGAAAACAAAAAAGAACGCAGGAACACCTGTGCCGGTGATTCTGTGTGATTATGTGATGAAAACTATTGGAATTGCCATATAGGAATAGGAAGAATAATTATATACGCGCACGCATCATAATCATTATCATTAGCATTAGTAATATGTCTACCTCTGTTGTTATTAGCAACATATGCTTCCTTCGTACGATGTTCTCCCTATATAATACCTCATCAAGCGTCGTTGTCGTTGTCGTTAAAGACGCTAGACATTTAAATGGCATGTGTGAAAAAATAATTATTTTTATTTTATTGAGTGAAACTGTATGGAAGATTGAAGTGACACGTACAAACGACGTACTTAGAGGTAGTGAAGGAAATTTTGGAAATTCACAAACTTCATAGGAATTATATATTTTTGCTCATGATTTATAAAAAAGAAAATATGTCTGTAGAAGATGATGTACATTAAGGATCTTCATTATAAATGAATGGTTGTTGAGTCTTCAAACTTCAAGGCAACTATAGAGGCAACAAAAGGAATTAACGAATAAGTCATGTCATTTTTATTTTTTTTTAACTTGAGGAGTTTCAGTGGTGAGGTCATGTCATCATATGCGGCTTCGTGAACTAATGTTAACGTATTATAGTCCTCTAAAGGATTAAAGCAACTCATTACATACTATACAGATATTTTATTTTATTCCTACATGTGTACGTGCCAACATAACACAGAAGGGGGAAGAAGCGCACACATTATTGATTACATTAATTAATCACAGACAGTGGATGCGGTATTATGTGTCAAAGGTGCATAATGTCTGAAGGTTGTCAATATTGGGCTTGCGTCACTGTTTTTGAATTTCTAAATAATCTTACGTCGTGTATGTAGTTATAATGAGTGTTATATTTTATTGAAAGGAAACGTATTCTTAAGAAGTGACGTGATAATTTATTAATTATTATGTATATTTATTTTCTCACATTTATTTTCAGATGCTGAAGTATGATGAAGCGATGTTAGAGTACAAAACGGCAACGTGTTGCTTCAGCGAAATCCATCGTGTGACTCAGGACCTAGTGAAGTTCAACAGTAAAGCAGATTGGTCGATTAGGTAAGCAGTATAGTAATATGCAGTGTGTGATTAGTTTTAGTCAATTTGTTGACTTGAGTTTCAAGGTTATACCATAGAGACATTAATATGTTGTCCAATTTCCATGTAAAATTGTAATTACATAATATATCTGCATTAGTATTACTATTACTAAGTATATCTAAAATTTTACGACTTATTGTTAGTCTACGTAATATATAATATTCGTGCTAATCGTTTTGTTTTTTTATTATACTCGTAGGAAATCCTCCTGTACACCGATTTCAAAGCTGCCCAATATCACCATTGCCCCAACAGAATTCGTACAGATTGACTGCAAGTATAAAATTGATGGGAAAGACAAAACAAAAGTGGATTATCAAGGAGTAGTCATATCCCCAAAGGATCAATCAAATCGTACAATAGCAAAAGTTCAATTTTGGGAAAATTCCCAAAGAAACTTACTTACAAATAATGTAGATGTAATTATAGGGTCAAGTTTGACTTCGGATTCGAATTCAAATGTGACGGAATCTGATGATGATGATGATAATATGATAGAAGGAACGGAGAGGAAGGAGCAGCTACCACCACTACAAACAATAACAAATAATGTGCCCCCACCCCCAAGTGTACTCATTATAGGGATTGACTCCATATCTCGTCTCCACATGATACGCTCCATGTCCAAAACAAAGAAGTTTTTAAGTGACAATGATTTTATTGAAATGAAGGGCTACACTAAAATCGGAGAGAATACATTTCCTAATATAATGGGGGCTCTGGGTGGGATGGACCTGAATAAGTATCCATGTTTTAATAATTCAATAGTGGATAATTGTCCATTGATTTGGAAGAATTTTAGTTCACATAATTACATTACAGCCTTTTTAGAAGATTCTCCGGGGCTTGCTATTTTTAATTATATGAAAACTGGGTTTGTGGAGCAGCCTACTGACTACTATTTGAGACCATTAGCTGTGGCATACCATGGGAAATTAGGGAGACATTCCGGGTATCAAGGATGTGTTGGAGGTTTGTCCCAAACGGACTTCATGATTAAATACATTCGAGATTTTGTGAAACAGATGGGACGGACCATTCCTTATTTCCTCTTTTCGTGGTTTACCTCCATCGGACATGATGACTTCAACGGACTTGAGGTAAGTTTTTTAATATGGGAATACAGCAAAAGCAGTTTAGTAATTATTAATCTTTGCGTATTATTTTGAATACCTTAGTCCTTATAAGTGGTTACGTGTTAATTAATAAGTATTTATTTGATTGAAATTTCCATAGACAGCAGATGCAAACTTTCGAGATCTTCTGCGTGACTCTGTGAAGATTGGAGGTGAGAACACAGTGATTCTGTTCATAAGCGACCATGGGTATCGATTTGGAAGCTTTCGTGAAACATTTCTAGGGTACTATGAAGAGAGTCTTCCCTTCTTTTTCGTTCGATTACCCTCTTCCTTGAAAAGATCCCACCCGGACTGGTATATCAATTTACGTGTCAATAGTCAGCGACTAACTTCCCCATTAGATCTCCATGCCTCCCTGGAAGATATTCTCAGTCTGTCCACGTCCACAGACCCAGCTATTTCAAATACCAACTCAGCTTCTCCAGAAACTTCCGAAAATGTGACTCTTAATAATAATAAATCAATGAATAATAATCAATCTTGGAGTGATAGTGAGCGACAATCGAATATAAATACGTTGAATACAAATATTATTATAAATACTACAACACCCACTCCCTTTACATTCACACATTTCAACCGACAACCCGGCTTCCGGAAAACGTACTCCTTTTTTGAGGAGACCCCAAGGAATCGAACTTGTGAGTCTTCCGGAATCCCACAGATTTACTGTCGTTGTGGTGTCCATCCTGAAGTTGGGAAGAAATCAAAGAATTCCAAAAAATTTGGTGAAATCATTATTAAGAATGTGAATGGGATTCTTGAGAATGAAATTAAAGCTAATCACTGTGTTCCTTTAAAATTTAGTAAGTTTTTATATCTTCGTGAATTGACGGATGGGGAGGTGTGGAATAATTTTGGAAAGTTGATCACATACAAAGATCATTTAGTTGCCCTGGAAGCATCTCCGTCCAAAGCACATTTTGAAACTAAAGTTCGTTTATTTAGTAATGAGACGACGGTGGTCGTGGGTGATATTAGTCGGATTAATAGTTACCAAGGACAGAATGATTGTGAGACGGATTTTACATTAAAAAATTATTGTATGTGTAAGGACTACTATGAGAAAATTCTCTTAACTAAAAAAACTGAGGAGGCCAAGAAAAAGGCTGCTAAAGAGAAAAAAGCAGGGAGGAAAAGACGAGTCGTCCCTACCGTTGCAGCATAATAGCCGACAAATATAGGGATGTGTGTGGATATTTTTAAGATATTTATTTTAATATCAAAATTCTAGCCAAATTTTACCCAAAATAACTGAAGACTGCAACATCGTATGTTTTATTGGTATAGAATAATGTATGTACATATATATATATGTAGCTGGGACTTTCAATATGTGTAACTTTTAGTTTGGTAGAGTATGAACGTACCTAACTCATGTTTATGTATAACATATTATAATACATACTACTATATAGATATTGTAATCACAACAAGTAGCATAAGTCGCGTCTAAAACTTTATTCTGCTGTACCGTAATGATAATGTTTCTTTTCCCCCACTATTTTAATTTTTTTTTGTTCCATAATTTTTAAAAATCTTCTTTTATTCCGTTGTACTGTATCACATTTTGAGATAAAATTTAGATATTTATTGTTTGCCTATAGGTTCTAGGTTCGTTCTGTTATACACATCTAAGATTTTTTCCTGTGTAATTGTAAAAGCTTCAATTAAGTAAAATAGTTAATCATTATTGTTATTATCACTAATTATAGGTATCTGTTCCTACTTTTGTGTACACAGATTATAGATATAATTACTTAATTAAAAAGATATAAGTTTATAGATATTTGCCTTTGCCTAAACGTAAATTAGGGCACAAGGTGGGTATAAATGAATTTTCTGTCGAAACAACCTCAGAACACATATTTATTGAGACAGCTGAAGCTAAAAGTATGAACGGATGATATATTGTATTGGTAAGTTTTCTGCTATAAATGGATACAAGAAAGTGCCAAAAACATATGCACCGACCGCCGGCCTTTATAATTACCATAAATAATTTTGTAAAAATTATTATTATGTAACGAACGATAATAAATGGAGAGAAAGTTTCAATTCATTTTTTAAGGAATTAATGACAAAAAAAAGATGACTAAGTCAAAGAAAAAGTATTATAGTGTATTGCCTATTTATATATTTTATGTAATTCGTAATTATACTAACTTTTACATTACACAGAGAAACACATCTGCCTACAAGAACTAAAAATGTAAGTAAGCGAGTAAGGATTTATTATATATGTTTTGTAAGTATTAATTTGAATATTTGAAAATGCATATATATTTACTGCGAACCGCAACGCAGCAGTCGAGTTTTTCAAAGTAAATATACTTTTAAGTCTATTGATCATCTATTGTTAATGTTGGTACCTGTTTTTTGAGATTTATAAAAATTTTGAAAATAAAGTCACTACAAAAGTGTTATATGGATTGACTCCGAATAAACTAGATTTTATTACTTGGTATTGGTATACTCTATAGTAATAATTTACATGAATAGTTGTGTTGATTTACATCTATTTAAATCTTAAACGTGTGTGGCACAATAAAGAACTACTTCGTTATTATTATTACTATTTTAACAAAATCAATATATTGCCAGTTTGACAATAAATTAAATAAATACGTACAGCATACATTAACACAGTACTACACGGGTGAACGTGTAATACGCGTATAAATATTATATCACTAATTCAAATCAAGCACCAACATTATATTATGCTAAAGCTCATCATTAAATTGGAAATTGTGCGTTACAAAATGCTATGGTCATTTGAGCAAAACTGGATATACTCACTGAATTAATCCAAGGACGGACTAGAATCGAAAGAACTACCGGAATCCGAGTCTCCATCGTCAGACTGGTTGTACTCATGGATATTGGAATTTGGACCCTCTTCGATACAGGGAAGGTCGGTAACACGTCGAATGACTTCTGGGGGAAGAAGGGCACTAAATAATTGTAAAAAAAAATAATGTTAACATAACGTCAGCTGCTTGAAGTAAAACTGAAAGAATAAATTCTTTTATGAGCAAAAGCGCTAGATAGCAACCGCTAACCGCCCAATTAATTGCACTTACAGAATTATAACAACTAAACGGCAATAGCCTGGAATGAAAACATGTTCGTCATTTCGAAGCACTCCTTCAACAATGCTCGAGCCCACCTCTTTAGGTGTTAGTTTGGGAAGCAGAAATGGATATTTTCTGTAAATATAAAATTAGGTACCTATACATTTTTATTTTTAACACATTTAATTTAACAGGATAAATGCATAAAAACATTGCTGACATTGACATTGTATGTAATTTTTGAACACTTACCTTGCTACCAAGTTAGCTTTAGCAGTCATTTGAGTTAGCGTGTTGTGTGGGTATACTAAAGTAAAAACGATGTTAGGCTTCTCAGGAAGACTTCTGATATCTTCTTTGATGGACTCAATGTAAGCTTTGAGTCCATGTTTCGATGCAATGTAAGGTGAGCCGTGTCTACCCCATGCAAATCCTAAAATTGAGCAAGTCTCCACCACGTGACCTTTCTTTTTTGATAGCATTGAGGGAAGGAATTCTTGAAGCATCCAACAATGAGATATTAGGTTGACCTGGAAAACTTTTTCGATATTTTTTGCACTCAGTTTCCATCCAATTCCTGTTTCTCCTGCAATCCCCGCATTGTTAAATAGCATCGTTACATCCCCGATTTGCTGTCGTATCTAATTTTGTCAAAAATGAATACATGATTTTTATCCATTTATGCAATTTCGTACATGATTTACATATTTCAAGCTTTAACCTTTCAGTTCAGAGTTTAAATTCTGTCATAATATTGTGCGCAAAGTTCTTACAGCTATGGCTCCACTCTTGACTTGGTCCCGGTCACTCACGTCAACCTTAAATCCAAAAGCTTTCCTAACCCCAAGGGCTTGTAACTCTTTTACAAGGATATTATTGTTTTTCTCGTCCACGTCCCAGCTAATGATCGTAAGGCACAGTTCCTTTTTTACCAAGTGACGACAAATCTCTCGTCCAATACCATTCGCTCCACCAGTTACCTATTATGCATGATTCAAATAGTCATAAGTAATAAGCCAATATTATTAAAACCTACAATTGACAAGAAATTCAAAAGGGCAAAGTAGAAGTCCTTTAAAACAATGCCCACGAACGTAATATTTTAAGACTTACGAGAATGACTTCATTCTTCAGACTTTTCGACGTAGCAGGAATCATGAAATTGAAGAGCTTCATGAAAATAACTTTTATTGTATACAATGCAAGAAGCACAGAATCATACACGAATTCAAGATACAAAAGTGGATGAACATCCCATTTCGCAGTCTGGCCAGGTACAGCCATTATTAATGTTGAATGTAATCAATAATGTTAATACTACCGATCAACCGTCGTGAGTTGAAGTATTACTTGGTGTTATGTTGTAAACTGCCAACTGTAAAGGCACAAGAGTGTATATGTGGTTAACTTTATACTTGATACTGTGAACACTAAAATTGCAAGTTGGAAGTTAAATTTTAAAGTTGAAAAGTTTTTCCACACCTAACTTACAACGGACTTAATTTAGTCAATGGAAACACAGTAAAGACGATAAAACATTGACAACAGACATATATGATTTACAGTAAAAGAAGATTTGAAACTAATGAAAGGTAAAAGGAACTCTAACTTGTAACTAGGTTTGCTGCTATTACTATCATTGTTTTTGAATCTGGATCTTGCAGAAAATGACTATGTCATATGTATGTATATCCTACACAAAACAACTTCAAACTAACTTATACCCTTTCGCAGTTGCTGGTCAAAAGTTGAAAGTCCAACCAAAAGTTAATCGGTCACAATCACAATAACTGACAACTGCTATGATTACAAAATAATAGCAATGGCCAACAGCAAAACATAATTATGCCTTTTGCTATAGAAAATTGAATAGTTTTGCTTGCGTATATCACTGGATTAATAACAATTAAATGTTGAATGCATGTACAACATTAAGTATCACGACTCTCCATCCCTTACTCTTGGATTAAACACCAATAATAATGTTAATTTGTTAATTAACAATGAACAAGTAATAAGTAATAAGAGAGAGATATTTAATATTACTCAATTTAAAAGATAAATCTTTACTCGAAAAATCCGTGTACGTCGTTCGAAAATAACAATTTTCGCGCTTAGCCAAGAATATCTATCGCACTGCTTCGCTGAAGAAAACTCCTAGTTTTCGGCGTTTTTGTTTTTGTTATTAGGTTTGTTTGTTTCCTTATTTCCTTTTCTACTTTTGGATTCGGAAATTGCTCGGATTCGGATATTAATCAGTTTCGAAGAATTCGGACTTCAGACTCTATTCCTACCCGTGAAAGGTAGCTTTCTTCGGTCCTTAGTCTCTCCTTGAAGTTCCTTTGTTTACTTCCTTGAAACTTTTATTCCTTAAAGAAATTCCTTGACTGGTTACCGTTTTATTTCCCCATTCCTCATTTCATATTTAATGTGTAATTTCCTTTCCATGGTCGTTCTCTTATATTCTTAGTCTGATTTTCTTATTTTCGAGTTTTCTTTCTCAAATTATTTTGATTTGGTAATTTGATTGCAATTGAATTGCATAAATGAGAACAAACTCCGTAAATGTGAACGATGAAAATTTTGGTCGAAACCTTACAAAATGTTTCAAATATGCGATGACGGAGTTCTTTACTTGTTTCGAGTAAGCAACATCTCTTTATGAGAAAATGCGCCCAGTTTTTGCAACATTTCTTCATAATCAGGCACAGTTTTTGCTGCTGATCATTTTTGTCAATGGCATACAAAAATTCCACCAATGAGACTTGAGGTAATCAATTAATCAAGGTCAAAGGTCACTTTAGGATCAAAAATCATGATTGTCCAAAAATTACAAAAATTACGTATGGGAATAGTTCACAGTTTTTGATGTTTAATCATTACGTCTAAGTTATATCTGAGCTTTACTTCAGGGTTTATTAAAGGTCACAGGTCACCAATATCAATATTATTGTCATAAAATCTTTAAAAGTAAATATTGTGAGTCTACTGAAATGCTTTTATTGAGCCGCCTAATATTTCATTGGTAAATAATTAGTATTATAGTCAATATAGTGATAGGCTGACAGGTGACAGGTCGTCTCTATGCAGGGTCGGACGAAGGAATTGCTTTTAGACAGCAATTTATTTCCATACAAAAAACACCATTTTAATTTAATGGAAGGTATTCTTTACTATAGTAAAATGTTGTATTTTTCATGTTGTAGAAATTTTTAAAATGTTCATTTTACTTGATTCAGAAAAGTGCTGTGTTCTATTTATGTACATGTTTTGAGAAAAGTGGAAAATGTTTTATTTACATGTTTTTGAAATATACAAAAAGTTTTATTTACATATTTTTGAAATGTACAAAACGTTGTATTTACATATTTTTGAAAACTCCAAAATCAAAATGTTCCATTTACATATTTTTTGAAAATTCAAGCCGCTGGGCCGGCGCTGGCTGGCCGCATTATCCGGCCCTGTCTCAAGGTATCAAAGTTTAAACCTACGGTTGGAGACCCTGGGATGGGGTCATGGGGAGCCTAAAAATGTCACAATAATTATACTATATTATATCGTACAAGCAGGCGTGCTTGGGTGAGCGGTTAGGACTGCAGACTGTAACGAAATTTACAGTCTCAGACCCGGCTTCAATCCTCGGCCACTGCTAATCGTTTACGGCTCGGTGTTGTACGGTAAACGTCACTGGATGGTTGATTGAAACCCAATCTCCTTCGGTGCTCCTTAGTGACCACTACTTACTGTAGGGGCATAGGGAATGAGACTCCTTTACTGTGGAGGAGGGGACGGGGATAGGTGAATAAAGGGTACAAAGACCAAGACGATCTAACGCGGTAGCCTCCTATTTCCTCACCCACAGTGACTGGTTGAGTCTGGTTGTATGAACTTCGGTTAAATCGACCCAATGAATAAATTATTATATTATTATTATTATATCGTACATCGTCATAAACTTTCCTAAATCTTATGTATATTAAGTAGTACGTAAGTATACGTATACGAAAGTTATATCAATTCGTTCCCGAATTTTCTAAACTGCTTGCGTCAACAGAACTGCTTAAAACTGGAAATACTGAGAATGCTAGTTAAGATGTCTTGTCGTAATAAGTGGTCTACATCTTGCGACGGTCAAATAACTTGAGTCCAACATTCCATCCTTTTCCTCGTCATCTCTGTGTCTGTTCCTCAACTCGAAATGGACATGGACAAAGGCACAGAATGAAGATGGGAGGGCTGACATCCCGTCATCCCGTCCATGTCTTTCACGCCAAACAAAGAATTTACCATTCGGACGAATGAGGTAGCCGAATCTTAAAAAGAAGTAAGGACCGAGGCAGATCAAGAAGGAACCGCAGCGCGCGGTTCTGGGTGTGGGCAGTAAAACACTTTTACGTATTTAAATCCATTTTGATTGAAAGGGGTGGTCCGTAAAAGATGATATCCAAATTACCACTCTCCGCCCACACCCATGCCCACGTTAACATTGCGTAAACGGCTATCTTTAACATAGCACATTCGAATTCGGCACACGGCATATGGTCAATAGTATAATAGACCCACTAAACCATACCAATAGCATCTATTATGGACAATCCCACTTAAGTTAACCTGCGTAGTGCTAAAGAACCGGCCCGGAACTGGCGAACGTCGGTCGAAGGAATACTTGTAAACATTATTATTAAGGGTGCTTTCTTCTATTACGTGATGCGAAAATACAGAGAAGAGCAATGTGAGGTACATACCTCACATTGCTCTTTTCACATTGGCTTTTCTGGTAAATAAGCACGAGCAAGAAATGAGTAGTCATCTTTCTACAGCAAAGTCTGAAATCAGACGCCTAGCCATGATTGCAGCAGAAAAGGAGAAGGTAATTAGCGAGAAAGAGTTAGGTCGTAGTGTGTGCGAGGATATGATTAGTCGTATGCATACCGAGAAGAATGAGTTGACGACTATGCTCAAGGCGGCTCAGAATGAGATCCTTTCCTTAGAAAATAAGTTCAGAACCCAAAAGTCGGACCTGGAACGTCAACTTCAAGATATGCAACGGCAGTTGGATGACGGGAGACAACCACCAATGTTTTTTGGGTCTGCTCGAGGTGACAGGTCAGGAGGAATTAATTTGGAAGCTCCACCCGATGTTTCAGATGAGATGGTTAGTATCAGCGTTGCCCTTACGTCCTGTTTAAAGTCTTCGAAAAGAAACGAGCAAAAATACAGAATCATCATTAACGAGTTGGAGCAAGAGATTACTCGACTGCAAGGTCTTATCCCCTCCTCCAAGGTTGATTAAATGCATTGTTGGGCTCTTTTGAATGAATTGAACTCAGGAAATGACTAAATCCGACTCGACTTCCTATTGCTATTACATTATCAATATGTACTATATTAATTTAATCCTGAGAGTTTACTTGAAGGTATCGAAATTAGAACGTGAAGCATTTAAAATCCTTTTTAGTTAGAATTTATTATTTACGTTTACGTTGTTGGAGAACTCTGCCCGGCATTAAAGTTTAATTTCTCTTCAACTTGGTAAACCTAGGTTATGTCCCTATGAACTTGCTTGCCTAAGTATTCCTGCAAATATTCTTTAAAATTATTTAGCTGAAACCTGTTTTCACGGTTTGTACACTAGATTTTCTCCAGTTATTTAGTCAATATTTGTATGTTGAAAATTGACATATTTAGTTGTAGCTGAGAATTTAAGAGGGTATTTTATTGTATGTTCTACTTATGTGTACAAGAAACTTTAGTGATAGGAATATAACTGATGACATGTTAAACGGTACGGTTGGTTTTATTCACCTCGACATGTTAATAAAATTTTCGTTGTTTTCGTTGAGTCTTTACATCTGGGTAGAAAAATAATTGTACTTTTATTTCCTTATTTTTTCAGTCTCGTCATTACTTGCATGTTGCATAATATATTTTGTATTTGCACGTAATAAATTTAGTAGATCTACTTTAGAAAGAACAATTTCTTTTTTTAAGATTTATTCACGTATGAGTGAAATGAAAAATAACCTGAAGTTCACAAGCGACATGGTGCATACAAACATATCGACTAAAGTACGGAGTAGAAAAAAATTAAAAACATGTATAATTTTTTACATCATTAGATAGCTCATGACTCATGAATATGAATGTAATATGGCGTAGTATATTGTAAAATTAAAAAGTTAAAAATTCAAGAAACATTCAGAGGAAAGTGAAAATTCGTATAGAGAGGTTTAGTCATTCACAGCTTCAATTAGAATCTATCCACTAAATCATGAACACTATTCATTTCGTAAACAATTTGTCTTCCGGCCCCGTCATCCCTGAATGCACTGAAAAAAATGAACATTTAATTTAAACGGTTATACTAGCAACAACTCTTATTCAATAAAATATTTATTTTTAAGTTGTAGTAACAGCAAAGGCTGCCACCACTGCACCGCAGCGCAGAAGGCTAGTACATATTATATCTTACATTATTTTTTTATCCGAAGTGGCCAGGTACATGGTCGCATCAGGTACGGCAGGTTTTCTGTCACTCATTGGATTTGGGCTATTCACATGACAAAAGTAAGCATAAAAAGTCTTTCCAATAACTTTTTTTCGAAAATCATACAAGGCCTGAGGCGAAAAATCTCTGCTCGCAATGTTTGCAGTGGCTGCAATAAAAGGGAAGAAATTAAATATAGCAAACTGACATTGCATCTCGCAACTTTTTATATTTATAACTTTTGAGAAGACGAAAATTCATAAGCCCATATTAAGATATTTACTATTTACTGAATTAGCTAATACCTAGATAAAAATACAGTGAGTGAGCATAGATATAAATCTTACGTGATTCCATGAGAGATCCAGTGTACCCTTGAGCTGGTAAAGTACAAAAACTTGGAAGAAGTGGTCTGACTTGGTTCCCCAAAACAGTTTCGTTACAGCCATAATCAATTAATGTGACTACAGCCAATGAATCCCGTTTGATTACAGGATGATCCGTATGACAGAGACAGCTTAATAAAAAAATTAAATCTCAACATTTTATTTTTATTTTGATATATAGAGTTTCACAGTATTCCGCAACAACGAACGTTTCAAAAAAAGCAAGGCCGCCATTACATTACAAAAACTACACACTTTAAAGAGATTAATTGCCTCAAGCCTCACCGAACCCATTGACGTCGTCGACGTGAGAAAGTAGCATAATAACTTCCTTGAAATATTCCAGTAGCCACAATATAATTCGGGTCTTTATGGCTCGATTCTGGATCATCATAATACACCTTCATTTGTCCTTCCAAAGCCTGGAGCTCCTCCGACATTTTGAACAATTGAAACTAAAACAAACATGCCTATTACAATCAGCCAAAAGAAACACGTACATAGCTCAGTATAGCCTACAAATACCTACATAGTAGTAGATTTGACAAGAATATGTTGTAACAAATTATTGCACCGAAAAATCAGTTGGTCCCACAGCACTACGCACAATGATTTTTGCTAAGCGGCGACGACTACTACTTTCTTGATCCAGCTTGATTCGACGAGTTACCCTCAGCTCTTGCTCATACTCCTTTGAGACTGACCTCCGTGGCCAACGTTTTGCGATGGATCTAATATCATGATTGTGGTCATCTGCCTGGGCAAACTTTTCCAGAGTTTGAGAGTAGATTATAAACCTACTTTTCACTGCCTCTGTGAAAATTAAATTACGAAAACTGGTAAAAACTCAAACTTTCACACCGACTATAGATATTAAATCTCAGCCCTGGCACCGTTAACACATAAACGAACACAATAACATTATCCCTTATAGATTTTTTCATAAAACAGGATTGCGAGAATACTATACACAATGAATAATTATTACAAAAGTGTGAACCTGGAGTTAAAATTATTGAGTGACACGGTGCCATTCCGTTTTCAGGGTCAGCATCAATACGCTGTCGTAATCGAGCCATTTTCCGACTAAATGTACGCTTCTTCTTTTTGGTCAGACAAAATCTTGACTTATTGTCGTCACCACTTGAGGCTAGAATAAGAGAATGAGATAATATATAATGTGTAAGTATAGCACCAATTTACTGGCACATATAATTATTATACTATTAACGTTAAGGAGCAAGGGTGTATATGCGAGGATGCATGTTTTAGATGTTCCAGCACATTCTAAAAATTCTGAGTCAGGAAACTTCATAAAATGATACTTTTGTCATGAAAATATAATCCTGAAAAGTAGCACGGGTGACTTTTAACTACGTTGCTCTTGTATTTGAAGAATTTAAATATAGAAGTATAGGAGGCGGAAAAGTTGAGCGATAATGAACAAACATTATTTTCAATGCATTAAATTTCCACAAGTTAAATGAAATTTCAATTCAATTTTATTAGTGCGCTAAAACCGAGGTCAGCAATTTCAAAGTATAGGTTTACTGCTCTGACTTTTAAAGCCTAATATGTACCATGTGCCGGATGTGCTCAGTTTGTATACATACTTGTACGTATCGTTAGATATGCAGCTGGGTTGCAGGCGGTTGCAGACAACCATTAATTATTGGATTGCAATGATTTACAAGAATATAATAATAAAATTATATCTAGTGTATTGTTTGGATTATTAGTAATATCCATACAGTTAATATATAGTTGACAGAATTTCCAATCAAAATATTGTTTCATTAAAAGGATGTTTGTAAGTACCGTAACCGTGTCGTGTAAGCTACTCCAATGCTAAAAATAAAAACTAAATTGAAATCCAGGACCGAGGATATGCCACTAAATCTAAAATCATGGACATAGTATTCCTACACAACAGCCAGCGACCAGCGATGACTTATCTTTCATATATATTGAAACACAAGCAAGATGCTTAAGGATTTACATATCTCATAATTGCAGGCATGCAGTATGCATGTAGTAGCTGGCTTTGAGCAACCAGTAGGCAAATTTTAAATTGATTTAAATATAAATAGAAAGAATTATGAAGATAACTGTATATAATACAATTGTACGATAAGATTAAGAATATCAAGGCAAACAAAATGAAAGAGAAGGAGAACTGAGTGAGAAGGAAAGCTGGAGCTTATAAAGCCCACTGACTAAGAGAGTGAGTTTATATTTAGGTTTTTGCCATTCCTTTTTTTGATGACCATCAAACCCAAAATCAACATTTTATCACAACGCGGGACGGGACAGGGACGGGAACATGAAATATTCCATTACGAATATTGAATATATAAATAAATTATAGTCGGCCATAATTATGCACCTAAGAACCTACGGCCTACGATTAGTGCAATTAACCTACAGCTATCGACGTTTTCCTTGTTTGTACTTGGACTTTAAAGTTTTCAATGTTTATTTACATATGATCTGATACAGCGGAACTTTTAATCTTTGTTTGATTTAAATTTTGAATATCAATGACCCAGAATCAGCGTTCAATGCTGCCCAGATCCAATCCAGCACGTCAGTGTCACTAACAAGTCACAATACAGTTTATTCATACAACTTCTGCCTGGATACAAACATACTTAATACATATTCCTATTGTCAACAATATTGATGTATACCTACATAGTATAAGCATATGCCGAACAGGAGAACTTTCAGCCATGTTCAATGTTGAATGTTCCTGTCCACTTTTGACGCTTCATCAATTGTTAGATATTACATACCTAACTATTTTAGCCATCTTCTGTAATTTATTATGCATGTAAACTATCTCATATCTTGTATCTACTAATAAAGCCAATTTAGTACATAGTAATTACTTACAAAATAGGTAAACTTACGTACGTATAAACAACCTTGTTAATTCACCCACAAAATAATAATAAAGCTGCTGAGCCGTAGACAAGACATCAGTATGAAACAACTGAAACCTTGAAGCTACGAAAATCATACCTAATAGTAAGAAAAAAAGATAAATGATAATGAGAGAAATTAATTTTACTAACCTTCGTTAGTTAACTTCGTTTTTTACAGCCAGCTATCTGTTGTGCAAGCCCAGTTGCCAGTGCACTGACAACTGACAACTGATACTAGTTATCTCTGCTATCTATAGTATACTAGATGTGGGTACTTCACCTGTAAAGTCAAAAGTATGAAAGATCAGATGCCCGTCTAGTTTTTTTCGGTTCCGATCTTTTAGTAGTTAAAACAATTAATTAAATAAAAAAGGAGATAATTGCACAAGCACAAACCTTCAGTTATTAGACTGATGACTGATGGCTGCATACGCAAAATATTATATCTGGACCAACTGACCAACTTCCACTTACTTTAAAAATATGATTGGAGGCTCGTGTCAAAATGTCAATGATAATTCGATATGTGGGAGGTGGGGGGACAGGCACAGGGTCAACGCGACGGGAACGGGACGTGGCAGAGAAGAGCAATAAGAGGTATAGGAGAAGACGCAACTAGTGCTAAATATTCTGCCGGGGTTATTTTTCAAAAGCCAATAGGTGCCGAGGAGTACCAACAAATTCCCAATCAGCATTCAGTAGTGAGGAGGCCCCTCCCCCCAATCCCATTTGGCTAATGCAAAAGTAGTCGGCCAAATATTTTAGCCAGGGTTGCGCCTTCTCCTATACCTCTTATTGCTCTTCTCTGGGGACGTGGTGATGATAGACGGGAATCGTCAGTCGTCAATGCAAATAAATGCAATACTTCACAAATTGTATGGCGAATGGATGGTGCAGGAGAAGACGTAATGTACGAAGGACGTCATGTACTTAGGGTGATAGACGATTAGACGATGACAACGAGCCTAAGGGGTTTTCCATAATGGCGTCATTGGTAGATCTACTTGGATATTGATGACATCCCATGTTAACGTTAGCCATTTCAGCTAATGGTTAAGCTCTTGCCAGGGGGGTCCCAGGGTACTAAGTGAGGTGACGTCATTTAATGACGATCGACGATCTCTTATTTTTGGTGGCCTTTGCATTGGGAGGGAAGCACAACTATTAGGGATCGTTCATAAATGATGTTATTGGTAGGGTGAGTGGGTCTAGGTGGGTATTAATGACATGCAATTTTAAAAATTGCCGTTCACGTAATGTTAAAGTGATGACACGGGTATGAGTGGTCCAAAAAGAGTGGTAGTTTGGATGACATCATTTATGGACCTCTCCTAACGACAGAACTGATGCAGGATGGCACTGCACTGATGAGATGGGATGACACTAAATTTAGAATACCAAGTTTTGAAAAGTTTTGAATGCTTTTGAGTTTTTTGAGATTTTGAGATTGCTCATTTACGTGCATCTTTCATATTCCTTTATCAATGGAAAATTATGTAGTTAATCGTAAGTACGTAAAGCTTCAAATAACTCCCGGTTCCCTATCATGTCTCCATAGTCCGTATCAACTCCAGCTAAAAATCCATATGGGTCATTTTGTCTCTTCACTGGCGATGTATATCTGTATAATATGTAGTGTTGCTGTATAATTACTATAGATAGAGTAAAATCATTTAAATGTAAATAATCGAATTTATTGACGTATTACATATTATATCATTATATACGCTTGTTAATTTTAGTAAGTTCATAATTATAATGTTAACCAATGTCACCAATGCATATATTACTCACAAATAATATCATAGATGTTACTATCAGTATACCTATTAAGTATTTTCAGCACGCACGCCTCCGAATCCTTCAATCCTATCCGAATTTTCTTTTTCTTAACACCCAGGCGGACACTCTGTAAGTGTGTATTGCAGTCAAAGTCAAAGAAATGTTTTTCCGTGATGTGAAACAACTAACAAGAAACTAGAAACACTGAAACAATCTTTCAGTGAGATCAACGACAACATTTTCGACCGCCATATAAGCTGGGGCAAGGTATGGCATGCAATTTACAATCATACCTAATCCATATGATATATTATTACATATAATGGATTTCGGTTTCGGTTCGCCTTGAAATAGTAGAGATCTAGAACTATACATCAGATGCAAGAAACTTGGTTGCTTTTAGGTAGCACCGTAGCACATTAAATTAGCTATACATATCTACGTCATTCAAAAATTAAATGTTTGTATTTTTGATCTTATTATAAACATCAAACATGCAAACCCTTTATTATATTTTTAAATTCAATGTTACCCAACTCCGAGACTTACTAGTTAGCTACCAAAACCAGAGCCAAAACCAAAACGAAATATTTAATAACCAAAAAATCCTTAGCCTTATTTTAGCCTAGAAAAAAAGCCTCTCCTGCTCATTCTCATCTCAGCATTTGAGTAAACTTCCCGTGCCGTGGTTTGTTGTGATTCCAGTCCACAGTCTTTTAGTTGGTGCACTGCTGACAAGTTAAAAAAAAACTTAATAATTTACAAAAATATTTTTAAAAAACGACTTTGTCATAATTCATAAGTCATAATGAATAAAATAATTTATATTCTTCTCTTCTTCGGTCGAATGTTTGGGCTATTCCCTAAACCCAGTATGATTACAGCAAAAATAAAAATAAAGTCCTTCCCAAAACGTCAAACTTTAGTGAAATTTCGGATTAAGTGGCTCCATCCCATTGTTCTCTATAGTTTATTTTTTATTTTTTTCTCATTCCTGGCGACAGTGGATAATTTCCATAGTCTCCTCCTTCCAACCATATCACAAATGGAGTCGTCGGTGGACGTGGCCAGTGAGGCAAAATCGGTCATGAGGAAAGACAGCAGTGACAGTGGTGACGGTAGTAGTGACAGTAGTAGTCGGGACGGGAAAAGTGATAGCAACGGCCGTGGTAACACTAATAGCAACACGGACAACCAAGACCCAAATCAATTTCAATATCACGACCAGCAGGACCAAGATCCGAATCCGAATGAAGACTCCTATCGACCTAGGTACCCCTTCCATGGTCAGTCATATCGAAACCCATTCCCACTTCCAAAAACATCAAAATTTGGTGGAGTCAAAGCTGTGAGGATCCTGTCCTTCTTTAATAATTTTCTTGCGGATTTATTTCTTCGCTTCGGTGCCATTTTTATGTGCCATATGTCCTCGAAATTGATTTTAACAAAGATTCAAAATCTTCTCATGGATGTTCAGCCCCCATCCTCTGCCGAATCGGAAAGGGATAGGGAAGCAGGAATCTCTACAATAAGCACATCCAGCAGAGCCAACACACCCTGTAATAATAATAATAAAGCATTCCAATCCCACTGTGAGCCCGGACCGATGATGATGACGATGCAACAACAACGAGACGAAGCTGCTGACATGTCAAAGTCCAACAAACAACAGGAGAATAATGACAACGGGGAAAAAGTGTGCATAGTGAAATACATCACACTTTCTACAATCCTCGTCATAGTCTTTGCTGCCATTCAAATGTGGTCCATTTTACAAAGGGAAGTGATTGACAGGCAGGCTGCTATAGCAGCCACAACAACACCATCATTCCTCCCAACCATATCCACAACAGCAGCAGCACATTATACCCATCATCAAACATTTTCCCCGACGATTTTATTCATAAATGATAAGGTCCAAATGACTGCCCTAGTCTTTGCTGGTATCATCCCCATCCTATCACTAACTTTTGCATTCTTATTTATTATCGTATTTGGTCTTCAACTCTTACAGCTATACCAGGATTTCTGCTTAGAAGTGACAAGACGATTTAACAATGTCAAAATTGAACCAGAGAAAAATGATAGGGATTTATTATTGGGGAGTCCTAACCATGACTTAAATTGCTACGAAAATAATCCCGGTGTTCAGGGGACGGGTTGGCAAGCACATTTTGAAGAGTTTAATTATGGTGTGGATACTCAGCCGAAGAGGAAACTTCATCCGTACCCACCCCCACATCCATTCGCTCCACAAAAATACTATCCGAAATTCATACCTCAGTCCTACCCGTACATTTGTGAGGATGACTACCGGAGCACCTCAAAATATTGGAATAACAGTCAAGTTCATCCGCATCAGCCGAAACATTCCGTCTTCATGGTGGCAAAGATTGCCAATTCAACAATGAAATGGGGGGCTCGAGCCAAGGCGAAATGTGCCGGGGCATCCATGAGACAAATGAGCCAAGGTCCAGGGGGGTTGGACTACAGTGGGAATCCACATAATGGACTCATGGACCGGGACCGAGACCGGCGGCACTCTCAGAATAATAATAATAACAATAATAATAACCATCATAATCATAATGGAGATGAGAGTTTCGAAGGGATTGTATTTAAATTTGATGAGATCACGGATGTTTTTGAGCGATACACCCAAGTGGCAGGCTTCTACAGTCTCATTATTGTGATCAGTGCGGGGGTTTCTTTGGTGGAAAATGTGTCATGGATGGTTCTTGATGGGAGCAGGGGTGGTAGTCATCACCCTTCCCACAAATATGTGCTTGCCTTCCTTCAGTCCTGCATTGCACTCACTTTTATTCTTATAATTGCTAATTTCGGAGACTTTCTTCGGTCTGTGGTGAGTAATATATTAGGCACATTATATTATATACATGATAAATTATTTTAACACATTAGAACAATTTAAAAGTACTTCTGGGGTGGGTTTTTTGCTTAGTGTTGTGGTGTTGGCATTGTAACATTTTTGAGTTCCTATTTTGCACCATTTGTTTTGTTCACTTTAAGATTTGGAAAGCCATGAACTATATTTTTGAAGGTAGCAGTAGTAATAAAATTCAAGAATATACAAACAAATTTTTAGTCAAATAATAGTATGTCAAAGTAATGTGGTTGCGTGACGATGTTGAGTTGGGAGGTAGATTTATCGAGAAATGCATTATTTGACGTATTTTTCATATAGGTATTATAGAATTCTTATAATGTTCTATTATTTTATATGATTTTATGCTTTCGCTTTTAGAAATACTTGTAATTTCTATACGGAACATAATATCTAAAGATTTTGTACTGTGCATAACTTACACATGTAATTCTCTTGTATGATGGTAGATAAGGACAATTCGGTTGAAATTACAAACCCATGCAGTGCAGAGGAAGGACGTGGGTCAACGTGAGAGGGATCTTATCAGTTGGATTACAGCTTGGGATTTTCAATTCCATGCTTCACATCTCTTCAACATCAACCGGTCCCTTATTCCAAGGGTAAACTGTATTTATTTTGTCATGTTGATAAAAATATAATTTAACTAAATAACAATTTAACTCATGCGTAATTATATTATTACGATATCAGAATTTAAGATATTTGGAAGGAATTTATTTATTTTCATATTTACCGAAGTAATTAATAATATTTTGTTGAATTTTCTGGATTTCTCTCGATTCTCGATGTATATAGGTTCTTGGAACTGTGATGATTTCATTTCTCATCATTTTGCAACTCCAAATCTTGGACACGTCCTCGGATTCGGCTAATACTGGCTCAACAGCTATTAATTCAGGGATAAGGTAAATCAGAGTTCCAGTTAAAGAAAGTAAAGACTAATATTATACTTATAGGGTTATAGGTTAGTATGGAATATTTTGATTTACAAGCATACTTTTGCTAAATTCAATTTTAGTAATAGACCCTAGTTTTTTTTTAAATTTTGAATTAAAGAATATGTTTCACAAACCTGTAGATAGCTCCTGATGTAATGCAGAGGTTTTATTTAACTCTACTGCCTTTTTTGTAAAATATTATATGTAATAATATTTATTATAGTAATCACACATAAGTAGTCATTTTTGAATTAAATGAGTTAATATCGACACCATAATTATTGTAATATTATAAGTATTGTATGAGATGTGTAGGAAGATGTTTAATACATTCTAATAAATTAATGTTTTATAATGTTAAAATTATAATGCAATGTAAATAGTGTATTTGTAATAGTGGACTTATTGGTATTGAATATTGGTAGGTATTAGACAACTAGTTGTAAGTTATACACTTATTACATGGTAAAATGGTAGTTTTTAGAAATTTTAGTAAAAAATAAATAAATAATTTGTTTAAGCAAAACTTAAATGGACGATAGTACAAAATATATGGTGTTAAAATTATTCCATAATTCATAATAAAAATGTATAAGCACATAATAGCACATGGACATCAGTTATCCAAATGCGTGCTATCCTTTTTAGGTAATTATACATACTACGTATACAGCTATCATTTGTCTGAATTCAATCAAAAGATTGCTGCCAAAAGGTTTTTTTAAAAAAGGTTTTTTTAACTTCCTAATTATAATACTGATACTGATACGGCATAAGGCATTTTATTTTACTATCTTTTATTTTGTTAAGACGTGCACCGTAAAATCTCTATAGATTTAGCGCGCTACTGCTCATATTACAAAATATACACGCATACTGATTTTTTCCTGTATATTTCTTTAAAAAAACCTAATGATGCGAATCTCTATTTTCCACCGCGACCGTTTATTTTTATTCTACGGTTACGGATTATTTTAAAAATATGAGTCTTGAATCTGATTTTTAGTGTACCACATAATCGTAATAGCGGTATCGTGATTATCATAAACTGCGATTTTTTCTACCTATTTACATAATTTTTCTTGTTATAGTTAGTAGGTGTATACGCTAAAGAATATACGCATAGCTAAAATCAAGGCTGCCCCACTTCATAGAACACATTCAACATTAACAAAAAGAAATATGAGACTCCGTTTTCGGCTTAGAGAAGTGGAAGTAGAGAGTAGAGAGTGACATAAGTTTCGCCACATAATTAATTACTCATACCTATGCACTATGTACTGGTGCATTTAATTCTTTAGCTTTGTTTAGTCGGTGTCTTTATCGGGATGGAGCGTGTTCTATTATCGTTCCCAGCTTTCATATCTAATTGAATGCAAGATAATTGTACCGTTGCATGCTGCTGCTATGCTACGCTGCTGTATTTCCACTTGGATTTTGAGTGAAACAGCCAGGTAAAATGCAGCAAAATGTAATCACATCCCGAACCCGATATTGCGGGAAACTGGAAACGCACCTAGGTTTAACTCGGGTTTTTTGCTTGGATTTCTTTTCTACGTGCTCATTTTTAGAACCTTTTAGTATATAGTATGTCAAAATAATAATACACTGTAAAAGTATGGCTATACGGCGCATAAAAAGTAGGTATGTTCAATTATGGTGTCCATGTTTTCATGGAGAAGTATTGTCGCTTGTCGTTGCAGAAGCTGTACCTTTAGTCCTACCGTGACCCTGATGTAACCGTACAATACATGCTTTTAAGGAAATTCCACAAATAACGTCATCCGCAGGATCAATTGGTCTATATGGGTACTGAAGACACCGACACCCCATGTTAAAGATAGCCAATTTACGCAATAGCTAAGCTGGTTACCGGGGGCCATAAATGGAGATATTTCGATGACAACATTTACGGACGACCCCTTTACAAGATTTAGAATTAAATTTAGAATTAAAATAATCTCACATGTGGTTGAACTAGTGGTATAACTTCGAAGATGTTATTATACCGTCTTAATTTTAAATAGTCTATATTACCGTTATAAAGCTTATTGCTTCCTCCTTTTGGTTGTAATTCTTTAAATCACAAGTAAAGCAATACCATGCAGTATTGCAACTTAATTCGACATTACTTTTACTTGTTTTCCATTTGACTGCTGTGTTCGTTACACACATTTTTATTTTTAGCCTTTCTTCGTCGCCTTCGCCTTCATTTCATCCAAGTAGTTCTGCCATACACTACACAACAGTATTTTAATTGAAAATGTTGCCTTAATTAAAATTAAATTAAATTAATATGGTGTTGTCATCATCCATTGACAAAGTATCCGAGAAAAAACTGTAGAAAATTTGAGTCTACCGTCTGTAATTAAAATATGCCTATTTGGAGAGCATGTTGTAATTAAAATGTTTCTGTTAATAAAAAATATTTTAAAAAAATAGCCTTTTAACGGCGCATACTGCATACCCAAGCAAGTTTATAACCTTTGGACCGCACAGCCAAATTTTTTTTATTTTTTATTTTTTTATTTTGGGGCAAAATCAACATAGGACATTGTTGTACTTTCTCAATACGAACTATTTGACATGCGCGTTGCTATCAATTTTGGCTAAAAAAATGGAGAAGCTTGCTGTGACTTTGCATTCAAACTTTGACAAAATTAAACTTTTTCTGGGAACATTTCTAAAATTTATACCGTAAAAGGTAACAGTGTAAATAAAGTTTTTACTCTCTCTCTCGCTTAATTCAGCCATTTTGTACATATCTTGTTTCAACCATGATTGTGTACAGGGAGTTGTATTTTCAAAAAACCTTCTATTCTATATATAGCAAAATTATTTACATATTGGCAGCGACGTTCTTATTCGAATTTTTTTAATTTTTTTCAAACTTTTGACTGAATAAGGATAGGTGCTATGGTAGAATATGCCTATAAAATTTTTTTTTTTTAAATTAAAATTTTAAAATTTTAATTTTTTTTAATTCAGAATATTTTAAAATGGATTTTTTTACAAAATTTTCAAAAATTTTGCTTATGATGTGCTTAAAAAAATAGGGTTAAAAAACCATTTTGAGGCCTTTTTCGTTTTTCTTTTGAAAAAATATTTCATCGAACGAAACTCATTACGCGCACCATGTTGTTAAGCCATTCTAAGTTTTTTTGGACGCTCTTTTTGAAAAGCAAATATCGCTTATGGTTTAGCGGGTTATGCTCGTCAGTATGCAATGCACACTATTTTTACATTAATGTTTATAGTGGGTTGGCAAAATATTATGGATATTTTATTCGATTTATTATTGGTATTAATTAATAAATTAGTTAATAGCGGTAATAATAATGATAATGATAATGGTGTGTCAAAGTAGAAAATATATTCAAACTGACATATGGAATTAATGTCGCTCCTTAAAAATCAATTTGTGTCGAAATTGCAGGCCGAGAGGCCATATCTAATCATTATGTCATTTATCATTGTAAAATCAACAAGTTGTGTAGACCATACGGTCATATCGACTTTGAATAAATTATTATTATTTAAAAATCAATTTGTGAGGCAACGGAGCTGAGACAATGGCCATGACTTGTTTCAGTGAAGGTTTGGGCTCTGCAGGATCCCAAGTGACTTTAAAGGATTGAAAAATACTTGAGATAAAAATAAAAAGTTCATCTTTAGCCATTGTTTCTCCAGGACAGGCTCTCTTTCCGACGGAGAACGGCATGAGTGCCTCATGCCTTATCACAGAAGCGGAAGGAGTAGTAGCTTCCCCTTTATTTTCTCCAGGAGATATTGTTTTGAATTCAATAAATCGCTCTGGACGGAAATTTTCTGGGTCACCCCAAATCTCTGGGTCATTGTGTACAGCAATTAGATTGGCGGCAACAATTGTATTTTTAGGTATTCTGTACTTGTCCACTGTGATGTCATCTAGAGTGTAGTGAAAGATTCCGTGAGGGACCATTGAGGAAAATCTCATCGTTTCCATTATCACACTCTCTGTGTACGGCATTCTGGGAAATTGACAAACATATAAAACACACAACTTATAAAACTATAAGTCAATTCCATCGTGTTAAAAAAAACATAACTAGCTGTTTGAAATGAATCGGGATGTATTTTTGCTCCATGAAAAATTGCACGCTAGCTGCTAGCATATTTTATTACTTTGGGCGATCCGCCAACACGGGGAAGCGTCCTTTAAGAACGCTGTCCAGTTCTTCATGAAGCTTCGCTTGCTTTTCAGGGAAGACGGATAGGTACAGGAAGACGTATGTTAGAGTTATGGATTCTAACGGATCGGATATTCGCCTATCCGATCCGATACTTTTCGGATCCGAAGTGAACCGGAGAAAAAAACATTTATCCGATCCGATCCGAACGTAGTTCGGATCGGATAACTGGCCAACCGATCCGTCATAAAATTTATCCGTATCCGATCCGATCCGATGTTCGGATATCCGACCTTATCCGACCCTATTCTTATTATATGAAGAGATGAATTAAATTAATAATAATTAAAAAAAAATAAAGCTTAATTTTTGAAATAGTTTTCTTGACTTTTAGATGGATTTGGAAAAATTAGAAATAATTAAGTAGCAAAAATTTCATTTACCTTTCCACTATTTAGTGCCTACTAACTGCAACATTTTAACTTTGGATTTATTACAATGCTACATTTTTTGTCAAAAATAAATTAGCCGATATTACAATGATTGTAATAGTTATTTTATCACTCAAGAATGGAAAATAATGTAGACTTTCTATTGTTAGCATTAAATTATTCGATTCGATTCAGAATTACTTCAACGAAACCTGACTCTACGTTGCATGTAAACAATTTTAACCAACTATAATAAAACACGCAAATTGTCGTTGCATGATTTCACAGTTCACAGCAAGAAAAGTAGTAAAATGTCGTTTTCTATTTTTTTGTCTTATGTGATAACCTGACCAATGATTTTACAACGCGACATTATTGATTTTTTGGACTTCGGATATCCGCGGATATCCGTTTCAATATCCGTTCGGAAATCTGTACATCCGATCCGATCAGTTTCCATAAACGGATCGGATTGTGGGCTATCCGATCCGACCCATATCGGATACATAAGTCAACCGATCCGATCCGTTATCCGAATTATCCGAAATCCGATCCGAAATATCCGATCCGTTAGAACCCATAGTTAGAGTAGTACTGGTTGTTTCCGCTCCAGCAACAAATAAATCTTGTAAAGTTGCGATCATTGATTCCTCTGAAAGTGACATGAAAATATCAAGGCTTAAATAATGTAATTAGAATTCAAATATTGACCTCAAGGCAGAGGGGCGAATCTAGACATATTTTCTGGGATGGGTAATATATTTTCTGAGTGAGGAATCAAAATGGCCTAATTCCAGAACCTAGAATTAAAATGACCTATGTTAATAAAACTGCGTGAAATATATGCGCAAACTGTTAGTTACGAGTTTTGTAAAAATTGCGGAATTTTCTATTTGCATGTTTTTTCAAAATTGTAAAATTCTCTATTTAAATATTTTTTAAAAGTGCAAAATGGTCTATTTGTATGTTTTTTGACAAGCGTAAAATTTACTATTTGCAAGTTTTTTGAAAAGGGTAAAATGTTCTACTTTACATGCTTTTGAAATATCCAAAATATTCCATTTACATACACGAAGCGAGCAAAATATTCTGTTTACGTGCTTTCAAGATCATTGTATTTTAATTTTTTTTGTAGATAGTAAATTTTTTTTAGCTAAAAATGTATATGAGTCATTTTGATTCCTTCACTCATTATAGCTGGCCATCTTGGTTTAGATTCCCCTATGTCCCCCCTTGTTAGAAAATTCATTCTGGGGTGGGCATCTGCCCTGTGGCCCGCCCCCTGGATCCGCGCCTGTCAAGGCATAAACAGTATAATAAGCGTGTTTACCTCCTTCAGGCCCGTAAAAGCTGGAAGCGGAGTCTACGGTGCTTTTCATTTCCTCAATGTAGACATCCGTGAAATCCATCGGATTTCCTCCATGATAATTTTTGAGACGCTCCTGACTGAAGGCTTTGAGGAAATTGTATGTGAATGGGATTTCTCGCTTGAAATTATTTAAGCCAGAGAGTTCAGGTAACATCTTTGCAAGCCATGGAAGGAAATGAATCATGGGGGCTTCAGACGCTACCACCAGTCTACGTATAAAATAAATTAAGAGTTAAGTTATTTATATTATGGTTACCAAAAATATTCCAACTAATCGTAAGTTAAAGCTATAATAAAGTTTACAAATATCACAAATTAATTAAATACTACCAACCTGGTAATAGATTCGATAATTTCCTTAAGTTTTGGATCATCGTGACTAAATCTTTCCCCAGCAGTAATTGTCCAGAGTGCATTTAAAACTGCAAGATTAAATCGATTTTGAGTAGAAACTGGTTTTCCAGCGTCCTTTCTAAAACCATCAATTAAATCCATTGCTTCTTCCGCTACTAAACTCTCCATCGATTTCTTGCCGAAGCCAAAGTCACGCAGATGTCGGACTGTGAAACGACGCTGCTCGAGCCACTCTTGACCATCAGAGAAAATAATACCTGGAAAATTAAATCTGCTTAATAAATTATTACCATCCATGAAATTATTCGATTCTCAACAAACAAAAATGCCTCCTTGGCTAACCTCTTAATACACCGCCAGTTCTCAATGACGTCGCGATGGATCGTGGTCTGCCAGTTGCAAGATTATTACTAAAAACTTCTCGAATTAATTTCATATCGGAAATGATAACAGCGCTGTGAATAATAAATTAGTATTGATTAATTAATTACAAGAATCAGAATTTAAAAAAAAACAGAGGTGTAACATGTTTGTGTAAGAAGTACGTTAAGTGCCTACCGTTACATAAGTATATTTAATGAAACTTACGGCATGGAGCCAAAATCCACGGCGAAGACTTTTCCATATTTGGCCAACCAGCGAAAGAATAATGCATTAACTCCATTCCTCCCATTTAACGCAAAATGAATAAGATGGCCAAAAACTGGAAATGTGAATGGTCCTACAAATAAATTGTGAGTACAATAATTTAGATTTCAAAATTCAAGTTTAAAAATTATTGTAAATGTGGTTGGGTACGAAACTTTCAAATATTTTTTTATTTTTGAAATATTATTACTGTATGTGAGTAAGTAAGTACCTACCTGGTGGATAATTTGCGGGTCGAATATTTGCGTAGACAAGTAATGCACCAAAAAGCGCAATGGTCAGAATACAGCATTCAAGAAGCATTTTCGTCGTAGATTTGAGACAAAATTTTCAGTTATGCTTTTAATTTGCCACCGCAAGCTACGGAGCCAATTGATTAGTCCAATCAGGATACAGTGGTATTATTAGCTTATAATTTAACTGTGTACTTACCTACGCTTAATTACATTAAATTTGTTGCTGGTGTTCTGTGTGTAGAAGATAGATCCACAAGTAGCAAGCCAGTGTGAATGCTCTATTGAAACTCAACACCTTACACCAAGGCAAGGATTCAAGCTACATTTATGTAACTTCAGAATAACTCCAGTGAAGAGGTTTTTTGTCTGTTTTGTCTTTTTATCTTATCAACGTATCAAGCGCGTGCATTGGTTAAATATATGGTAAAATAACGTAGCGTCACTAGCGTCTGGTCTGTTTTTATACAGATTTAATGTAAGCACTCTGCTGGATCTGTTCGTTCATGTATGATGTATGTATGGCATGGCATGGCTTGGGTTAATTATATGTTATCAACTGGACTTCATCCGGAGCTTGCAGACCCCCTCGTCCAGTCAAGTTCAAAGCTGCTTTAATGGCTAACAATACATGCACACATTATTGTAGATTTGTAGATATAATCAGAGGTGGATTTGGACATATTTTCTGTGGTGGGCAATACATATCATATCATCAGTGAAGAATCAAAATGGTCCATTTATAATTTAAGCTAGAATTAAAATGAGCTATGTCAAATAAACTGCATGAGAAAGATGCGAGTTTTTGAAAAGTGCAGAACGTTCTATTTAGACGTTATTAAAAAATGTAAAATTTTCTATTTGCATGTTTTTTAAAAGTTCAAAGTGTACTATTTGCACACTTTTAGGATTACTAGTTTGTTTTTTTTCTGCCTAAAAATGGTTAATATGGATCATTTTGGTTCTTCACTGACGACACAATATCTTGGTTCAAAATCAGATACCTTTTAGTTTAAATCCCCGTACGTTAGCCTATGCTAAAAAACTCATTTTGGGTTGGGCAACTGCCGTGTTGCCCATCCCACGGATTGGATACGCGTCAGGCTATAAATAATTAGATATATTTAATCGATTCAAGGTCACTTAATTGTAAAACGCATCTCGGCAACTTTAGCGCTCACTCATTCATTCAGTCTATCAGTGTATGTACCATTAGCCTTTATAACTATACAACTAATACCATTATATCCATAGCCCCATTTAAACCTGGAATAAACGTTGGGCAAGTTGCATGACATTAAATTCTATTGTTCAAAGGGGAGAACTAAAGATAGAAGATACATTTGTGTAGGCATGTAATTATTTATGCAAAGTAAACACATTAATGCTCGCATCAAATGTATATGCATACGCTGCAAAAAATAATGAATTCAGATTATTTTTATATCAAAGTGATATGATGCTATGGCACATTATGGCATGAGGTACAGTAAGTAAGCGTATAACAACGTGGCGGGCACATGAGACATGACAGCCTATGAAAGGTGACAGAGCACTTCTGTTCAAGTTCCCATGGTGAATGTTTATTGCCTTAAATATTTGGAATAAAAAAACAGTTTTTAGGATCGCGACTGTCACATTATTATTGTGATCAATCTTATTGGTTGAATAATTCAAAAATCTCAGCTGTCAAAAGAAGTAAACCGGCTTAATTTTGACTCATTGCTTTCGAATTTTGGAAAAATAAAATTAATGAAAGATAGTATAATATTATAACGTCAGATGCCAAAAGTTCTGAGAGGGGGACAGACGGATTGACGGACATTCCTCCGAAAATTCAGAACTTCAAAATTAAGGTCAGAGCAGATTTGAATTAATGCTAATGCTAATACTCGCGCTGGCTGACTAAAGCTGAAAAAAAATAAACAAGCCAATTAAGCCAAAAAAAATCAAAATGTTTAAAAAATGTGATTTTCGGTTTTTGATCTCGCTGATAGTAATCACCATCCTTGTCAATGACTGCATTGCCTCCGGTACCGGTAGTGACCACACCAATGCTAAAGGGAGCCGTCGCCATTTGAAATCAAAATTAAAATCCAAGCGAGAGGGGGATGTTGTGTCAACGGCGCCCGAGCCGGTAGTTGCTGCAAAGGCAGCGGTCGTAGCCCCTGAGACTTCGTCAGTTTCAGCCCCAGCTGACCCTGCGCCAGCATCTCATCCTGCAACAGATGCTACAGCGGTGGCTGCACCCACTGTCACTGAAAAATCAATCAATGACAATAATAAAGTGTCAAATGAGCTTTCATCTAACTCGGTTGCTGCTGACCCAACTTTTGAAGGCTACGATTTGGTAACTATTGAATTGTATAATTTTTAATTTTTAACTTAATTAATAACGTGTTATTTATAGGGTATTATATCTTTGTCCGTCGTGACACCGGCACACGGTGTTTTTTCTAATTTTCAGAATGAAATTGAGATTGCACTTGCTAAAACACTGTACCTCCTCGTGAAGCCTCAACTAAGACGAGCTGTAGATCAAACAATGCAAAATGCTGTACAAAACTTTAAAATGAAATATCAACGAGGCCATGCCCAAGGTCAAGGTCAAGGTCATGGTCAGATTCAAGGTCAAGGGCCTCTAGGCACACGACCTATGCCTATGCCTATGCCTATGAATGGAAATTTTAATGGGGGAAGACCTGGTCCAAATCAGATGCAGATGCAACGCCCACAACCCATTTTTAACTCTCCAGCCCAACAGTCACAAATCCAATTCCACCAAGTCAATCCAAGTCTGAAAATGAAACCGAGATTTCCCATTCGACCCATAAACAATAATGGCATTGGCCCAGGCCCAGGAAATAATGGCAATGGCAATCAAATGATGAGTGGAAATCATCGGTTTGGTAACGGCAATATGAACATGATGAACGGTCACGGTAACGGCGGTAATGGTCAAGGATTCCCACCACCACCACAGTATCCCAACCAAAATAACCGAGCTGGTCCCATGAATGACGCTAATGGTGGACTCCGAAGACGGCGTCCAATTAATATTAAATACAAGAAATAGATATAAAAATAATGAATAGTAACATAAATAATAGAAACGAGACAAAATTTCTGATCTGTACTACTGATACATACACAATCTTCGGGACTGATAATAATGCTAATTTACCAACAACTTTCTAGTCTGTAGTTTGTGCTATTGCTATGACTAATATGCTATATGCTACATCAAACTGAATAATGTAATTTATTGTAATACATATACATATCGTAGGAGCTTAGAATTTACCAATGCTGATACCGTCAATTCAATTTTAAAAGTAAAAGTTTATTCTGAATACATGAATGCCAAAATCAAACCAACGGGGAAACACCAGCAACCAACACATTTCAGCTACAATTTACCTGTTTGAAAATGTCGTAACGTAACAATAATATAGTGCACGTGCATACTTATATATAAATCCGTATCCGTGTTAAGTTTAAATTCTCAGACCCAAATCAGCAAGTATGTAACACAATGAAACGAACAAGCACTATACACTACAATAAATACGAATAGTATATGAACTTTGAATCGAAATCAAAAAAACGAAATAAATAAAGAAAGTATTATAATTTCAATTTATTATTGGATTAAAAGGCTGAAGCATCGACATTCTATCGAAGCATGTAACCTTATTTCGTTATTTAATTTCTTTTTTTTTGTATTTAAAATACATCATACATTTTTCTCACAATACTCATTCAATGCAAATTTATTTTTATTTAAATAAAAACCATACGATCATCGAGACGAAAAAAAATAGCGATCAGCAACGGTTATTAAGTAGTTCCATATAAATATGTATACGTATGTAAATACCTCTCAAGCGAGTTTAACTTTCATTCACAAGTCTAGGCGGATATTATTTTATTGGGACATTGCATTGTTGAGTGAGGCCGCATATGAAGGCAGCCATTACATCAGTAAAATTCAGAAAGCCACAAAGTCAAAGACAAAGTGTTGAAGGTTCATCTAAAATCTAAACTAAACTAAACTTTAAAAAAAACTAGAAAATTTTATACTTCTCATTTTTAGATTTCGTTTATAAGTTAATACACGTGTGATCTTTTTACAAAAATTATAACATTCTTTTCAGACGGAAAAGAAAATTGAAATGGTAACATTTTCCGTATCATGTGAATACGTTATTGTAAAAGTCCTTATAGGAATTTTGCTCGTTTATTCGGAGGTTGGATTGAGAAGTTTTGCTGGAAATGTTGGAGTCAAAAATACATGTGGTGAGTTATTACATTGTTTGTGGTTTACACTTACTACAACATTTTGCTTTAAATCAAAATTAACATATCTCTAGCTTATCTGCCTCTAAAAAGTTTCAATTAATTTGTATATCTCATAAATATAAGAAACCCCAAATTCTGGTACAATGTATGGATTCTTTGTGGAGGACTGTGATGGGTTTCCATGTACTGTCAGAAGGGAGAAAAGATTCAGAGCGGATTTCAGTTTTTCGCCAAGTAATTTAATAATAATTTAACAATTTAATAAAGTACTACCTACCTACCTTTACATATTGTACCTATAATATTATGACTACTTATTTCCCGACTGGTTGCCTATTTATAAATGTGAAAAAATTTTCATTAATTTTTTTTTTTGCTGTGAATTTCAAAATTCAGTCAGAGACAACACACACCTGCGCCTGAAATGTGGGACAATGTTAGGGAGTCAGCCTCAAACATTACGTGATCAAAACGTATGTGAACATTTGTCAGAGGGGGTTTGTCCATTCGCTGGAGGCCAAAATTACACATATACAACCACCTTTAAAATCCCTTACTGGGTTCCACCGGTGAGAAAACATTTTTGAATAAAATATTATTAAGCATTTATTAATAAATTAGTATAGTACGGCTTGTAGAGTGCTATACATTACTATGTTAGTCTTTAATACTGTATGTAAAGAATCAAAATGACCCATATACATTTTGTTTTCGTATGCATCAGTCATCAGTAATTAATTAATTTAATTTAAAAATTCAAGACAACTTATTACATATCGTGCCAAATGGTGAATGACGTCGGGGGCAGCATGTTCTGTGGCGGCGGTTCGGTTCGCTTACTTTAAATTAGTGTCTAAAATCTTACTGTCAATTATTGTTGTGTTTATTATGTGTAGGTGTTTAAGTTTTTAATTTTCCGACACTTTGTACTACTTATTGTTAGATTGCGATTGCATTGCATTGGTCTGATTTTATTGTAAACATTTTATTATCTTCATTAAATAAACCCCCAAAAATAAAACAGTGTAATGTAATAAAAATTGAAAAGTGTAAAGGTCTTTCAGTCAAATTGGTTTGTTTCGTATATCTCATATATGTGAAAGTTCTCCGACCCGGATTAGAAATAATTCCTTGAAAAAATGTGCAGATTGCCGCAGATATTTAAATGCGAACAAGTGAACAGCAACTATATACACTCATAATGTTCTTACTTTTTTTTAAGTGGTCTTGTTCTTGTTATTTATTTATTCATGTATTTTGAGACGTGAATGTGTGTTAATGTTACTCGTTATAATTTATTTTAAATGTCTTTGACGTTGACGTTTCTCATACCATAAGAAGAGTGTTATGGGGGATCAGGAGCCGGAGGACACGCACGTTTTTGTTGTCTTTTTCCTTGTATTATTATTGTTGTTGGTATAACGTCGTCGGTGTGTGCATAATTATAATTAGTTTGTCAGAATGAGCCTCGGTAGTATTTCCTTCACATCCGACATTCATTTGTCCGTGAAACATCAAAAACAGCCATTTCCAGTTTTTGCTGAAAGCGAATTAAACTACAAAAAATAAATAAAAATTATATCGTGATCCTCAAAGCAAATGTAAATAGAACATTTTGCACCTTCCAAAAGCCCGTACATAAAATATTTTGCACTTTTCAAACACCACGTACATTGAATATATTGAATTTTTCAAAAACATGTGAATAGAATATTTTGCACTTTTCAGAAACATGTGAATAGAACAATTTGCACCATTCAAAAACACGTAAATAGAACATTTTGAACCTTGCAAAAACACGTACCTACAGAATTTTTTTCAATTTTGAAAAACCACGTAGGTACCTTACATTGAGTATTTTGTACTATTCAAAAAAATGTAAATAGAACATTTTGCACCTTGCAAAATACATGAGCATAGAATATTTTGCACCTTTCAAAAACACGTACCTACATAGAATATTTAGCACATTTCAAAAACTCTTAACTCGGATATTTCACGCATCTCTATTAGTTTATTTGACATAGTTCATATTAATTCAAGCTTAAATTTGAAATGGTCCATTTTGATTCTTCACTAAGGAATATGCATTTAATTCAAATGAGGCTAATAATGAATTCAGTGAATTCACGAATTTGTCTGTAGTGACTTATAGAATATAAGTCAGGAGGAAAGCCTGCTCTGCTCCAACACGCCATATGAGTAATATTATGAAGTCAGTGAACAAAATTAGCATTAAATTTGTATTTTAGTCACAACGCACAAAGACACAGCGACAACATCAACAACAACAAACTTAAATGACATACTCTCACCTGTTAATTGCCTCTGTGCAACGATATTTTATGCATCACAATTCTACCATGTACTTCACTTACTTGCTTTCAAACTACAAAGTCTGGAGCTATGATATGATGGCACCAACCAAGTTAACAGAGGGAATCTGAATGTGTAACGTGACTGCCGACTATACTCACAGATTTAAAACTGACTCATGTTTTATTTCTTTGAGCAGTCTCTCATGTAGTACTCTTGACATCTCAACTCAGCATGCTAATGCTAACAGATTAATATTTTCTTTTTATTAATGTTAAATGATAGACGATGGCCAAGGCAGAACAGGTGTAGAAGTAAGTACTTCCAAGAATATTATACGCAGAAAAAAATGAGGTTAACGCGTCCTCGTCGCTGTGGCTGTATAGCTTCGAACTTCGAAGTCAAAGGAACGTTTTGCACTTTTCAGATTTTCACCAAGTAGTAAAAATTATTAGTTAAGTTCCAATTGCCACTGTCACTGCATCCATTAGCGTGTAGACTGACTCTGACTCACACACTAGCTTTCAATTAAATAATTACTCAAAAAACTTATTCATTATAGTCGTTAGTTGAGTTGTATATACACAGTGTAATTATATGGAATTTTTGAAGTGCGAAAAACAAGTATCTACTTTGTAACTTTTTTGAATTGAGACACATATGTATAAGACTATTTTGCACGTCCAGGTGATGTGATGATGTGCTGGAGGGTACTATGGTTTTATGGGGAATGAGGAAGGTATATGAATGATGATGATATCGTACTATGGTACGGCACATGCATACATTTTTAATCTACTTTATGAATGTTCCTAGTTTGTAGTTCATAGCACTGTGAAAATGACAATTAATTTCCTCTTTGACTTTGCAAAAGTTTCTATACTACTTTTGTACTTGCGAATTTATAAAGGACCACATCAGTCTTAACTTTCTTTCATTTAGTCGCCAAGTTTTCCTGAGTGTTGCAAGTGGAATATAGAGTAGACCTCTGTGACAATACAGTGTCAATTCGAATTATTTAGGAATTACACTACTACACCATTGCATTGGATCACAAATACTATCACAAGGTAAACCTATAGGAAAATAATTTATTTAATAAATAATTTTTAATTAATTAAAGTTAAATTTATTGCGAAAGTTTTGACTGTCATTACTGTTATATACTTGGATAAAATTCCCATTTTCACAGATGCTCCTGTTAAAAAAGATCCAAATATTGGTAGTGATTACCACCACAGTACTAATTATCGAAGGAAGCTGTGGGACGACGAAAAGGAATCGAGATCGTGATCCTGAGGATGACGATGATAGCAGTGCAAGTAGCAGCACGGAACAAGCACTCACTCCAGTTCGAATAAAATCAGTAATAAAATTTTCCATTTTTAACTAAAATATTTTTTTTTAAATATTTAATTATTCTATCAATTCTATGAAGTTGGATCCCGTCTGTTTTCTATTCTCTTGCTCCATTTAGGGAGGAATCGGTGTCTTTCCAGATTACTCAAAGAGACTCGAGGGGCTCCACGGCGCATTGAACGACCCCATTTCTAGTTCACAGAATATAAGTCCAGCCATTGCAGGATACAGCCAATACAATAATCCATTCCTTCTCAATGGTCAGAGTAACTTGCAGAATAATGCAGCTCTCCTGTACCAAAATGGTGGACTTGGTGGAGGTGGACTAGGTGGTCTACAAAATCAATTTGGAGGTGGCATTGGAGGACTCGGTGGACTAAATAATTTTCAAGGTCAACAAAATCAGTACAATCAGTATGCCATCCAAGCTCTTCTATTACAACAACAACAGCAGCAACAAGGAGGTCAACTCGGTCAACTTGGTGGACTTGGTGGCCTCGGTGTGGGAGGATTTGGTGGCGGACTCTACAACGGTGGTGGTGGAGATTTGTACTCTCAACAAGCAGGACTGACAGGGGTGAATGTTGGTCTTAGCAATGGTGGGTTGTACAATCCACTTTTGGGTGGTGGACTTGGGAGTAACGGCTACCTCGGTCAAACAAATTTGGGTGGTCTGAGTGGTCTTGGCGGGGTTGGTGGAATTGGTGGTCTTGGGAGTGCTGGTGGGGTTGGTGGGATTAATCCATATTTATTAGGCGGACGTACGGGTGGTCTTGGTTTTGGAGCAGGAACTTATTTGGCACAAAGTCTTCTAAGCCCCTACAATAGTTACAATCAAATCAATCCGTACAGTAGCTATCCATTCTCTGCCAGATTTGGGATCGGGAGAGGATCCACGTCCGGCTCTAGTTCTGGACGGATTAATACTTCTTCCAGTACAAACAATGATGAGTGATCAAAATTAATGAGGCCCATTTTTTAAATTAAACATGTATGTATTATTTTATATGACAGCTACTGTGGGTAATTATTATTGTAATAATTTCTTCACGTTTTTATTATTTTGACATTTTAAATATTAAACTATATAAAAAGGGAGAGATTGCGGAGTACGAGTTGTTCCTGTTGTTCCGGTTCTGATTGAACCCGTGAAATTAATGGAATAAAATTAAAAAATTGAACACGTGTGTACTTACTTTATATTATAGAAATAGAAATACTATTACGATTACGATACGATACGGATACGACAACACGATACAATTATATTACACAAATATATATTTTTTTTAAATGTTACGACAATTTTCGTGATTCTCATTGTTTAGCATTAAACTGTTTGTAAAAAAGATCGTCTAGATATAATGATTCTTTTTGAAAATATTTCGAATCCATTGAATTTAATGGAAACTTACTTGAGGCCGATGCATTGTCCGTATTACTGTAAGCCGAGAGATCCAGTCCATCCCCGTCGCTCCGACAATTTAGTTGAAACTGATGAACGGATTTCATACAACCAGGGCATAGGAGTTGATCACGAAGTTTTTCTATGAATTCCTTTTCACGCATTAATTCCGTTTTTTCCTGAATTAATTTTTGTTCTCGAATTCGAAGCCGTTGCTCCGCAGTGTGGTACTGCTCTTTGAGGCTGGCGCGCTCTTTTTCCATTTCTGCAAGTTTCATTGTGGACTCGATCGTTTTTGAAGATTCTACCCGGCGGACTTGGTCTGCTTGCTTTTGATTTTTGACGGGTATTTTTATTAATGATTTGATAAAGTGTGTTTTCACATAGATTAATCACAGTAATTTGGAATAAGTAATTTTTATATGTTTATATATTTTATTTTTAATTATTAAGTACCTGTTTGAGATCGTCAGCCTCAGCAATCTTAATTTTTAATTGAACTTCAAGATCTCGCATTCTATTTTTTTCTCGCTCAAAATCCATTTTGTCTCGTTCTAAACTAATTTTCTCTTCGTTTAATTTCCTTCTTTCCACGTTCATATGAGAAATAGAGTCACTGAGTGAGTTCCTTTCTTCGCGTAGTAATTTGATCTCCATTTCTGATTGTTGGAGTTGCTGCTGAGTGTGTACTGATTGTATATTTGCATTATTGGAATAATTGTTATGAGGGGGAAGGGCACTGTAGGTGAGGGCAAGGTTTCTAGCAGAATTAACTTGGATGAGTGTTTGGAGCTCGCGCAGAGTTTCTATGATTTGTTTTTGGTCTGACTCTATATTCACGTGTGATTTCTGAAATTACAAAGTATCAATTCCCAAAATGAAGATTACAAATTATGAACGAAAATGAACATTACGTTAAAATTTAACTACAATAATTTAGGAGGTACTTATAAGCATAGCAAATTAAAGCTATGGTTAGTTTTGATAAATTTAATTCTATTGAGCATTTTCTACATATAATTACATGCACAACTTCGTTCTTAGACTCCAAATCAAAAAGAACCCTCCGGACATCTTTGCGAAATTCTTTGAGTTGACTAGCAATCTTATCCTTTTTGTGGGAGCTCTCTTCGAGATTGTACTGCAATGTTTGACTCACGGATGCAACAGCGGCTTTCACAACGCTCTCTTTGAGTTTCTTCTGCTGCTTCATCAGCTTGGCTATTTCACCTTGCAACTTTTTATCCGATTCTAACAATAAGAGCCATATAATACATAGGAAAGTTACAGGAATTTTTGTTACGTTTAATTTTTTATTTTTGTTACGACGCTAACAAATAAATTTTTTAGCGTCGTATTAAATCGTAATGCATAAAAATAAAAAAACCTTATTATTATGAGACATAAGTCAAATGGGAAAACTTGCCTATTATGAGCATACTTTTCCTAGATTCTTCTTCTAATTTATATTTGGCAAATGAATCAAATTTCTTTTGCATTGCATCCAATTTATAGGCAAGTTCTTTAGCTTCTTTAGAATTCCTTTCGTTTTTCATACTCATCTCGGATTTCAAGGCACTCAGAGTCGTGTGCTGAACTGTCTCCAAAATGGTATTTATTTTGTCATCGAGAACTTTACTCAAATCATGGACGATGCTAAGGTTGGCGTTGGCATTGGCAGAAATAGAATTGGAATAATTATGAGTAATTTCAGGATTATTTGTACTCTGGTTTGGGTTCTGCTGTTGGATTTGGTTCGGATTCAAACTCGAAGGATCTTGATGAGCTTGCTGCTGGAAGTGAACACCACGTGGTGAGTTGACATTTGCGAATGTTGTTGAAAGTTCTTGAGCAGTGGAACTGGGAAGTTGATTGTGGAAATTCATACTCGCGTTAAAAGGCGCTCTTTGCATGTGATACTCGGCTAAAGATTTCATTGTGGCAAGTTCCGACTGAAGTTTTTGAGGGAACTTTGTCTCCGTCTCGTGTAGTTCATCCTATGTAGTTTAACACAAATTAAAGCAATAATTTAGACAATGTGAGTTTCTAAAATACATTATAAAATTATTAGATAAATAATTTCACCTTCAGTCTTCCAAGCCTTGTATCATACTCCTTGTGAATGATTTTGATCTCGTCCTTGAGCAAATCTTCTTTCCTCGAGTGTGACTGCATTAAGCATTCCATCTGTTCCTGATAACTTTTCTCCTGCATCTCCAACTGTGTCGAGTACAAGGACTTCAAACTATTGCATATTGACTTGAGTTCATCTTCATCTACTAGATGACTTGGCAGTTGAAGCGTGCTTCTGCTGGGGTCCATGTAAGCATTGTGAAATATTTGTGGGACTGGGGTTGAGGCAGTGGGTGGCGGAGCAACAGCAGACTCCTTCCCTTTCTTTCCTTTCCCCGTTTTCCCCGGAACAGTGGATGGTGGACGCTGGGGATGCTGGGAATGAGGAGGTGCGGGCGATAAACTTCTCATAGAGGCCGGGACAATTACAGATCTATCCGGATTATTTTCAAATGATTCTGGTTGATATTGTTGTTGTTGATATTGATCCACTTGTGGTTCACTTTGCGGTTTAGGTTTAAGAAAAGGAAGGACATCAACAATGGACTTTGGGGCAGGGGTGGATGTGACTGAAGGAGTGAATTTGGGCTGTGGCGTAATGTCAAAGGGAGAATCCTCAATATGAAAATCCCGGCCTTTGGATAAAAGTGAACTTCGGAGTTTTGAAGTTGGATTTTCTGGCGGGTCAACTTCACCTCTAGCTGCAGCTTTTGTAGCGGGGCCAGGGGCGGGTTTCTTGGGCCAAAAATCGTCATCTAACTCAAATCCACCACCACCAGCTATTTTAGGTTTTGTGCTAGTGCTAGTGCTGGGGTTGGTTGTGGTTGTAGATCGTTGCGGCTGCTGTGGTTTAATTGCTTTAGATTTAATGGATACGTCCAAACCCATGGCTTTTAAAAGTTCCTCGTTGTCTTCTGTGTTATCATCGAAATTGATTGTGCTGTCATTTAGGTTGCCGAAGCTCCTCCCCATACCAGCTGGTGCCCCAGCACCGGTACCGGCACCAAACCGTTTGCTTGCGGACGCTGACATTGTTGGGGAGCCAGGAGGACTGAGAGATTCCGGATTTGCGGATGCCCCTATACCAAGCCAATCAGATTTAGCTCCAGTAGTTCCAGTTCCACTCCCTGGCCCTTTCAGACTTGAAGGACCACTGGATCCTGGTGTCGTATCTTGTGGCTGCTTACCAAGTAAATTTGAGAGGAAGCTTGAGCGTGGTGGTTGGGATAATGGCGGCTGGTTTGACTGTGACTGTTGCGGTTGGTTTTGGTTTAATGATCCCACAGGTCCGGATCCGGGTAAAGGATTTTCAGGGAAACGAACGGATTTTGGTGGTTCCTGTAATTTAAATATTACAATAAAATTGTTAGGTACCTAGGTACATTTAAAAATCTGTATGTCGTTTACTCTAACGAATTTTTAACTTTATTCTATCATGATACCATATTACACATTTAGCTTTGGCATATTTACCTTTATTGGCGACCCGGGGGGTCTGTTAAAATCGGATAGTTTAAAACCAGAACTCTGATAATTAACTTTAATTTCTCCATCGCTTTTCAATGATAGTTTGGCCCCTCCATTTAAATTATCCTCGTTGTCATCATCTTTTGGCTGACCTGTGCCAGAACCAGCTTTTGACAGCAACGATGAAAATCCTGTGCCTGATGGTTTACTTTCATTCGCCGGAGCTAAACTACTTCCTTGCTTCTTTTGAGTACCAGCTGAGTCTATTTCCTGTAAATCAAAGTACAAACAAAACTTATACATGTAACATGTAACTGGGTGTGTGGTTTAATTTCTATATTTATTGACTTTAAAGGTATAAAATTAATTGAGCGATAAACTCTTTTGGAGTTTCTAAAATGAAAATGCAGTTACTCAAGAAATGATTTTTCTCGATCAGCAGTTAATTAATCATATTAATAAATTGCAGAAAACTTACATCTAACAATTTGTCTATATCATCGTCAAAGTCTGATTCTTCGGACATGTTCAGCTTTCTTCAATTTACTGAATTAATTACACTTCTTGCACTATACTACCCCATAGTATCCCACAGAATTTTTTAGAGTTGGAGGAGAATGTCGTTTGAACTTTTTGAACTGCATACTTTAGAACTCTCATTTTACACCAGCAAATTAATATTAAACTAGATTGGAGTTGCGGCTGCGAATTGTGAATACTTCGTTTTATGTATTAAGAACTCTGAGATTTAAAGTAGGTAACTAAATTAAAATTCGAATATCCTATTTGAATTATTCTACTATATAATCAGCCGATATACGTTTCACATCCCACAATATTTTCTATGGTTACTGTATTGATTTTGAAACTTTCAAATACGATATTTTACACAAAACAAACTCCTATAAAACCACATCTGCTTAATTTTTCTCAGCCATGAATATTACTCCTGTGAAAAACTATATTTAATTCAATAAAGTTAGCTAATTTATTATTTATTTACAATATGTGTATATAGGTACACACACGCACTTCTGTGATTTAATTACCTACCTATATTTGAGTAGACATATCGCCATTAATTCTTGATTAAAACATTTAACGCGAGAGACCTATAAACAATTAAAAACAAAATACATTTTATCAATAATATTTGTAGAACGTAAAAACTAATTAATTTTATGATTAAATTCCATTATGCACATGCACACTACGTATATTTAAAAGTAATACCAATAATCCAACCAGGAATACTTTACAAAAATTGGAATAAAAAGTAACGTCTACCTTCACCTCAACCTTCAAATGAATCAATTAAATAATACCAGGCCTAATAATGATAGCGTAAATTGTGCCCGCGTATGTTTGCCATGACCCAGTAGCAGTAAGCAGTACACACCTGCAGAGCAACTGCTGGGCACTGGGCACATATTATACTTAAGTAAAGACGATCTTTCCCATTTCCCATTGAGCCATGAATGTGAATTTCTGCATGCCCAATATTCTACTTTTCCAGTGTTTCGGTCCTAGTCCCAGTCATAAAAAAGCATTATAAAAAATAATTGATTTCTCTCCACCCCGAGAGCCAGTTTGTTTACGTGTGGTAATCCTAGTTGTCATGGCAAACCTTTTGTATTACATGCTGCTCATATTGGATACTAAATGTACTATGTTTCATTCCTATTCCATACCTCACTGGCCCTCTTTATTAACGCATTTTGGTTGGAAATGTGTACAAGTATAAACATAGCATTATATAACATTCTGTACTAGTTAAGAAAATGAATACTCTAGGCTAAGATGGTAAAATATATCAATGTAAACAACAAATAACGTAAACTTATTAATATGATTTGTGTGTGGGCCAAGGCCCGAATATGCAATAAATCAAAATCTATCTACAAGTATAAACATATGACGTAAGTACCTATTATACCTGCATAATTTGCTTTTAATACTAGAGACTAGCCGTAGCCGTACGTAGGTCGCCGGTCGGCCACTGGAAAGTACCTTTAAGTGGTGTATGTTGACTTGCTGACGGAAATCCTTGCATTTATTAATAATTAGTTTAGTTCATTTTAATGCGACACATGAAAGCATAAGGTAATAGATTGGAAGTACATCGCCATGCTATGGTGTCTTCTAATATCAGTAAAACAGAATATAAATATGTTATAATTGTTATATATATAATATATATATATATATATATATATATAATATAATATATATATATAATATATATATATATATATAATATTGCTGAGCTATGGAGGGAACAATACAAACAGCAGTTTCAAAGACAAGATGCAGATACCAGTGTTACCTTAGATTACCAAAGCACTAGTGAAAAAGTAGAGTGTATTGAGAGGGATCTTGTGGCTGAAGCAGTGAAATCTCTCAAAAATGGGAAGTCGGTAGGGCATGATAAAGTCAAAACTGAGCATATCAAATATGCACACACTGATCTACATGAAGTGCTAGCAGCTCTGTTTAGTCAAATGATATCTCACACGTATGTTCCAAAGAATTTAATGTCTGTAATTATTGTACCTATACTAAAGAAAAAAGGGCTTAACCCAAAACTGACAAGCAACTATAGACCTGTGGCCTTGGCTACAACTTTCTCTAAAATATTTGAGAAAGTACTGTTAGCGAAATACTACAGCAAGTTTGTAACGAGTGACAACCAATATGGTTTCAAAAGAAAAACGGGATGTGAACTCTGTATATATACCCTAAGGCAAATTATACAGTACTATGGAAGGAAGAAAACTCCATTATATCTGTGCTATTTAGATGCATCAAAAGCATTTGATAATGTGCATCACACAAAACTATTAAATAAGTTACTAGATAAAAAAGTACCTACATGTATTGTTAAATTATTGGAATTCTGGTTTAATAATCAGTTTTTTGTTGTAAGGTGGAATACAGTAATCAGTAGGGAGTTCCCTGTCAGAAGGGGTGTAAGGCAGGGAGGAATACTGTCGCCCTATTTATTCTCATTATACTGTGATGATTTGTGCGTAAGGTTAAATGAAACGAAGATCGGGTGCCTAGTGGGAGATGTCAATGTTAACCATCTGATGTATGCGGATGACATTTGTGTTATGGCCACCAGTGTCTCGTCGCTTAATAAGCTATTAAAAATATGTGAACTGTTTGCTATTCAGCATAACCTGGAGTTCAATGTCACAAAGACTCATGTTCAGATGTTCCTACCTCGCTGGATGAACTGTCTGGAGCTAAACATTAGAATTGTGTTCAAAGGGGAAGAGCTGAGCACTGAAAATGCAGTGCGATATCTAGGCTATGAAATACAGAAACGAAGATTGTACGGATCGGATGTCCTGAGTGATGAAAAGGAAATCTGTCAGAAAGTTGGAGTATTGTATAAGAGAGCTAACATGCTGAAGGTAAAATTTGGTACTTGCTCCAAGTCTATCAAGGTGTACCTATTCAGAACGTACCTGTCCACAATATATTGCTCGAGTTTGTGGTGGTTGAAAAAATGTGAATGGAAGAAGATAAATGTAGCATACAATGATGCATTTAGAATAATTTGTGGGTACTCCAGACGGGATAGTGCCACGAAAATGTTTGAAGACAACGCGATGCGAAATCTTGCAGCAATAAGATCAGAAGCAAAAATATCTCTATACGGAAAACTGGATAACACAGGAAATAGGATTATCCATAACATCTACCACTCGGAGGTTCACAATGGATCATATATGATTGATTAAGCAGGCGAGCTTGGGTGAGCGATTAGGACTGCACACTGTAACGAAATTTACAGTATCAGACCTGGTTTTGATCCTCGGCCACTGCTAATAGTTTCGGCTTGGTGTTAATTTTAGTAGTAGGAATTCTTTTAGTAGGAAGTGATAAAAACGTGTTCGAAGTGTAGGTGCACATATGAAGGACGCACAGAATCTGTTAACAGTACAAATAAACTGCTACCTTGCTAGTATAGGATATATCGTTAAGTAATACAATAGTTAAGTTAATAATGGACCTATATTCTGTGTCTGTAATCAACAATTATAAATAAAATTAATTGAATGCAAACCACATGAAACAAATATGACTCATGAGAAATTAATTTCCAAAATAACTTTATTGCACAATAAAAACCACAACATTCGATGTGAGTAAAATTACACGTCGCAAAAATTCGACCATAATAAAGGCGCACAAAGTTCAATATTATTTCGCAAAGAGAAATTAATTAGGGAAGGATGGGATAAAATGATAAAATAAAATACACTACTATAACTCGAGTTTTACTATAAGAGTAATACTATATATATATCGTCTGTGAAGAACCAAAATGACCCATATCCATTTTATGCTGAACAAAAAATCCACTATCTACAAAATATTGAAACATCAAATTATCTGGAAAACATTTATATAGAACATTTTACAAACCTGTCAAAACGCAAATTAAATATCAAATTGTAAAAAAGTTTATACATAGAATATTTTGTACTCTTGCTAAACATGTAAATGTAACATTTTGCACTTTACAATAACAAGTAAATGGAACATTTTGCAACTTTCGAAAACAATTCAATAAAATATACTGCCCGCACGGTTTAAAAAACATGTAAACAGAACATTTTTAACCTTTCAAACAAATCTTTATTTTCATTTTACGCATGTATCTCATTTTGTGTTTTTATAGCACACCTACCTCATTTTGGTTCTAGCTCAAATTGGATACGGGTCATTTTGCTACTTCACTCTAAATATCAATGTACCTATGCACCTAATACCTTACCTAGAAATACCTACCTAGAAAACACCTAAGGAGGTGCTTAGGTACTTCTAAGTGAGAATTAAAATCAGTGGCAAAACTAATTCTCTCAAGCATGTATGTACATAAGTAAAGCCTAATGATGTATTTTTTAGCTATAGACTAGTTGACTAGTACACTTATTATTTTCCCCCGACAATAATTAATGACTGTAATATTTTGTTCTTCATTTCAGATTTTTTTTGCCGATCAAATTATTATTGTTTCGTGTAAGTAAGTAAATGAAGGGTCAACAAACGTAATTTTCACTCATCCATCATTATATAGTATATTGGTGGGCAGTGTGGGCACAGTAAGTCAGACAATTGCAGTATGATCACCTAAATTATCCGGGTATGCAGGAAGGGTAATTGAAACCATATTACTTAACTTGGGAAACTACCAGTCGCAGTCGTGGTCTATAACTAGTATGTTACTATCTAGGAGATCATTCTTTTTCAAATTATTTAATTGCATAACCCACAAGTTCTCGGAGTAATAATAAAGCCTTCCTTTAAATTATAGGCAATATAAATATAAGTTCCTCCTTCTACATTATTTATATTCACTACACACGTCAGTATTTTGAGTGATAATACAGATTTTTTCTAGATTACAAATTAGGTGGATCTCTATACCGTAATGCTTTGAATTAGTACCAATGCTCTGCGGCATCGACTTATTCCAGTTCAAAAAACTGTTCAAGGGCAAACAAAAATAACTCCTAAGCAGGTCGCGCCAAATTTCCGGATTTTTTACTTTAAATTTCCGGATTTCGAATTTTCATATTTCCGGGTATTTCCTGATTTCGCCTTTAAAAAAATCAATAAACACAGTTTAATTAACTAAAATTAAACAATTAATTCAACATATTGTATATATTTATTAGAAGGATAAAAAACGAAAAAATTTAACTTTCAAAAGAGCAAATCCTAATTTTGCCGACTATTTTGCTTTATAAATAAAGTGCATGTAACATGCATGGTGTGCACCCAAGTTAATTGTACTAATGCTAATACATTAAACTTATAAAGCTTATAACACATTTTAGGTCATGCGTTAAATATTAACAAATAAAAGTCAGAAAGTAGAATTAAAAAAAAAACAAATTCCGGATTTTCTGGTTGTTTTTCTAATTTCCAGGATTTCTGGATTTTTTTTATTTTTTTTTCTAATTTCCAAGCTTAACTAACCATAAGAAAGTTATATTATTGGCAAGTCACACGCTTTTCCAGATTTCCGGATGTGCGACCCCACTCAGAAGTAATTCCTTACTGGGAACATTTTTAAGATTTATTACGATTATTTTTCAAGCTTTTTTGCTTTTAATTTGTGCCCTCCTACGTTTTTAATCGATAATTAAAATGAATTTGACTAAATCGGAGTTTTTTAAATGGGAATATTTTACAATTAGGAAAATGCAAAGGAAGGGCTAAAAATTCAAGTTTATTATTGAACATCAGATGTATGTGACTTTATACCTCCGCGTACTATTATAGACCCGCGTCATAACACTAGAGGCTATACAGTGTGCTTATCTATTAACATAAAAAAAATAGAGGCGGAGAATGAGATAGAAAAATATAATACTACTTTTAAAGATAATGGTGATGAGTGATGGTATTAGTATGTATGTATTTTGAACTTTTACTTAAACAACATGAGGAATAAGGAATGAGGACATAGAAATATAGAAATTATAACGAGTTCAAACACAAAATATAAATAAGTTCTACAACTACAAAATAATGAAAACTGATAAGTAGACAGGCACACATATCCCTGCAAAAGAGAATACCACGGATATCCTTCCATTTGCATTGCGTGAGAAAAATAATGTGTACTAAAAAAAACAAGTTCGTATTGTTGCGTACTTATCGGGACCAGAAACCAGAAAAATTGTGTGTGCAGGTTATACTAACATAGATGGTTGTTCTAGCATGCATACGCACTAACCTTAACTATAAACAAACGCCGATGCAAAAAGTCGTAGACTTGTAAGGTGCCTGTTTCACGTTAACACCATAAACATGATAAGAATTTTAGGTTGTGTAGTGACTCATTCGCCGGGTTTCTCGCAACAATGCATTTAATATCACAATGAGAACGATGCCATCAAAGAGTCCAGACCACGTTACATCAGTTACATGTGCAGGTGAATAAAAAAAAATTAAATCTCAAGCTCACTCTCCTTTCCTTTACAACAAGAATAATATGCACATACCTATAAAAATAAAACTACCTACATATTCACATCATAACAATGCGCGTGGATTTGGAAATTCCATTAACCTTTATCTACCGAGGCGTTGCACGTCATCTGTATAACCTCATATCTGACAGAGCCTGGGCCTGGCAATCCTTTTGTCTCTTCCACGTTTTACATAAAATTCACATGAATACCCAGCATAACAGGCCTGCGACGGAGGAAGGCGAAGAAAAACTGGACAAACAACACAATAAGTTTCCTCCAAGTCTAGTTATACACTAAACGAAACAGAAACTCACAACATTCAGCCAGTCAGTTCACACACAAACTTGGTCTGCTCCACTGGTTTTCATTTTGTTGTCCCATCCTCAGAGTTGTCAGTGCTGAAAAATAAAAAAGATTTTTTATCATATTTTATTATATTCACGCATTTCGCTGTGCAGCAATTAAAACTGCTTCATCGTGTTACTTGTAATATTCATAGAAATACATATTATACATTGCACCTAATTCAGTATAGTATCACTAACTCTTCAGTTTGCCCAAGAAATCTAAAAATGTCGACGTCGACTCCGAGACGTTTCGACACGATTTTAGAGACTCACAAAGAGACGAGCGGAACTGTAAAAGGTGTCATTCAAGGTGAAATTCCCTCCTGGCTCCATGGTTCTTTACTATTCACCACCGCAGGACAATTTGATTTTACAAATTTCACAGTCAATCATTTCGGAGATGGTTTGGCCATCCTGGGGAAATTCACAATAGAGCCTAAGCAAGTGACATTTGAGAAGAAATTTCTTCAGTCAGATGCATACAAGAAAGCACTTCAGTCGGGACGGCCAGTTCTTCCTGAGTATGGGACAAGGTCATCGGCGGATTACTCCAAAAGTTTCTTCTCTCGTGTCACGAACGTTGTAAGTTTCAAGTTTTTGTAAACACTAACTAAATTTGATTCAGTTGCCAGTACTTTGCTAGTCACAGTATTGACTATTAAACTTACCAATTTAAATTCAGTTATTTAGCTTGTAAAATGCAAGAGGCAAATTACTAGCTGGTAATAAATATTTTTGCTTATTTTCTCATGTGTTATATAGGTTCAAGAAACTTCGGACAATGGGAATCACAACATTTACCGAATCGGTGATCGTACTTTCGCTTCGAACGGACAAGCATTCTTTACCTCCTTTGATCCGAAAAGTTTAAAAACTGGAGGTAAATTCGACGTGAAGAAACTATTCGGTATGCAGACCATTAGCTGTCACCCTCTCACGGATGAGCTCACCAAGGACGTGTACAATGTTGGGATCACCATCAGTCCGACGAGTGGGGGAAGCACTACCTTCATCAAAATCCCAGCCCCAATAAATCCGTCTAATTTCAATGAGGACCAAATTACAAATCAACAAGTTTTAGCCACCATCCCACCACCTTGGACAGGCTATGTCCGGGCTTATCACAGCTTTGGCATGTCCAGTAAATACTTAGTCTTTGTCGAGTGTCCCGTCGTCCTCAATTTAACCAAGTATTTAAGCTACACCATGACAGCCTCCCACTACTGCGTCCTGGACTTGATTGAGTGGCTCCCCGACGTCCAAACTAAATTCCACATTATCGAGAAAAGTAACGGGAAGGTTTTGACCACGAATTCAAACTTGACTACAAAGTCACCCTTCTTCTACCTTCACGTCATTAATTGCTATGACAGCGAGACTGAGGATGGAGGGGATCCTCAATTAGTTGTAGATATTCTCACCAGTCCAGATATGGACAGAGCCCTGGGGGCAACTGTGGTTCAGATGAGGACGGATACTCAAATGATAGCTGATAGCGGGAAGGAGGGGGCTCTTCAAAGATTTACAATCCCCCTCAAGGAACTACTCAAGGGAGATGGGGTTTCTACACTAAGTATGACAGTCCCTGAGGAGGATCTGAGTGAGCGGGGGGTGATGTGTGCTCATCCGAACGAGAATTTTATTGGGAAAAAATACCGCTATTGCTACGCTCATGGTGGCTTCACACGGGGAACTTATGCTCATTCCATTGTCAAAATTGACATAGAGACCCGGGAGGAACTTCGATGGAATTCGGATGGGGATGAAAATTACGTCACTAATGATGTAACTTTTGTAGCCAACCCTCATGGGTCGGGGGAGGAGGACGACGGGATTCTCGTGGGTGGGGTTTGTGATATGAGAAAAAATAATCCACAATTTCTACTGATCTTGAATGCGAGGGATATGAGTGAGCTGGCTCGGGTCCATTTTACAACTCCAGTCCCTGTCTACACACACTCTGTCTTTCTACCCTGTGATAAATAATTAAGTGACTGTTTAATGTACTTACGGTGCTTAATGCTAATAATTATAAAAAAAACAAATACAATTATTTTAATAAGATTTACAAAAAATTGAATCTCGTCCGTCGCATCGTCGGTAGTTTTGTAGTTTAGAATTTAGATATTATAGTGATCGTGTAGTTTTCAATAGAAATTTTATTTTTTTTGAAATGTAATAATTTTCAAGTTTTGAAATTCAAAAGGTAAAATTAAAAACGTGTACAAATTTAAATTGCTGCTCTTTCATTCTGTACGATGTTCATCTGCGTGCATAAAGACATTTAAGTTTATACTTTTAGCCTTAGAAGATAGTACTTGCTTAATTACTTTTGACAGCAATTATTGTTTTGTTGACTAGCGGCTTGCGTGTCAGTTAGCTTCTTCTTGTGTTTTATCTGACACGCATTTTCGTGGACACGCAAATAAATTAGATGTTCATATTATGTGGTTTGACACGAAGATTTTATTCAATCCAAATGTAAAATAAAACTGACACAATAAGTGTCTTGGTTACTGCGGGGAGATTGTTGTGGTGAGATATGAATTGGTGATGATTGTCGTCATCATTCCGCATCGCCGTCCTCACCTGCATTGCTTCCCTGAGACTGAGATTCCTGAGAGTTGCTTCTTGATTTTGAAGCAGCCAGAAGATTTGTACAGGATTTGGATTTAGAACCAGCCGGGCAATCCCCGTCCTCAATGGATATTATGCCTCCACACATGTTTCTTTTAATAATTGTTCTTTTTTTCCGTATTTCATAAGTACACTTGTAGCCAAGGATTCGCGGCTCAACGTTGTATAGTTTGTAGCCGCTAATGTACCATCCTGAAATTTAAAATATAAGCGAGGCCCACACCAGTTATTTTAATCAATTTCACTTCCTCAGAATCACATTCGTTTAAAGAACAATAAAGTGACACCTCGCATAAATTTGAGACCACAAAAAAATAAGCTATTGGTATTAGTGTTGCTTATATATGCTTACCCTCAGGTGGTGGTGGGGTGTCAGGACAACAGCAAGGGGGCTTATTACAGTCACACGGGCATGGACATGGGCATGGACAGCCGCATGGAAATGGACATTGGCAATCACAAGGACATGCTCCAGTCCCGACCGAAATCCGGACAGGGCTACAATAGGGTGAGGGCTGTATGCAAGTGGTGTGACAACTAGGAGGATAGCAACTGGGATAGCAACCACAACATTGACCTGGGCAGCAGAATTGACCAGAGCCAGAGCTATAACAACATGGATTCCACGGGTCAATGCCACAACCATATGGAAAGCAAGAAGGCGGGCAGCAAGATGAAAATGGAGAGCAACAACAATCATTGTTACAACAAGTGTTGCAACAATCACAGGGAGACGAGTAACAGTCCTGACGACAGCAATTGCAATCGCAGTTGCCAGCGCAGATATTTCCTTGGTTACAGTTCTCACAAGGACATGTGCATGGACATGGACAAGTATCATCATTTATGCAATCGTTGTATGTTTGGGTGGGACTGTCACATGGCCCACAGTCACAGTCACAGGGCGATGCTGGACAACTTTGTGAGAAATTTTGCAGACTTTCATTATTACTACGGTATATGTCAGCATTAAAAGGTTCTGCTGGCGCTGCTGCTGGACTTCTGCAACCACTTCTATTTCTTGGGCTTCGGGCGTCATTGTAATTGAAGGGGTTGGGGCTGTTATTGCCCGAACTATAAGGTACCTGTCGATTCCCGCCTTTGTACCGGTTTTTGTCATGAACACTGAAACCGTAATCAACGACTGTGTTCGGTGTCGTTGTCGGTGGGAACTGCCATTGATTTATTGGACTTGGTGAAAATGTTGGAAAACCAGTCGGATTTTTAGCGTTAGGGTTATTTTGAAGACCCCAATTGCAATTTGGTCCTTGTAAAGACGTTTCAGGTCCAATAGGACAGTCAGTCCCACAAACGTTCCGATTTTGCCGGACTACATCTGAATGTTGAAATGGGTGGACCATATTATTAGTGTAATCGTTATCGTTGCTGAAGAAGGTGCTCACATTTTTTGAATTGATCGTATTTGCATTATTATTGTACGAAAAAGTAGGAGCGTATGGGAGCTTTGTGTAATTTTGGTTTTCTTGGGTTTCCTCCGGAATTGACAGTAAATTTCTGTAATAATCAGAGCGCGTTGTTATTACACAGTATTTGTGGATCTTCCTATATTATGTAGCAAAATAAGCCATTGAATAAGCCATAAAATTTGAACCTTATCTAATGCTATGTTTTCTTTTTAAATTCTTCGATGACGAATTATATTCATATCTAATAAAATAATAGAATACGGGTGTACGGTGTTTTGTAAAGTGGATGACCGTCCGGTGGTCCCTGATTAGCATAATGGTTTTTATTGTCTTCATCATCCGAGCAGTCTTCCACCCGATCAATTTCTTCGGATGCAGCGTCATTCACTCTATTTTCTTGTTGTTGACCATTATTAAATATTGGTGTATTTTTAGAATTAGAATTATTATGCGAATTTTCCATATTTTCCCAAGTAATTATAATAACTTCTACTTTTGGCGTGTAATATGTTTGCTTTTAATTTGAAATTTTTGCAAGTTATTCAATTTAGACAAATTCACTCCCGGCCAAATCAAAATTTTAATTTTCAATTATTAAAATTTGGAATCAAGAATACTGACTTACAATGACTTTTACGAATTTGAATGCACTGGAATATTAAGTGTTGAATTTACCATTACTCAAATTTTATTATCAATTTAGGAAAATTAGTCTTGCCTAAATAATTATTATAGGCAAGCTCAGCATATAGTACACAAAATTTTAAAATCATGTTATGTGCTTCAAAAATTTCGGATTTCTAAACTTTCTTTTAAACTTTCATTTGAAACTAAACAAAAAATATGTAATTTAATGAAACGTCTATATCTTGGGTAACTCTAGTTTTAGCCGTTCCTATGTTCCTCTAAATCATAGTATTTATGCATTGAAAGCATATTTATAATGCATTTGCTAAACTTTCTAAGATGTTTTACGTATAATGCACTTTTGTCAGGCCACAATATAGATATTTACTTTCCCTTAAAGTTTAATATGTCTCCCTCATTTTGAGAGCATAAGAAATTGAGGAAAGAAATCTTTTTTTATGAATATTCTCCCATAGCTACATTTTATGCATTTGTTTTCTAGAAAAAATATCTCTGATATGAGGTCACAATTTATTTTTAAATTCTTAAAGATATTCAAAATTAAAAAATTAATTTTTGAGTGTTAATACTGCTGGTAAGTTAGTACAATGTTTATCACAAAAATAAACTTAATGTTAATTATTAGCTAAACTTTAATTATCGCTTTAAAAATGCTCAAGTTTTAGCTACACTAATTATTAATTACGTGTATACCTAGTTACTATGTTACAATTTTGATTTCAATCATATATATACACGATATACAATGACATTTAATTTTGTGTAAACTCATTGTTTTTAATTAAGTTAAAATGAAAAGAGAATTAAAGCAAAGTCTGACTACAGTTTAAATTTTATGGTGATCTAATAATGCTGTAATGGTGAAGGATGGAGGCATGGAGGAATTCTCAAAAAGACACCCAACGCTAATAAATTATCTATGTGGGTGTACAGCAGCTTGTGTGGCGGAGACGTTCTCCTTCCCATTTGATCTGATCAAAACACGGAAGCAAATCGCAGGGGAGCACTCTAGTACATCTAACAATAAAAATAAAACCTCATCCGCTCCAGTCCATCGCCAAGGCATGCTCAAAATAGGAGTCGGCATAATTAAAAATGAAGGTTTTTTTAGTTTTTACAGGGGATTGAGTTCAGCTATATGCCGACATTTAGTATACTCTGGTCTTCGAATTTCAATCTATAAGGAAATTAAAAAGCACATCTTTGTCCCGAACCCGGATGGGACCTTTCCTCTGTGGATGGTATGTCAGTTATCGATAACCAATGTTGTAAATATTGTAATAATTCAAATTTATAAGAATTCCAGTATTTCATAGGCATTTTGAGCTTTTCATTTTCATAATTGCCAATATTAACAATTAAAAATCTATTTGTAGTTTTTATTATTGATATTTTATAGTCATGTATGACAGGGTTCTTTGGAGGCGGGATCGCTCAAGCCATTGCAAGTCCATTTGATTTACTAAGAGTTCAAATGCAGATGGACGGACTTCGAAAACTCGAAGGAAAAGAGCCCCGCTGCCGAAATGTAATTCATGGTCTGACCAGCATTTATAACAAAGGAGGTATTCCAGCACTTTGGAAAGGCTGGGTCCCCACCGCTCAAAAGTCTGCCCTGGTCAATTTAGCTGACCTGGGTGTGTATGATTCTGCAAAACAGTTCTTTCTTAAAGAGTTTGGACCCAACCATATGTTCGCCGTTCAGTGTGCTTCAAGGTGATCGACGATGACTGAGAAGTTTTCATTATTATTATTCAATAATGTCATCCATATATTATATGTATAGCTAAATAAAATAATTCATGTATTTAGCAACTTGGTTTTATCATTGTATTTTTGTCATATGTTTCATATATGACAAAGTTTTCTATCTGGCCTGGCAGCAGCCATTCTTGGGACGCCAGCGGACACAATCAAAGCTCGTGTTATGAATCAGCCTACTGATGAGCGTGGGAGAGGTTTGTTCTACAAGGGGTCCATCGACTGCCTCGTTCAAACAGTCAAGAATGAGGGCCTCCTTGCCATTTACAAGGGATTCTTTTCCTACTGGTCCAAATTAGTTCCGTTTACGATCATTTTCTGGAACGTACACGAATTTAATCTAAAGTTGTCGGGGCTTGAGGGGTTTTAGTCTGTTAAAGAATGCGTTACTTAAGGTTTTTTCTTAACGTATAGAGAATAGTACTAATGCTAATATACAGTAATACAGCAACGATACAGCAAGTTGTCAATAAATTGACCTATAGCTAAAAGCTGCTGCTTAATAGTAGTGGAATCACATTGAATACAGATTTCAGATTTGTTATCCAAAGAAACTGATTTTTTGTACTTAATGATAGCTTAATTAAAATAATTGATGTTTTAAACGATAAGCATATAATATGCCGCATGTGACTTAAAAGTATATAACCTTCCTGTGCCGGTACCAACCACTTGAGACGGTATATAGACTTTACATCGAGAGCAAAGAATCAAAATGGCATTCACCCAACTTAAGCCAGAATTAAAATGAATAATAAAAAACAATAAATGAGATAGAATGGGCGAAAATGCGTAAGAGATTAGTTACGAGTTTTTGAAAACTTCAAAAATGTACATGTTTTTTTAAAAATTGCATTGTTTTTTTTTTGTTTTGAAAGTGCGAAATACACATTTTACATGCTTTTTAAAAGTGCAAAATATTCTATTTGCATGTTTTTTAAAGTGCAAAATATTCTATTTGCGTGTTTTTTGAAAGTGCAAAATATTCTATTTTCGTGTTTTTTTTAAATGCAAAATATTCTATTTACGTTTTTGGGCAGTGCAAAATATTCTATTCGCGTGTTTTTTTAAGTGCAAAATATTCTATTTGCGTGTTTTTTGAAAGTGCAAAATATTCTATTTGCGTTTTTTGAAAGTTCAAAATATTCTATTTGCGTGTTTTTTTAAAGTGCAAAATATTCTATTTGCGTGTTTTTGGAAATTGTAAAATTTTCTATTTGCCTGTTTTTGGAAAGTGCAAAATATTCCATAGAAGCGTGTTTAGGATCATTATATTTAAAGTTTTTATAGATAGTGCATTTTGGTTTTAGCTAAAAATGGAAATGAGCCAGTTTGAGTTTTTACTCCATGCATTTTCATAATATATAATTAGTAAAGTGTAGGATTGTAGTATAATATGTGGTGTATGTGGTAAGTTCATAAAATATTGAATCTGTAGAATAATGAAAAGCGTTGCAATGAATTTTGCAATGTGGGAGGAAACTCACAAAATTTGCTTTTATGATGCATTTAAAACTTTATTATTTCATTTGCTATGAATAAAAATCCAATTAAACAGGAAGAGTTACAAAATAGCAAACAGCCCGAATAGAGGTTTGATCAAGAAATTAGTAAAATTTTGAACTCTAAAAGACGAGAAGAACTTACAAAGTACCCTATAACTATAAGAACCAATTAAATTGGATGAAACAATACTACAATATAGTTGAGGTTGAACCACATGTAGCTGACGTTTGTTTTATCCGTGCCAGTTATCCGTATTTGTAATCCATGTCCATTTCCATTCATGTCCTCTCTTACGTCAAACTCGTTCAAAATTTATTTGCAAAATTGTTTGGGATGTAATATGAAGTTTTCAAGGTGACTTAGTCTGTGAGAACAGTAGGTTATAAATCATCAAGTTATCACACACAAAATAATTAGCTGTTTACAATTCTCCAAAGCTACTTTGACCTAACACATATATGTAAGTTCACCATGTAAAACTGCAAAGACAATGAAACTCTCTAAATACCATGTAAAGCTTAAATAGTTTTGAAACTGTATCAAGAATGAAGAAATCAAACTAAATTAGTAAATATTCAATGGAGACTTACTGCGCCCATTAAACTTATCCACCTTCTTTGAGTCGAAGGCAACAAAGTGCTCAGGGTGGTCAATGTGGGTGGTAAAGTCAACCGATTTACGGTAGGGCCGACCTGACAAATTGCGTTTATAAACAAGATTTAATTAAATCAATTATTTATTAATTTGATTCAAGCCAAATCCTTTCTGTTGTTAAATATTTTACACTTATTGAATTAAATTGTAATTTAACAATTATTATTAATGTTAAAATCCTCACGTCCACCACCAGCAACAGCATCTCCCGAAGCAATTGAAGTTCCCGCATATCCACTAGAGGCACTTGACTGCTGTTTGGCCACGTTGGAAGAGCTTGGGTAATAACCTTGACCGTACCCAGATGAGTAACCAGGGCGATAACGGGATTCTAAAAGTTGTAAAAACAACCAAAAGAAAAGAAATAAATTGGCTCAAGTAAGAAAGTAAGACCTTGATTTCACTAGAAAATTTAACAATTGTTAGTCCTAAGGTTTTCGCTTTCAACTTTAACAATAGTTAAATCCCAAAGCCAGATCCTTAGGGCTAACAATTGTTAACTTTTCTAGTGAAATCAAGGTCTAAGACAAAATCTGTCAATAATTTATCACTAATAAAAATGGTTTTAAAATATTGAAGGCTGAAGGTATACCTCGTTCTGCCTGCTTAAATTTGTGCACTCCTCCTTCTACGTTAGTCTCATGAGCCAACGGCGTAAGAGCCCGCCATTCTACAAATTTTTTGTTTGAACAGTAAGTAAGTGAAAGTGAAAATCTACATATTTATTATACGGTTTCAAAGTTATATGAGTATTAAAGATTAAATTAAATCAAGCTTACCAGGTATTCCTGCAGCATTAGCTGAACCTGTCGCCACTGAGACCCCAAAATCGCCAGAATCAGAATTGGATCCTTGAAGGGCAGTGTTTGAACCATAACCATAATCAGGGTAGCCATAACCATAACCATAACGACCAGCTAAAATGTAAAAGTTGCAAGCAAAAGAAAACCCATATTTTATTGACACTTTTAGATTACTATTTTACACTGTAATAACTACTACACTGTCCATAATATTATAATTTAAGCCAGTTTTTACATAGTTAAAAACACGTATTACCTCGTCCTGCTTCTTTAACTTCATGGGATCCTTCAAATTGGGCTTCATAACCATGAAATAATGGAGCCGTTGCTCGCTTTGCTATAAGATTGGTTCGTAAATTAATTAATGAAATTCAACTAAATTTTATTCTGATTCATATTCATAACTTAAGAGCTGAACGCGCTTTAACTTTAATAAACATTCAAATGAAAACTTACCCCTTCCAGAATTAGATGATCCACTAGCAATAGAAACTCCCTGATCACCCGAAATAGCAGTGGATGTCTGACTGGCCAAATTTGATGGGGCGGCTCCATACAAACCGCCATTATAACCGCTACCATAATTATTGTAACCGCCATCATAACCGCCGCCATAACCGCTATCATAACCGCCGCCATAGCCGCTATCATAACCGCCACCATAACCATAGTTATTGCTGCCATATGAGGGGTTATAATAGCGAGCCCCTGGAAATTAAACGACTTGGTTTTCGTTAAAACATTCACAGTATATTAGCAAATTAAATATTAATAGTCACCATTATATTATGCTGACTAATTATAGGGTTTTGACTGTTTATTTTTCCGTTATTAGTAAAACTACACACTAAATGTATGACAAGTATATGTAAACTGAATACAATATGATGCTTGTAATAGCACCTTTAGATCAAATTCGTTAAATAAAAGTTTAATACCTCAAATCGTTTTAAATGAAAGATATGATTTGTTATCATTATGGTGAAGCAAGTCAACACTTACCGCGTGCAGCAGCAGGTGCTAATACATCCTGTTTAGAAACTTCTTTCTCTTTGTCTGCCAAATCTGGATGTTCTATATTCAAATAATAGAGTTTTAAAATATAGTTTGAAACTTTGGATTGTTTGGCTGCCTATAATAATTATAACCTATCTTAATCTTGACGCTTCAATAGTGTTTTTTAAAAAAATTTGAAATCAAAGTTTAGAAACAAGAAAACAAAATAATTACCCCAAGGAAATTTGAAGGCACAGGACACGGCCAGAACGCACGCAAAAACTAGGAGCAGCTTCATTTTGAAAACAAAATTGAAGTATTCAAATTACTAATAAAGTAGGCGAGGAAATTGGAAACCAGAGGTAACTTAGGTATTTCCTGTTCAAAAATCTTCAATTTTCGTTGATTGCTATTGATTTCTATGAGAAGACACGGACAGTGGATGAAAAGCAGTGCAGTCGACTTCACTTATATACTGCCTTGCCTCCACTATTTTTTAAGTGCAGGTGTAATGATGGCACTTAATTAAGGGAGCTTCTAATTACCTTCATTACCTGCGGATTACGAGCCTCGGTCTCATACATTATTCATGTTCATACGGGAAGTGTACTGTTTTTTAAAGCATTATTCTTTACATGTTATCCCTCCAAAACCAAAACCGCCACAATCCACGTTTCTGAACTTATCTAAAACTGTGTAATGTGTAGTAGTATCTACCTTTCTACTTCTTTTTACAAGTTTAGAAGCTTTGGTGAATTACTCTGCAGGCACCACACATTGCTTTTGTCTTTGTTTCTGTATTTATTTTCTTTTTGGCCGAAAAATAAGACGAATATTAAAATATGTAAGCAACAATCAAACATTGTAAACTAATTAACAAAGCATTAATTAAATATTCATTTCGTGAAAAACATATGACAAATTGACTTTTTATTTGGTATCTTGTTTTTAAGTGTATGCATATTATTTAAACTCTGTAAAATAGTCGTTCCTGTGCATCATGTAGCGCACACTAATTAGGTACTATAGGGCCATGCTCAAGCATGTAGGATGTAGCATATAACTAATTATGTACGCTTAATTGAAGGTGATGGGAGTCTGCCTGAAGCCTATAGCAGTGTCTATATAATGTCTGGAACCGAATGAACAAATGAGAGTAATTCCCTAAGATTAAAATTAATTAATTTTATTTACATTGGTAACTGCATCACATCTACATGGCAACAACTATTGGTAATTACATAATATTATCCTACAAACATTTACAAAATATACCCCTAAAAACAAGCTATCTTTTCTAAAAAAGGTGAGTTGCGCAAATTTGTAAAAACGGGATTTACTGCCATTTATATGTTAATAATTTAGAACCCGTTGTTTCAGAGCCTGCAGAACATGACATTGAAATCTGCGGAACTTCCCGCAGTTATTAAATTACATAATTTTTAGAATTCATTTGATGTTGATTTATTTGTTAAATGAGTAATGTAGTAATTCTAGAACATACCATATTATGTATTATGATTCTTATTAAATTAAAATTAGTAGTTAGCATAATCTTGCATAATTATATTCGTATAAGGATTATGTATGATACATAATGATTACGGATTCTTCCCAGATATTTCCAGCTGGATTAAAAAAGTCATGTAACCCAAGAGAGAGCAGACAATCTGCAAATCCATTTTAAACATAAAAATTATCTGGTAAATTATGAAAGCATTTAAAAAAATAGAATAAAAGCATAATTAATAATGTCATTACTTAAAGTAAATTGTAAAATTACCGCTGGAATGAGTTCGTAATTAATCTTGCAAATATTCCTTCCATTAAAGTCCCAGTTCCAGCTGATAACCCACTCAGTCGTTTGAAGAAGCTTAAATACCATAGTAAATATTTACGCATACATTTATTTTCACTGAAATAATTAAAAGCAAGAGAAGTTATAACGAATAACCAATAAACTAACCTCCTCCCGACCGTGTACTGTTGGTCTAAGCTTCTCCTTCATTACCAACTCCGATAGTATTTCCTTGCATTTTTCCATCTGAAATTCAACAAAATAAAAATTGCAATAATTTTAATAATTACTACTTTCAAGCTAAATTTTCTATTCGAAGTGACATAAAATTTTCATGAAATAAAAAATTAATTCAATTTAAATTTTGTAATTTTATACACCTCAACTTTCATGTGGTTCCCAAAGCTGAGGATAAGCATCATAAAAAAAAGTACAGATGTGAATGGAACAATATTGGAGGTGCTCTCGAATCCACAAGATTGTGGCCAAATGAAACAGTAAATTCCGAATGTGATAAGAATGCCCAAGTTAAAAAGATTATTTATAGCATACGCTCCTGCAATGTCATTAAAGAGACGGAGGGTCTCGCGAAGTTTTGTAAAACCATCAACAAAGGTTTCTAAATCACATTCCAAGCCAAGGCTAGGCTTCGTAATATTTGCTGAATTTTTATTACAACTAATAAATACTGTGCTACTGTCATGGAAATGATTCTCCAAAATTTTGCAAAAACTTCTGTAATCCTGAATTAAATGGGAACCGATGGCAACGACAAATCCAATAGGAGCAACACATGACACACAAAGTATGAGGTTCAGAGTAATACAACTTCCTTTGAACATCCAGACGTATGGAAATCTGTAGAAAAATATGCCTGCCACATCTGGGTAATCTATTAAAGTGGATTTATACAAGTTATAGTATTTATAAAAAAAATATAAATTAATGCCGTTTTAAAATCCAACCATGCTTACTACAACAATCATTACACCTTAAAGTTGTATATATAATTTTACCTAGCGCGGAAACGTCTTGTGTTGAGTACAATGTAAATGTACAGCAATGAATAATCGATGAAATAATCCAGAAAATGTAAAACTTGGTTTCTTTTCCGTTCCGGCTCAACGTTGTATTTTGACTCATTGTAAGCAGAAAATGTTGCACGCGAGACCCAAATCCAACCTTTTCAATCTTTTCTATTTTTTCCGTCTTCCCATGTTGCACTATAGGCTTAGGCTTGACCAAGAAACTCTCGAGAACGGGTAAATTCTGAATAATTTTGCAAATCTTGTTGCTGTGCATAAGCCCAATTAGACGCAGTGTTAAATCATTTCCAAAAATCGTTAATGTACCCACCCCGAAAATAATACGGAGGACCAAGCTCAGATTCTGACTCGTTAATAAATTCCCCAGAAAATAGTTTAATTGAATTGATTTAGTCAATACAATCAAAACGAGAGCGATAAAATAGGGTACAGACCAAGGGTTGACTCTTAAATTCTTATTAAGCGGGTTTTGAATGGGAAAGTATCCAGATATCCAAAGGAGGAGAAGTACGAGGTTTAAAAATAGTTTTTCCATAATTCACAGATACCTCAATTTTCTGCAACCTGCGTGGAGTGTGTCAGTCGTTGATAAGCGGGTGAAAACGAAAACGTTTGTGTGAGAGTGTTATGATCGTTTCCGTCATTTGATAGAAAATGTTGAAATATGTAAGTACTTAATAATACGTTGCTTGAAATGGAATATGGAATGCATTCATATTTGGAAGTTACGAAACTTGGTTACAGGACTTCCTGTCTATCATAGTTTCATGCAAACAAAAAATCGATACCATAAAATTAAGCGCCAATATGGACCGAGGGCACAGAGTGCAAATAACATTATGAATATGGAATGATTCGTAAACATGGATAAAGACTTATATAGTTTCGTATAAATTCGTCCAATATTTTTGATTACGCTTAATTCGGCTTAATGACTTTATGTACATATTTTTTACGTAATTTACTCAAAATGTTGCACAGATATGTACCACCAAAATAAAATTCGAGGGAGCATAGGATAATAGCACAAATATTGTAATGTTTACCCTACTAGTTTTCGTGAAATAACGAATTATGTGCAGCTTAATAATACAAAGAAGACTACCATACAATATTATTTGTTGAACCTGCTTCTATAAATATGTATTACAATGACAATAAAGTGTAATTATATATGTACAATATATTTATTCAAGCAATTCCCACTCTATGGGAGTTGTTGATCGAATAATCATTTCAATATCTGAAATTAATCCGGCCTACTGAATGTCCATTCACAATAATAAAATTATCATGATTTGTAGTGTAGGAATAATTAAAACTATCCAAATTATTTAAATTCAAAAATTCCCAGGCTTAGAATTAGTTGACTGTGTCTGTAAACACTCGTTGTTGGACTTTTCCGACATTTCAAGCTGGATCAAGAAGGTCATGAACGCCACTAGAGAGCACACAATCTGAAATTTGAATAAAAATAAATTTAATATGACGAATAACCACAGATATAGAATAAATATAGATACCCGAGTTGAGGTTGAAACTGTCGAAGGCAAGGGGCAACGCACCATCTGTACTTGGTACCTTTTCCTAAGGAAACTCAAGCTTGCAGCACTGAAGCATTTCACCTTTCAAAGATGTCTCTGGGGTGTTAAAGTTAACATTTGTAGCTGCAATAGTTATAAGTACTATACCACCAAATGTAAATACTGGGAACCGTAGTCTTCGGTTGGTACATGGCAGAGTATCCTAGCGATCAGCAAGGAATTGAATCGGAAGACGTTAGCAGTGCTGAAGGTTTCAAAAGCAGATGCCGCTGCCGCTGCTACATTTTGGTGCAATGATAAAGTATTACCGGCAAATTCATTCATGGGGTCCCGAAAAAAATACATGGGAAGAGATTACACTACTCTATCTATATTTATTCTATATCTGTGCGAATAACCCTTTCCTTAACGAAACGTTCCCCGCAATTGTAATGTACAGTAGTAATGTAAGCAAGCAAACAGGCAGAGTTCTTAACTATAAAGGCTATTAAGGGAAATCTTACAGCAGGAATGAGTTCGTAATTAATGGGGCGGATATTACATCCACTGAGTTCCCAGTTCCAGCTGATAACCCACTCTGACGTGTAAAGCAGCTGAAATGAGAAGCATATTACAAGCAAATATTTAATTACTATCCCAAAATAAATTGTAAAACAAATAATTCAGATTTAGTCAATGAAGCAACTTGTAGGAGTAAAGAGTGTAAAAAAGTCAACGTATTAAATACGCAAAATTTACTTTCTCTCGAGTAACAGTTGAGTGCTTCAGCTTTTCCTTTATCATTAGTCTGGATAACTTCTCCTTACATTTTGACATCTTTAGCATATAAAAAACCCAAGTAAATTACGGACACAAAACCGAAAATAAACCAAACGCAAAATTACCTTTAAATTAAGTACGTGATTAAATCAATAGCCAAAATTTTTATTTTGGAAAATCCAATTTACCTCATTTTTAATATAATTGCTGAAGGTCAAGAGAAGGGTCATATGAAGTAAAGTGGACGAGAACAAAATGAAGGGTGCGGTTCCCTGTCCTTGCTGTGGCCAAACCAAATAATAAATTGCATATGAAAGATTCATAGCCAATAGGAACAGGTTAGTGATGGCGTAGACTCCAGCGACATCATTGTACAAGTAAAAGCTTTCTCGAAGTTTTGTAAAGCTATCAACAAAATCATCCTCAAATTTCTGTAGTTCGTTTTTATTATTTGTGAGCCCTACAACTGGAATTTCTGATCCTGAATCTGAATTTACTAATTTTTTACAGATAATTCCAACATCAGAATTGTACTGATTTCCTAAAATTTGACAAAACCTCCCGTAATTATCAATCAGAACAGAGCCCATGATAATCAGAAAGCCGGGAGGCACAACGCATGAAGTATATGACAATACATTGAGGAGAATTCGACTTGCATCGGTGAGCCATTTTGAAGGCAATTTGTTAAAAAACACTTCGGTAATTTCGGGCTCTTCAAAATTCCAAATTGTGTACAGAGTCACTATCCAGCCATGCATGAGGGATATAAGCGCCCAGAACAAATAATATTTTAAATCTTTCCATTTCAGTTGTGGATTCGAATCGGAATCCAAACAGGGATTACTTCTGCCACTAATAAAATAACGGACGTGCCCAAGACGTTTTACATTGATGCTGGTATTGACCTTTCCCAAGGGTTTACTAATAGCATTGACAGAGCCCCACGACCTCTTAAAACAGTCGAAAGTATTGAGATTCTTAACAAGAAGACATATTTTATCCCCATACACAACCCCCACAAGTCTTGCTGCCAAGTCGTTTAGAATCAAACCTAGTTGGGAGCACCCATAAAGGATGAGAGATGCCGAGCTAACTTTCGCCTCTACACCTCCTTGTGTAATTATGACACCGAGAAAGAAGTTCACTTGAGTTATTTTAGTGACTACAGTGAGTGCAATACATACAATGAAAGATACGGATAATTTCTCAATTTTTAATTTAGTGTTTAAAGGGTTTCGAACAGGGAAGTATCCGCAAATCCAGAGGAAAATTAAAACAAGTTTTAGCCACAATGTATTCGCTGCAGCCATTTTTATACTTTGTATTATAGGGCAGTAGTTTCGTTCGGGTTAGAGCTCGTTATTACTGGCAGCAGTGTTATCCTCGTCTTGCTGTGCGTTATTTTGTAATTTTTGAAAAAATAAGGATGATATGAAAAGTTATTATGTTACCAGTTTTTCCTTAAATGTGTACTTTGGAGGAACAACAAATATTAATTTCAATTTCTTGATGGTTCTAATTTCCGGAAGTTTATCTAAACAAATAGGTACAAAAAAATATAAATACTGTGCCATTGTCGAATTTTCAGGGTTTAATTTAACGATGAGCATTTTCTTGCCATTAATGAAAAAGCTACATTGATAAAAGCTACTTTTAATTTGCCACATAAAATGTAGGAACATATAGAATGTAACATAGTATTACAGTAAACTTCGTATATAAGCAACTCGGTTAAAGGGAATAACCGCTATAAGGTAGTAAAATAGACCATTTGGTTGGCCGGCTATGCTAGCAATGTTATAATTTTCCGGTTAAAAGATATTTGATATAAGGAATAAACCGTTGTAAGGAATTGATTGTGTACCATATTATGGTATTTTTAGTCATTTAAAAGGAACTTTTTTAAACTTGAGGATCGAAGTATCAGGGATAACACTAACTGCATTTGTACCTGACCAATACCTATCTAATTTCCTTATCTTCTTTACATTTTTAAGTGCATTTAAGTTATGTTTCCGTTTGTAGTTGAAGTCTTCTGGTACGTAAATGCATGACCCTCAAACCATATCACTTCGCCACCCCTCTCGGTTGTCCCGCTTTGAACAACACCTATAACTTCTAACTCGTCTGTTTCAATTAAAGTTTCTACATCGTCTCTTTCAGTTATAACTTCCACCTCCTCTGTTTCACTTACAACTTCCACCTCCTCTGTTTCACTGTTATTTTCATAACCGTCAACAATTAACTCAAATTCTAATTCACAATCCATTATGCGTTGAAATTTTATGAAGTATGCACTGCAACCGACTCTGTTACAACTGAAATGACCTACACAGAGAACTACAGGAATGACTCGACATGACTTTACTGCCACGTCAGCAAGTACATTCGTTAAGTTTCTACACTCTGCTCCTTAAAAACCAAATTAATCTTATCAATATTTCTTCTGTCGAACAGTAAGTACCAGCTAAAGTATAGATAGTAAGATACTATAGACATACTATTTACATTTTATGTTTATGTTCTTTATGTACGTTATGCAAAAGCACAAAGCAAGTGCCAGGGACCAATACAAATATAATGGGGCCCAGTAATGACGGGGCCGAATATATATCGGGGCCCAGAATTCTCGGGGCCGAGAACTGCGGGGCCAACTATTGTGGGGCCAAGAGATGAGGGGCCAACTTATCCCGGTACCCATTTAAGTAGGTCATATTATTTATAGAATGTCTGCGGCATTTCACAGTGTGACGAATCCGACGAGGATTCTGAGGAAGAAATTGCAGAAACAGAAGATCTACCTCCCTCAATTCCCACGTCTTCTGAGATGTCAGAAATGCTGCAGAAATTTCAGCAATTCTTTCTAGCACGGGATAATACTGATGAAACAGTATTTTCCAATCTCCATAACCTAAGCCTACATTTATGTCACATTAAAACTAAATGCAAAGCAAACCAACATAACAGACTATATTAAACAATCAACATAAGTACTAATATTTACCTTTTAATTTACACACCTGCAAAAAATATCTTGACTTTGCTTTAACTTAAACTGTATATTTGTAAATATTTATAAAGTACCGCATATAAGAAAAATTCCTTAAACGATTAAAAGGAATAACCGCTAAAAGGAATGTAAAAGGCCGGTCCCACGGGATTCCTTATGTACGAAGTTTACTGTATCATGAATGGTAAACGGACTTTTCCCATACCATGACTAGTATACAAATAAAATGTAAATACAGCAATTTGTTAGTGTACTGTGATAATACGGCAGCTTCAAAAAGTAGATTATTAAATTATTGCTGGTATGGATACTTAATTATTAATTATGGATACACTTTAAAAATAATGATGGTTTTAATTGTTTATCATATTAACTAGGAGTAAGGCCAGTTGCCAAGCAACTGCTTCGCCCCCCCCCCCCTTCTGGGAGTAGAACGACGGCTGCAAACCACTAATGAACTTATGGTTTCGCCTAAAAATAACAAAAACAATTCACCAACCAGCAGAAACTTTATCCCATCAAGTAAAATCGTTAAAATTATTTTTGCGGCAAATTATGCCAACATAAATACCCGAAAATAAGAGTTTAGCGAAGTTAATTTAGACATCATAAACGATCTAATTATAAATCAATTTTTAATTACAGAGATGAAATTATTCCGGGTCTCGCAGATACATGCTATATAATAATATTATGTACTTTTTAAATAGCTAGGTACACATTCACCGCATAGCTACTTACTTAAGTGTTGGCTATGCTTATGCATTTCTTCTCCTATTATTTTTGAATTTTTAAACGAAAAGCATAAATTCAAAAATACAAATTAATTTTAATTGATTTTTTCTTAATGGGTAAAGTCAATTCTGATCAGCAGAAAGTTCTGGAAGTCGGAAGGAGTAAAACTTCAATGTAATAGCCGTTCATTTTAGGAAAAAATAATTTGTTTTCCGTAATTCATACGAAAAATATTGTACAAAAAAAAATTCCAAAGTGCAAACTTTGCAGCCAAATTTCGCGTTTTCTGTTCCACCAAAAATTTGAATTTAGCATGCAAAATATTCTTGGCCTCTAAATCTAAAAGTACATCTTTATTTATTGTTTGGTTAATATAAGGACATTTTAAAGGTATTAGTAAAACCTAAACCATGCAACCCCTTCGCCCCTAAATTGTATGACGTAATAATAATTTCAAGACCCCTTATGGGAGTTGTTGGGTGTATATACTTATATATACGCATTTTATATGGATTTTTTTGATTATGGATTTCCAGATCCGTTGTTGGACTTTTCCGACATTTCAAGCTGAATTAAGAAGGTCATGTACGCTACTAGGGAGCACACAATCTGAAATTAGCATAAAAATAAATTTTATTTCACAAACCGCTTCTTCACTTACCCCTCGCTCCTCGTAGTCATAATAAACAGTACCTAATTTAGTCTATAGTATAGAGAGTAAACTGTAACAACAATGCAAATCTTACTGCAGGAATAAGTTCGTAATTAATGGGACAAATATTACACCCACTAAATTCCCAGTTCCAGCTGATAACCCACTCTGACATGTGAAGCAGCTAAAAAAAGAACCAAATCAAGGTCAAAATTTCAAATTATCATACCGAAATAAATTGTAGAATGAATAATTTAGTTTTAGTCAATCACACAAATTGTAGAAATGGTTTGAAAACGCCAACGTATTAAATATGCAAAATCTTACTTTCTCTCGAGTAGCTGATGAGTGTCTCAGCTTTTCCTTGATCATTAGTCTGCTTAACTTCTCGTTACATTTAGACATCTTTCCCCATAAACATATCGATAGACCACCAAACCGAAATTAAATCAAAAGCAACATTATTGCATTCTAATTAAGTATGGAATAAAATTAATAAATCAATAACCAACATTTAATTGAATACCAAATTACCTCATTTTTAATATAATTGCTGAAGGTCAAGAGAAGGGTCACAAGAAGTAAAGTGGACCAGAACAAAAGAATGGGTTGGGTTCCCTGCTGTGGCCAAATCAGATAATAAATTGCATACGAGAGATTCATGGCCAATGCGAAAAGATTAGAGATGGCGTAGACTCCAGCGACGTCATTGTACAAGTAAAAGCTTTCTCGAAGTTTTGTGAAACTGTCAGTAAAACAATCCTCAAAGCTTTGTAATTCGATTCTATTATTCGGAAGCCCTACATTCGACATTTCTGATCCCAAATCTGCGTTGACTATTTTTGTACTGATAATTCCCATATTAGGATTGTACTGATTTCCTAAAATTTGACTAAACCCCCTGTAACTATCGACCAGAACAGAGCCCATGACAATCAGAAAGCCCAGAGGGACAACGCTGGAAAAGTATGTCAATAAGTGGAGAATAATTCGATTTGAGTTGGTGAGCCATTTTGAAGGCAATTTGTTGAAAAACGCTTCAGTATTTTCGGGCTGTTCTAAATTCCAGATTGTGTACAAAATCATTATCCAGCCAAAAATGATAGATGTAAGCTCCCAAAAGAAATAATATTTTAAATATTTCAATTTAAGATGAGGTTCTGAATCGGAATCCAAGCAGGAATTATTGCTAATGCTGGCGGAATTAGCACAAAGAACGTGCCCAAGACTTTTTACGTTGTTGTCGGTATTAACCTTTTCCAAGTGTCTAGCATTGACAGAGCCCCACGTCCGCTTAAAACAGTCAAAAGTATGGAGATTCTGAATGAGAAGGCATATTTTACTCCCATACAAAATCCCTACAAGTCTCGCTGCCAAGTCAATTAGAATCAAACCCAGTTGGGAGCACCCAATGACGATGAGTGACGCCGTACTTATTTTCATCACTGTGCCACCTTGTAATTATGACACCGAGTAAAAAGTTCACTTGAACTTGTTTGGTAACTCCAAGGAGAACAATGGAAACAATGAAAGATAATGATAATTTCACTATTTTTAAATTAGTTTTTACTGGGTTTCGAACAGGGAAGTATCCGCAAATCCAGAGGAGAATTAGAACAAGTTTTAGCCATAGTGTATTCGCGGCAACCATTTTTATTTTAGATGATAAGTTTGGTTTAAGTTTGAGTTCGCGATTATTACAAGGAGTTGCAGCAGTTTTGTCCTGGCCTTGTTGTGCGTTATGCTGCATTTTTTGCAAAAGCAGGGATGATAATGATGATATGAAATGAAACATACGAAGTTATCATCTTTTCTTTAAATATTTACTTTAGAGGAGCTACAAATAATCATTTCGTTTACAAAATAGTTCTAATTTTCAAAGAAGCTGCACATATTGGAAAACAAATACGGCCAAAATACAATTCATGGGGAACAGGATAATAGCAAATATTGTAATGTCCACCTAATTGGTTTTCGTGAAATAAAGAATTATGTGCAACATACTAATACATCGAAGACCAGTATACATTTATTTTTGTTGAATCAGTTGATTGTGTGGTGTGCGTATGACAATACAGTGAAAACAACATATTTACTCAAGCATTTTCCGTCCTATGGGAGTTGTTGAGCATATTATGCGCATTTCATTATCCACAATTAATACTGCTAAATTCCATTTCAAATCGAATATTGCTAATGTAATAGTTAGTACTGATAGTTTTAGAATAAAGAATTCTGCACATACTGGAAATGATTAACGTAAGAGCTGCACCCGAGGATTTAATTCGCACCCACACCAGTCGCACCCTGTGGCACTAGCGCCCGATCTATTCGCACTAGCCTTGTTATGCAAATCTTGTAGGTTCATATATTATATTTATGCCAGTGTTAATAATCTTTGTAAATTTAATTGGGTGCGAATACGTCGGGTGCGAGACACGCTACGGCATGACTGGCGTGAGTGGGACATCCCAAGGTTGCAAATATTGACGATACCACTAGAAATACTGTTTTTTGTACGGAAATTACGGTGTCTTAGCGTAAATTTTATAATTTTACCAAAATAAATTTCAAACCATCCAAATTAGTTGAATTCAAAAATTCCCAGGCATGGAATTTGTTGATTGTCTCTGCAGATCCGTTGTTGGACTTTTCCGACATTTCGAGCTGGATTAAGAAGGTCATGTACGCTACTAGAGAGCACACAATCTGAAATTATCATACAAATAAATTTAATTTTACAAGCCTCTTGTTCCACAGACCTTTCCCCGCAATCGTAATATACAGTTTTAAGCTACTGCTACTGCTACTATAGTAACTATAGGGAGTGGGAGTACCATTGGAGAAACCGAAAGTTGCACTCGGCAAGGAAACATACATTCTCCATGCAAAAAATGGAAACTTTATCCTTGCCGACTAGCACTTTCGGATATCACGGCAGTAACTCTGAAGATTTTAGGCAAATAATCTTACACCAGGAATGAGTTCGTAATTAATGGGGCAGATATTACATCCACTAAATTCCCAGTTCCAGCTGATAACCCACTCTGACATGTGAAGGAGCTGAAGAAAGGAGCAAATCATGATCAAAATGTCAAATTACTATACTAAATAAATTGTAGAACAAATAAGTTAGTTTCGTCAATCAAACAAAATGTAGAAATGGTGTGAAAAAAGCGTTTGAAATACGCAAAATTTACTTTCTCTCGAGCAGCTGAAGAGTTTCTCAGCTTTTCCTTGATCATTATTCTGGATAACTTCTCCTTAGATTTAGACATCTTTCTCAGAAAAAATATCAAAATAAACCGAATTTAAACCAAAAGCAAAATTATTAAAATTAAATTAAGTACCTTATTTCCTCTAATACTACGCGGATAGTATTACAGCGCAGGTCTATATTAGAACCCGGGGGTTACCTATGATCTTAAATTACGTGTACGCGGATCGTTGAATTAGAGGATATATTATACAGTGTACATGAATTAATCAATAACCAAAATTTATTTAAAAAACCAAATTACCTCATTTTTAATATAATTACTGAAGGTCAAGAGAAGGACCATAAGAAGTAAAGTGGACCAAAACAAAATCAAAGGTTTGTTTCCCTGTCCTTGCTGTGGCCAAATCAGAAAATAAATTGTATATGAAAGATTCATGGCCAATACGAAAAGATTAGCGATGGCGTAAACTCCGGCGACGTCATTGTACAAGTAAAAGCTTTCTCGAAGTTTTGTGAAGCTATTTACGAAGTTATCCTCAAAGTTTGTTTCGACTCTATTAATCTTAAGCCCCACATTCGACATTTCTGATCCCGAATCTGCGTCCACCATTTTTGTGCAGATAGTAGTTATTCCAACATCAGAATTATACTGATTTCCTAAACTTTGACAAAATCTCCTGTAATTATCAATCAGAACAGAGCCTATGACAATCAGAGAGCCGAGAGGGACAACGCTGGAAATGTATGTCAATAAATTGAGAGTGATTTGACTTGCATCCGTAAGCCATTTTGAAGGCAATTTGTTTAAAACCGACTCGGGTGCTTCTGGCTGTTCTAAATTCCAAACTGTGTACAGAGTCACTATCCAGCCATAAATGAGAGATGTAAGCGCCCAGAGGAAATAATATTTTAATTCTTTCAATTTCAGTTGTGGATCCAAATCGGAATCCAAACAGGAATTATTTCTACTATTGCTGATAGAATACTGGACGTGCCCCAGACTTTTTACGTTGACTTGTTCCAAGGGTTTTACACTGCGAGAGTCCCAAGTGCTTTTAAAGTCGTCAAAAATGTTGAGATTCTGAATAAGAAGGCATATTTTATCCCCATGCAAAATCCCCACAAGTCTCGCTGCCAAGTCGTTAAGAATCATTCCTAGTTGGAAGCACCCATGAACGATAAGAGACGCTGTACTTATTTTCACCACTTCGTCTCCTTGTGCAGTTATGACCCCGAGTAAGAAATTAACTTGAAAGTATTTAGTAACTACAACGAGCACTACGGAAATAATGAAAGATGCGGATAATTTTTCTATTTTTAATTTAGAGTTTACAGGATTTACAACAGGGAAGTATCCACAAACCCAGAGGAGAATTGGAACAAGTTTTAGCCCGATTGTATTCATGGCAGCCATTTTTATATTAGAGCAGTATGTACCTAGTTTCGTTTGGGTTTGAGATCGCGATTATTACAGGCAGCAGTGTTGTCCTGTCCTCGCTTTGTTGTTCGTTGTTATATTTTTGGCAAAAATTAGGATAATGTGAAAGGACATGAAATTAGTGTTTTTCTTTAAATATGTACACACTTTGGAGGAGAAACAAATATTTATTTCATTTTCATAAAAGTTCTTATTTCCAGAAGGAGCTTTATTACGTACCTAACTATAGTAATATACAGCATAAAACAAATACGTACTGTGCCATTACCTGTATATAGGTATACCAACAAGCAAACCATAGAGACTTGGGGCTACTAGGCCAAATCGACTTAATGAACAAATGAATCAATAAATTTAATCAATTTTTCAAACATAAAACTCCAGTGCTAGCGTAGCTACATTGAAAATATGATAGGAACACAAATTCAATAAACAATTACACTAAAAGTACAAAAAATTCAGGGCAAAAAATGTGAGCAAACAATATTTTAGGTTTACTTGTGAACCACACACAAATGAAATAAATAAATAATTCAAATAAATTACTTACGTAAATTGATATTCAATCGATATAAAGTAAATTAAATGGTTCTACTATTAGGCAAATGTAAAAAATGGTCATGTAAATCTACCAATTTAGAATGAATCTGTAAGCCAAATCCCAACATCTTTAAAACGCAGCGTAGGAATTCCTAGGATAAGTTATATGTATTTCCTCATTAAATTATGATCAGTAGTGGGAAATATCTCCTGTAATTATATGGCTGTAATGTTTATACATAATTAGCACGTATTTTTCTCAGATATTTCCAGCTGGATTAAAAAAGTCATGTAACCCATGAGAGAGCAGACAATCTGCAAATCCATTTCAAGCATAACAGTTATCTTGTAAATTTTGAAAGTATCTCAAAAAGTAAACCCAACATAATATTATTAATGTCATTGTTCCTACCTATCTTTAAAAGTATACTATATAATATTACCGCTGGAATGAGTTCGTAGTTGATCTTGCAAATATTTCTTCCACTAAATTCCCAGTTCCAGCTAATAACCCACTCAGAGGTCTGAAGAAGCTTAATTTGCATAAATAATTATTTCCATATAGAAATTTAAATACACAGAATTAATATTACAAGCTGTAAAAGTTGTAACCAATAAACTAACTTTCTCCCGACCGTCTACTGTTGGTCTTAGTTTCTCCTTCATTACCAACTGTGACAGTATTTCCTTACATTTTTCCATCTGAAATTCAGTAAAATAAAAATTGAGATAATTAATCACTATTCTCATTTCATACACATATCGCAATGATTTAAAATTGTCACGGAATAATTATTACTAGCAGTTAGCAACCCGATGGGTTGCCATTAAAAATTGTAGTATGTAATATTCACTTTCAGTTGTTACACTAAACAAAATTTTGCATTGATTGTGATCTTATCAACTTAAGCTTTGGCGAAATGCTTGCCTGGGTTAAGTTGTGACAACAGACTTGCCTGTGTTTACTATTGGTCACAGGCTTGCCCGGGTCAAGATTTTACCATAGTATTAGCTGGGTTTACTATTGGTCACAGGCTTGCCCGGGTCAAGATTTTACTATAGTATTAGCTGGGTTAAAATTTCACCACCGTATTGTCTTGGTTAAAATTTCACCACAGTATTTTCTGGGTTAAAATTTTACTACAGTATTGTATGGGTTAAAATTTTACTACAGAATTGGCTGGGTTAAAATTTTACTACAGTATTTGTTGGGTGAAATGTCTACTACAGTGTTGGTTGCGTTAAAACTTTTATGAAGGTATCACTTCAGGTTTGGTCAGGATAAAATTTGACCAGATAAGCCTAAGCCTAAGCCTGGGCTAAGCTTTTAATAAAGGCCTGCGTGGGTTAAGTTTTTAAGTGCTTGAGATATGTTTTAATTATAGACTTGATCTGATTTGGCTATTATCACCGACTTGCCTAGGGTCATTTCTAATTTCAGGTTATCCAGGAATTAAAGCTCTACCTTAATTAGGATTAAATGTTTTGTGTAACAGTCATTTACACAAAAAAGGTAAGATCATGAAAGGGTTAAGATTTTGTGAAAACCTTGGCTCGGCCAAGTTTTTGCCAGATGCGTCAAATGAAAACATAGAAATTGGAAATAGTTAAAAACTAAAGCGCAAACAATGGGTAATGGCTTTTATAAGGGGCTAATCCAAACCCCACTATTAGCTTTTTTTATTTAAGAGATAAAAAAATAAATTATTGGTACGCAAATACTGCGGGGGGAGGAACTCATCCCTTACTCTGAGCAGACATGTGGTCAAAGCATATTCCGGCCAAGCCTGTTTTACTAACTTAACCTAGGAAAGCCATTAATTAACGCTTATACCGGGCACGCCTTAAGGCTATTTGACCACAGTCAATGCAACATATTGTGACAGATAAACTTGAAGAACATATAATATTACCTTTAATGGCAACCCATTGGGTTGCTAACTTGCTAGTATTTTTATAAACTTGAGCGTTGACTGTCGCTGCTGTCATGCAGAGTAGACATGGATACGTTGCTTAATGGCAACCCATTGGGTTGCTAACTTGCTAGTATTTTTATAAACTTAAGCGTTGACTGTCGCTGCTGTCATGCAGAGTAGACATGGATACGTTGCAGTTTTAAGTTGCAACTAATGTTAGATTGTAAACAATAGTTCTTTCAACTTTTATTTTTTACTTTACTAAACTGTTTTTTCTCTTACAATCAATTTCTTGACAGTAAGTAGTAAAATAATTTTGGTTGACCTTTAGTTTTCTTCTCTTTTAAAGCTTTTTGAATCACTTTAAAGCTCTTTCATGTTCAAAATAAATTTCAAAATAGGAATAAATAATTTTTCAATGGGTCTGTGCCAATCAGGACCACCTATTATTTTGAAATTTTGAAATCGTGTGCTGTGATTGGCGCAGATATAAAAAGTGTAAATCAGCTATAAAAAGTGCAAAACGCTACATTTTTCAAAATATTGTCGAAAGAATGACGACAAAACGTCAAGGCGCGTCGAATGGTACCATAAAAAGTGTAAATAGTTGAAAAATGAAGGAGGAGTTTAGGGTACAAGGTCCCCGGTTAACTTACCACTATCCTATGCAGCCCTGTACTGCACGTCTTAATTAAGAGACTAGCAGTTAGGCAACCCTACGGGTTGCTAGCAGGGTGGGGGGGGGGGAGAATTTATGGTAATAAACAACATTGAATGGCATCGTTGAAATTGATTAGACCTAGCTAGGCCCGGAAGTGATGGATAACTTTAGTAATTAATGGCCAATTTGACTTTAGTAAGTGACGGCCAACAAAAAATTCTACAATTTAACTAAAAATGTGCCCAGAACTTCGGAAAAAGTGCACAATAGTATTATTATATGACACTAAATATAGCTGACCATCACTTATTAAACTTTGCTATCATTTACTTAACTTTTTCATCATTTACTAAAGTTTGCCATCATTTACTAAAGGTAGCTATCACTTAGTAAAGTTGGCCATCAGGTACTAAAAATTGTCATTAGTTACTTAAGTTGGCCATCACTTACTAAAGTTGGCCATCACTTACTAAAGTTGGCCATCACTTACTAAAGTTGGGCATCACCAACCAAAGTTGGCCATCAGTTACTAAAGTTGGGCATCACTAACTAACGTTGGCCATCACTTACTAAATTTGGCCATTACTTACTGAAGTTAGTAAGTTAGCAGTTAAAAATGTGCCCAGAACTTCGGAAAAAGTGCACAATAGTATTATTATATGACACTAAATGTAACTGGCCATCACTTACTAAACTTTGCCATCATTTAGTAAAGGTGGCTATCACTTACTAAAGTTGGCCATCAGGTACTACAAATGGTCATTAGTTACTTAAGTTGGCCATCACTTACTAAAGTTGGCCATCACTTACTAAAGTTGGGCATCACTAACTAAAGTTGGCCATCACTTACTAAAGTTGGGCATCACTAACTAAAGTTGGCCATCTCTTACTAAATTTGGCCATTACTAACTAAAGTTGGCCATCACTTACTAAATTTGGCCATCACTTACTAAAGTTAGCCATCACTTACTAAATTTGGCCATCACTTACTAAAGTTGGCCATCACTTATCAATGAAACCCTGCTACGTATTTAGCGAAATTTTTGGACGACAGGGTAAATCAAATGTGTTATTGACTGCCGCCAATTTAACTTTACTGGGTTAAGTTTCGACTTAATGATAAAGACTTGGGTCAACTTGCGGCTGTTAAAGTCGTGTTGGTTTAATGTGGTCACCGTTACTTTTTAGGTTCATATTTTATCTTTTATAAGTTAATTTAATTGCATGTACATAACGTCCGTAGGACGGGCCTTAGCATCAATATATTGACTTTGTAGAAGTAATTATTTTTGGTTGTGGCTGTAAGAGCCACGTTAGGCGTGGTGTGGGCATAGTTACTTTACACGTAAAATCCATTGCTGAATAAAATTAAAAAAATGCAAATTAAATATTTCTGGGCAGAGATAAATTATAAATATTAATAAATTATTATTTTTAAATAATTACATAATTTTAATGAATTATTAAAAATAATTTAGCGTTGATTTCAGTGTTTTATTTTAGGTAAAAATGTTTCTACCATATTTTAAATTCTTTTAAGTTTGAATTAATTTGAATATGAAATAAATAATTTTTCATCTTCCTGTAAGCCAATCAGGACCACTAAAATTTTGAAAATTTGAATTGCAAAGGCCCTGATTGGCTAAAACCAAAAACTGTAAATCGGCCATAAAAAGTGCAAAACAAACTATTTTAATGATATTGTTAAAAGAAGGACATCCTTACATGAAGGCGCATCTATTGACACCAAGAAACCTCCAAATAGTTGAAAACTGTAGGAGGAGTTTAGGGTACAAGAATCGTAATGGTTAATAAATGGCCTATGCTGGCCTGTACTGCACGTTTTAAGTATATAGACTAGCAGTTAGGCAACCCTACGGGTTGCGAGCAGGTGGGGGAGGGGGTTAGACAATGGAATAATAATATTATTAAGCGGCATGAAGCCTAAAATTAATGGCCAATTTGACTTTAGTAATTGACGGCCAACAAAAAATTGTACAATTTGACTAAAAATGTGCCCAGAACTTCGGGAAAAGTGCACAATAGTATTCTTATATGACACTAAATATAGCTGGCCATCACTTATTAAACTTTGCTATCATTTACTAAACTTTGCCATCATTTACTAAACTTTGCTATAATTTACTAAAGGTGGCTATCACTTACTGAAATTGGCCATCAGGTACTAAAAATGGTCATTAGTTACTTAAGTTGGCCATCACTCACTAAAGTTGGTCATCACTTACTAAAGTTGGGAATCACTAACTAAAGTTGGCCATCACTTACTGAAGTTGGGCATCACTAACTAACGTTGGCCATCACTTACTAAATTTGGCCATTACTTACTGAAGTTAGTAAGTTAGCAGTTAAAAATGTGCCCAGAACTTTGAAAAAAGTGCACAATAGTATTATCACATGACACTTAATGTAACTGGCCATCACTTACTAAACTTTGCCATCATTTACTGAAGGTGGCTATCACTTACTAAAGTTGGCCATCAGGTACTAAAAATGTTCATTAGTTACTTAAGTTGGCCATCACTTACTAAAGCTGGCCATCACTTACTAAAGTTGGGCATCACTAACTTAAGTTGGCCATCACTTACTAAAGTTGGCCATCACTAACTAAAGTTGGCCATCACTTACTAAATTTGGCCATTACTTACTAAAGTTGGCCATCACTTACTAAATTTGGCCATCACTTACTAAAGTTGGCCATCACTTATCAATAAAACCCTGCTACGTATTTGGCGGAATTTTTAGACTACATGGTAAATCAAATGTGTTATTGACTGCGGCCAATTTAACTTTACTGGGTTAAGTTTCGACTTAATGATGAAGACTTAGGTCAGCTTGCGGATGTTAAAGTCGTGTTGGTGTAATGTGGTCACCGTTACTTTTTAGGTTCATATTATATATTTTATAAGTTAATTTAATTGCATGTACATACCGTCCGTAGGACGGGCCTTAGCATCAATATATTGACTTTGTAGAAGTAATTATTTATGATTGTGGCTGTAAGAGCCACGTTAGGCGTGGTGTGGGCATAGTTACTATACACGTAAAATCCATTGCTGAATAAAATTAAAAGAATACAAATAAGATATTTCTGGGCAGAAATAAATTATAATTATTAATAAATTATTATTTTTAAATAATTACATAATTTTAATGAATTATTAAAAATAATTTTGCGTTGATCTCAGTTTTTTGTTTTAGGTAAAATATTTTCTACCATATTTTAAATTCTTTTAAGTTTGAATTAATTTGAATATGAAATAAATAATTTTTCATCTTCCTGTAGGCCAATCAGGACCACTAAAATTTTGAAAATTTGAATTGCAAAGGCCCTGATTGGCTAAAACCAAAAACTGTAAATCGGCCATAAAAAGTGCAAAACAAACTATTTTATTGATATTGTTAAAAGAAGGACATCCTTACATGAAGGCGCATCTATTGACACCAAGAAACCTCCAAATAGTTGAAAACTGTAGGAGGAGTTTGGTGTACAAGAATCGTAATGGTTAATAAATGGCCTATGCTGGCCTGTACTGCACGTTTTAAGTATATAGACTAGCAGTTAGGCAACCCTACGGGTTGCTAGCAGGGTGGGGGGGAGAATTTATGTTAATAAACAACATTGAATGGCATCGTTGAAATTAATTAGACCTAGCTAGGCCCGAAAGTGATGGCAAACTTTAGTAGTTAATGGCCAATTTGACTTAAGTAAGTGACGGCCAACAAAAAATTCTACAATTTGACTAAAAATGTGCCCAGAACTTCGGGAAAAGTGCACAATAGTATTATTATATGACACTAAATATAGCTGGCCATCACTTATTGAACTTTGCCATCATTTACTAAACTTTGCCATCATTTACTTAACTTTGCCATCATTTACTAAAGGTGGCTATCACTTACTAAAGTTGGCCATCAGGTACTTAAAATTGTTATTAGTTACTTAAGTTGGCCATCACTTACTAAAGTTGGCCATCACTTACTAAAGTTGGGCATCACTAACTAAAGTTGGCCGTCACTTACTAAAGTTGGCCATCACTAACTAAAGTTGGCCATCACTTACTAAATTGGGCCATCACTTACTAAAGTTGGCCATCACTTACTAAATTTGGCCATCACTTACTAAAGTTGGCCATTAGTTATCAATGAAACCCTGCTACGTATTTAGCGGAATTTTTGGACGACAGGGTAAATCAAATGTGTTATTGACTGCGGCCAATTTAACTTTACTGGGTTAAGTTTTGACTTAATGATAAAGACTTATAATGTAATGTAGTAATTGTAATGTTGGAAAAATGGCCTATGCTGGCCTTTACTGCACGTTTTATGTATATAGATGGTTGGGTTAAAATTTTACCACAGTATAGTTTGGGTTAAAATTTTACCACAGTGTTGTCTTGGATAAAATTTTACGACAGTATTGTCTGGGTCAAAATTGTAACACTTTATTGGCTGGGTTGAAATTTCACTACAGTATTGTGAGGGTTAAAATTTTACTACACAATTTGCTAAGTTAAAATTTTACTACAGAATTGGCTGGGTCCAAATTTTAATACAGTATTGGCTGGGTTAAAATTCTATCACAGCATTGGTTGGGTTATAATTTTACCACAGTTCTTGGCTGGGTAAGATTTTCCCACATATGGTTGTCCGTGATTATGCTTGCTGTGGTCATTGCTCTTAATTTCCGTATACACCTGTTACACATAAAAGTTGGGTTTTAGCGTAACCAGTTACACGATGGATCTACTGCTGAATACCATAACCGTCGACTTGAAAACCTTTTACTGTTATATTTGGTTTAAGCTTTGGACACAGACTTGCGCGGATTACATTATAGCCACAGCCATTCACAGGTTTCCGTTTTTGCTAAATGCTTGCTTGGGTTAAATTTTGAGAGCAGACTTGCCTGGGTTTAGTTTTGATTACAGGCTTGCCTGGGTCAAGATTTTATTAGTGGCAAAGCTTTACTTTATTCTTCTCTGGGTTATGTTTTTTTACATACTTGACCGGGACTATGCTTGTAATGTCCATCTAATCCAAATCGCAGCTGATATTACTGTACCCTCGTTATATGCACAAAATATACAGTGATTGGCAGTGAGAATTGTGTGACGCCTATCCCTTCCTATAGTGTAGTTTTTAATTAGTAGATTAGTAGATGACTTGAAGTCCTCATAGTTACTGTTTAGAGTCTTTAAAATTTAATAAAACTTGTAGTAAGATTTAAATTAAATAATCTTTTGGCTGAGCTGAACTTTTTTTATCTTTCGAAACTTTTTGAATCAGTTTTTAAAATTTTCGATGTTCACACGAATTTAAAAATAGAAATAAATTTTTTTGTCGGGCTGTGTGCCAATCAGAATTACTGTATTTTTGAAATTTTGAATTCTAGTGCCGTGATTGGCGCAGAGTTAAAAAGTGTAAATCAGCCATAAAAAGCGCAAAACCCAATATTTGTTAAAATATTGTCAAAAGAATGACGACAAAACGTCAAGGCGCGTCGAATGGTACCATATAAAGTGTAATTAGTTGAAAACTGTAGGAGGAGTTTGGTGTACAAGAATTGTAATGGTTAATAAATGGCCTATGCTGGCCTGTACTGCACGTTTTAAGTATATAGACTAGAAGTTAGGCAACCCTATGGGTTGCTAGCGTCGTGATATTAGACTGACTCTTGCGTAAGATGGAGAAAGTTTAGGGAGTAAGGTCTTATTACTTTTGACCTGAAACCTAGTTTTATAGTGGGTGGCATCCTAATTATAGTTTTTTAAAAACCATTATTACTTTAGATAGGTATTTTTTTCTTGCATTTTAAGTGGTTAACAATTGCACCGTTTGAATGCATTTTGACATGTGATTATCGAACAATAATTTTTAAAATTTGGTTTGTTCGATCAACATCAAAAAAATATAGCACTTTGCCTTTGCATTTGTTCTCGTGTATTAGGTTGTACTCTTTCATTAGGTATTTATAAATAACAGGCTAGTTTTATCCACTCCAGAAACATTTGCATTTGCATTTGGGTTCGTTTAAAAGGTGTTTGAAGCAAATCAGTTAAAAACTGTATCCTGTGGAGCATTACCAACATCGAGACCGATTTAAGGACGGGCATGTACTAATATAAATTTTTTGACGTCATTTATGGGCCATTCTGCTTACTCCCCATTCTGTTTCTTTAATACTCGTTTGTAATGTAGTATTGATACTGCAAGATGTACTTGTTGTACTTGTACTTAGGTGGCGCGCGATTTGAAAGAAACGATGTTTTACCAACCATGCGTATGTACGCTCATGATAGTTTTACCGGTTTTTGTTTGTATGATTTAAATAGTTAAACATGGGTTCAATCAACCGTTAATTGTACAAAACTGGTTGGCTCGATCAACTCCTAAAACAATACGGCTTTTTTCTCTCGCACTTGTGGACATTTAAAAGTTGTTTGAAAAACATTGATTAAAAACTGTGACCTGTAAAGCACAAACAACAGGCCAACAGACAGACAGACATAGCAATTTCAATAGATGCTCAAGCTTAGCATCTAAAAATAATAAATAAGGCTGTGTTGGTGTGGTGTTGTCATGGTTACTTTTTAGGTTTCTATTATACATTTTTAAGTGCATGTACATACCGTCCGTAGGACGGGCCTTAGCATCACTATATTGACTTTGTAAAAACTTATTATTTTTAAATAATTACATAATTTTAATGAATTATCAAAAATAATTCTGCGTTGACCTTAAATTTTTATTTCGTGTGAAAATGTTTCCACCATTTTTAAACCTAAAGTCTTGTTAGTCTAGTTTGGTCCCGGTTACTTTTTAGGTTCTTATATATTTTTAAGTGCATGTACATACCGTCCGTAGGACGGGCCTTAGCATCACTATATTGACTTTTTAGAAGTAATTATTTATGGTTGTGGCTTTAAGAGCCACGTTAGTCGTGGTGTGGGCATAGTTACTATACACGTAAAATGCATTGCTGAATAAAACCTAAAAAATACAAATTAGATATTTCTGGGCAGAGATGAATTAAAATTATTACTAAATTATTATTTTGAAATAATTTTAATAAATTATTGAAAATATTTCTGCGTTGGCCTCAACTTTTTATATCGTGTAAAAATGTTTCCACCATTTTTTAAACTCTTTTGAGTTTGAATAAATTTGAATATGAAATAAATAATTTTTTATCTCTCTGTGGGCCAATCAAGGCCACTAAAATTTCAAAAATTTGAATTGCAAAGGCCCTGATTGGCTAAAACCAAAAAATGTAAATCGGCCATAAAAAGTGCAAATCAAACTATTGTAATGATATTGTTGAAAGAAGGACATCCTCACATGAAGGCGCATCTATTGACACCAAGAAACCTCCAAATAGTTGAAAACTGTAAGAGGAGTTTGGTGTACAAGAATCGTAATGGTTAATAAATGGCCTATGCTGGCCTGTACTGCACGTTTTAAGTATATAGACTAGCAGTTAGGCAACCCTATGGGTTGCTAGCGTCATGATATGGGAATGAATCGTGTATAGAGTATTACGTAAGATAGAGAAAGTAGCGGGAGAAATTGTTTATTGCAGTTGACCTGAAAATTTGTTTTATGGTGGATTGTTACCTAAGTAAGTTTTTTTAAAACCGTTATTACTTTAGTTGGCACTTTTCTCCTGCATTTTAAAATGGTTAAAAGTTGTACCCTTTGAATGCACTTTGACAGGATTATTAAACAATTATTTTTAAAACATTGTTGGCTCGATCAACGCTAAAAACATATAGCGCTCTGCCTTTTCATTTATAGTTGTGTATTTGGTTGGACCCTTTTAATGCGTGTTGACGTGTTCTCATTCAATACTTGTTTATAAAAAGGAGGGGTATGCTGGCCTGTACTGCAAGTTTTAACAGTATGATAGAAGTTAGGCAACCCTATAAGTTGCTAGCGTCGTGATATTAGACTGACTCTTGCATAAGATGGAAAAAGTACAGGGAGAAAGGTTTTATTACTTTTGACCTGACGCCTTGTTTTATAGTAGGTAGCATCCTAATTCTAGTTTTTTAAAAACCGTTATTACTGTAGGTGGTTATTTTTTTCTTGCATTTTTAAGTGGTTAAAAGTTACACTGTTTGAATGCATTTTGACATGTGATTATTAAACAATTATTTTGAAAATTTAGTTTGTTCGATCAACACCAAAAAAATATAGCACTTTTTCCTTGTATTTGTTTACGTGTATTAAGTTGTACTCTTTTAAGAGTTATTTATAAATAACAAGTTAGTTCTATCAACTCCAAAAACATTTGCATTTGGGGTCGTTTAAAAGTTGTTTAACGCAAATCGGTTAAAAACTGTGACCTGTGGAGCATGACCAACATAGAGACCGATCTAAGGACGGACATGTGCTAATAAAAATTTTGCGACGTCATTTATGGGCCATCCTGCTTACTCCCCATTCCGTTTCATTAATACTTGTTTGTAATGCGGTATTAATACTGCAAGATGTATTGAAAGAAACAATGTTTTACCAACCACGCGTATGTACCCTCATGATAGTTTTACCGTTTTTTGTTTGTATGCTTTAACTGCGTTTGACATACGTCCGATTAACCGTTAATTGTACAAAACTGGTTGGTCCGATCAACTCCCAAAACAATACGGCTTTTTCTCTCGCACTTGTGGCCATTTAAAAGTTGTTTGAAAAACATATATTAAAAAATTTTAACCTGTAAAGCATAAACAACAGGCGGACAGACATACAGACAGCAATTTCAATAGATGCTTAAGCTCAGCATGTAAAAATACTAAATAATAGTTATAGCTGTGTTGGTGTACTGTGGCCACGGTTAGTTTTTAGGTTGTTGTTAGATACTTTTAAGTGCCTTCATCCCGCCGTACGACGGGCCTTATCACTACGTTAGGCGTGGTGTGGGCATAGTTACTATACAGGTCAAATGCAATGCTAAATAAAACCTAATTATTAAATATTTCTGGGCAGAGATAATTTCAAATATTTTAAAATTATTAGTTTTTCATAATAAAATAATTTTTTTGAATTATTAAAAGTTTGGTGGCGCGCAAATTGAAAGAAACAATGTTTCACCAACCATGTACCCTCATGATAGTTTTACCGTTTTTTGTTTGTATGCTTTAACTGCGTTTGACATACGTCCGATTAACCGTTAATTGTACAAAACTGGTTGGCCCGATCAACTCCCAAAACAATACGGCTTTTTTCTCTCGCACTTGTGGCCATTTAAAAGTTGTTTGAAAAAAATTTATTAAAAACTGACCTGGAAAGCATAAACAACAGGCGGACAGACAGACAGCAATTTCAATAGATGCTTAAGCTCAGCATGTAAAAATACTAAATAATAGTTATAGCTGTGTTGGTGTACTGTGGCCACGGTTAGTTTTTAGGTTTTTGTTAGATACTTTTAAGTGCATGTACAAATCCCGCCGTACTACGGGCCTTAGCACTACGTTAGGCGTGGTGTGGGCATAGTTACTATACAGGTCAAATGCAATGCTAAATAAAACCTAATTATTAAATATTTCTGGGCAGAGATAATTTCAAACATTTTAAAATTATTAGTTTGTAATAATCAAATAATTTTTTTGAATTATTAAAAGTAATTCTGCATTGACCTCAATTTTTATTCTGTGTAAAACATTTTCCACCAGTTTTTAAACGTTTTCATATTTGAATTAATTTGAATATGAAATAAATAATTTTTTATAAGGCTCTGTGCCAATCAGGATTGCAGAATATTTAAAAATTTGAATTAGAAAGCCCCTGATTGGCTAAAACTACAAACTGTAAATCGGCCATAAAAAGTGCAAAACAAACTATTTTAATGATATTGTTAAAAGAAGAACATCCTTACATGAAAACGCATCTATTGACACCAAGAAACCTCCAAATAGTTGAAAACTGTAGGAGTTTGGTGTACAAGAATTGTAATGGTTAATAAATGGCCTATGCTGGCCTGTACTGCACGTTTTAAGTATATAGATAAAACTCTTATTGTGAGCCACCTCAACTTTCATGCGGTTCCCAAAGCTGAGGATAAGCATCATAAAACAAAGTATAGATGTGCATGAAACAATAGTGGAAGGATTCTTCAGTCCACAAGATTGTGGCCAAATGAGACAGTAAATTCCGTATGTGATGAGAATGCCCAAGTTAAATAGATTATTAATAGCATATGCTCCTGCAATGTCATTAAATAGGTGGAGTGTCTCCCGAAGTTTTATAAAACCATCAACAAAGGTTTCTAGTTCACATTCCAAGTCAAGTCCAGCTTGCCGAATATTTGTTGAATTTCTATTATTAGTAATAATAAACACAGTATTATTCCCTCGAAGTCGATTCACCAAAATTTTGCAAAAACTTCTGTAATCCTGAATTAAATGAGAGCCGGTGGTGATGACAAAACCAATAGGAGCAATGGATGATATAATATTTATGAGGTTCAGAATAATTGGACTTCCTTGGACCATCCAGTTGTATGGTAGTCTGTAGAAAAATATTTCCTCCGGTTTATGGTCATCTATAGAAGTGGATTTTTGCATACATTGCATTTAAGTTAAAGCTTTTATAAACAAATATTTAGATTGTAGAAATAATAACATATTGTTATAACCTAACTCGGAAGAACCTTTAATTGTGAACAATGCAATTGTCCAGCAATGAACGAGTGATGAAACTATCCAGAAAAAATAAAACTTGGTTCCTGCTTCTCCGTTCCAGTTAAATTTTTGATGCATAAAATGCTGGACACAAGACCGAAATCCAGTCTTTTCTAATTTTTCCCTCTTCATGTCTTGTGTTATAGGCATAGGTTTGAGAAAATAACTCTCTAGAAGGGTTAAATTCTGAATAATTGTGCAAATTTTGTTGCCTTGCATAAGTCCAATGAGCCGAAGTGTTAAATCATTTGCAAAGGCTGTTAACATACCCACCCCAAAAATAATACGGAGGACCAAGGTAAGATTTTGCATGGTAAATAAATTTCCCAGAAAATAGTTTAACTGAATTGCTTTAGTCAACACAATCAAAACTAGAGTGAGAAAATAGGATACAGACCAAGGGTTGATTTTTAAATTTTTATTAAACGGGGTTTGAACGGGAAAGTATCCAGATATCCAAAGGATGAGAAGTACGAGGTTTAAAATTAGTTTTTTCATATTATATAGATATCAGATTCTGAATTTGTAGTCTGTGTGCACCGTGTAGTTGATGATGAGTGGACGAGACAATCTATGTAAGAATATATACGCGCCGTTTTCGTCAAATGTCTGTATTTTGAAAATAAAAAAAATTGGTTGCAATTCAACGGAAATAATACAAAATCGATACAGTAAAATTAAAATTAAATATTGACGCAGTCTGCAAATAACGTTATGAAAATGAATTATTAGTAAATATGTATGATGCTTTTATAGTTTCGTCAATTCGTGAAACAATTTAGATTACTATAATTGATCTTAAGTGCAACAGTAAAATGGTGCAAATATTGACAAACTTATACCACCACAATAAAATTAAAGGCGCACAGGATAATAACTGTGACTTAATGTAGCTTATGGTCATGGTCTGCAATTTAATCACACAATAAAATTATCATGATTTGCAAGAGTTCAAACTCATAATTGCTTAAATTCAAATAGCAGGCATGATATTTGCTGGTTGTATTGCAGATACTTTATTGGACTTTTCTGACATCTCAAGCTGGATCAAGAAGGTCATGAACGCCACTAGAGAACACACAATCTGAAATTAGCATAAAAATTTGATTGGTCAGATCGGTCCCCGTAGTCGTAGACGTAATAAACATAGCTCTATAAAGGCGGTTAAGGGAAACCTTACAGCAGGAATGAGCTCGTAATTAATGGGGCAAATATTATAACCGCTGAATTCCCAGTTCCAGCTGATAACCCACTCTGACGTGTAAAGCAGCTGAAATAAGAAGAAAATTACAATTATTACAAAATTCAATTAGCATACTTCAAAAATTGAATTACAAATAATTCAGTTTTTTGTCAATAAAACAACTTGTAGAAGTAGCGGGAAATAGTGAAAGTATTAAATACATATTTACTTTCTCTCGAGCAGCTGAAGAGTGTCTCAGCTTTTCCTTGATCATTAGTCTGGCTAACTTCTCCTTACATTTCGACATCTTTCCCATAAACAGATCCAAGTAAATTACGAACACACCAAACCGAAATTAAACCAAAAGAAAAGTTAATACCTTTAAACTAAGCACGTGAATAAAATTAATAAATCAAACCCCAAAATTTATTGAAAAAAAAATTACCTCATTTTTAATATAATTGCTAAAGGCCAAGAGAAGGGCCATAAGAAGTAAAATTGACCAGAACAAAACGATCGGTTGGTCTATCTGACCCTGCTGTGGCCAAATCAGATTATAAATTGCATATGAAAGATTCATAGCCAATAGGAAAAGATTAGTAATGGCGTAGACTCCGGCGACATCATTGTACAAGTAAAAGCTTTCTCGAAGTTTTGTGAAGCTATTAACAAAATTATCCTCAAAGTTTTGTAGTTCGACTCTATTCGTACGCCCTACAATGAGTATTTCTGGTCCTGATTCGGCGGTTACTAATTTTTTACAGGTTCTGTCAACATCAGGATTGTACTGATTTCCTAAAATTTGACAAAATCTCCTGTAATTATCTATCATCGCTGAGCCCATGATGATCAGAAAGCCCAAAGGGACAGCGATGGAAAAGCATGTCAGAAAGTTGAGGATAATTCCACCAGCAGCGGCGAACCATTTTGAAGATAAGTTTTCAAAAACACCCTCCGCAGTTTCGGCCTCTTGTAAATTCCAAATTGTGTACAAAGTCACTGCCCAGCCATAAATAAGAGATGTAAGCACCCAGAAAAAATAATATTTCAATTCTTTCCGTTTCAGTTGTGGATCCAAACCGCAATCAAGGCAGGAATTAATACTTATGCTTCTGATGTAATAACGAATATGCCAAACACTTTTTACACTGATGTCGGTATTGACCTTTCCCAAGGGTTTGTAATAATTGTCAGAGCTCCACGTCCTCTTAAAACCGTCAAAAGTATTGAGATTTTGAAAAAGAAGGCATATTTTACTCCCATACAAGATCCCCACAAGTCTCGCTGACAAGTCGTTTAGAATCAAACCTAGTTGGGAGCACCCACTGACGATGAGAAACGCCGAACTTACTCCTGCGTCCCCTTTTGTGATCATTAAACCGTGTAAATAATTTGCTTGAACTAGTTTAGTGACTACAACTAGTGCTATGCAAGTCATGAATGGCAGGGATAATTTCTCTATTTTTAATTTAGTTTTTACAGGGTTTCGAACAGGAAAATATCCACAAATCCAGAGGAGAATTAGAACAAGTTTTAGCCAGAGTGTATTATTCGCGGCAGCCATTTTTATATACTTTCTATAAGTTCAGTAGTTTGGTTTGGGTTTGAGCTCGCTATTACAGACAGAAGTGTTGTCCTCGCCTGATTGTGCCTAGTTTCGTAATTTTTGTAAAAACATGTATAATATGAAAATATATTAAGTTAGTTTGTCTTTACATAACATGTACATTGTACTTTGGAGGGGCAGCAAAAATTTATTTCATTTTCGTAATGGTTCTAATTTCCAAAAGAAGTTTATCTAAATAAATAGAACGTAAAATAAATACAATTATCGTCTTTTCATAAATTAATTATATTCTAACAAGCAAGCAAACTATTCACCATATGTCATTGTTGTGATGTAAGAAAACTCACAAGGGAAACACGCCGCACGTACTCTCTCGATTTCGAAAATAATACCCACAATGAATTAGGCTACAGACCACAGAGGTAAATAGAACTAGGCAAAAAAGAAGGCAGCATGGGGCAAAGCGCCGTCTGCATTTTTGGTGTGCTTAGCATCAAGGCTGCAGCTCGCTTCCGTATAACTAGGTGTCTCTCAGATGTGCAAGTTAAGACTTGCACTAGCTACGAGAGTCTACGGTTGGTAATATTCGATTAGCCGTAAGTATATTGTATCTGCGGTATCTGCTGTTATTTTCGCTTTTTCAAATGACAGAGCCTAATTGCTTAATGAGTCAATTGTACAATTAGTTTCAAAGGAAATTATTTCCTTATAGTCAGGATCGGTACTGATCAGAAATAAAGTCGAAATTCAGAAGCATTACAACTGTCAACTTGAATTTTACTCACTCAGCGTTCACTTTAGACAAAAAACATTTTTTAAATTCATCATTCATAAGAATATTTTACTTAAAATGGAGATACAAGAAACGACGAGCGTCTTAATATCTCCTTTGATGATGTCGTACATCCGTAAAGCCTTCACAAATGGACAATTCTTTGCTGCTCACCCGTACAAATGGAACGTAGAACTCCAGCGACCAGAACCCGCACCGGATACCATAACGTCAAATTCGGACTCAAAAGTCAAAGCGAGGATGTTTTTCTGGCATTTTTCCATTGCCGTTTCAATATTTTACTGGTTTTTCTTACTCTTTCGTTGCATTTACATTCTCAGTATTTCCTCAGATCCGAGTTGTGGTAGAAGTTCTTTAAATTTGCCAAACATGATTTCCTTTTTGGTCATGCACACATTTTTACCCCTCCTCCAAATCACTCTCATTTTTAAAACAAATGAATTCATTCGACTCATCACTAACGTTTTGGAATTGATCAAAGAATTTGAAAAATCCTACTCGGACAGAAACACGCTTTCACCTAATTCGACGAAGCCCAAACTAATTATTTTGCGTGAAGGCATGACCTTTACATATTATAGCTATGGCCTCATGGCTCTTTTGGTTGTTATGCTTTCCATTGTTAAACCACATTTCCCCCAGTTCCTATCGTCCCTGTTTTTGCCAAACGGGACGCTGGATACCATTGGTTTCAGTTTCAGCGACGCTGGAGGTGATAATGATGTAAGCTATGTAAAAATTACATTGATCATTATTGGGTATTTGGGTTCTGTAATCTTTCATATTTACGTCGCCTGCCTTTTGCTGTTGAGCGCAAATCTTATTTGTTTGTGTGCAACGGCAGTTTCTAGTTTCTTGCTCTTTACTTGCTGTTCTTAATGAATTCAGGTACAGGAAACATACAAAACATTATAAATTTAATTAATTGACTAATTGTAAATATTAATACTTTATGCAAATTTTGAAATTTATAAATGCTGTGATTAATTAATTAATTATTATTTATGGTTGTTATAGTGGACTTACATGCCAGCTATCAAAGGAAGTTCTGCGCCGGCCTAGTACAATGCTCAAGACGTACAAGACTTTACAACTTTTGATAAATGATTTGAACGGAGTAATCGAGTTCGCAGTGGCCCCCGCCAATCTTTTATTCATTCTCATGATTGTCTTTTGTACCTGTGCCGCCATTAAATCCCACGGGATCTTATCATTAGCACTTGGACTCTTTGGGTTCATAATTTCAGTTTTTGCGTTCGGAATTTTCAGTTTCTTTGCAGAGTTCAACGGAGCCTCTGGAAATGTTCTTGTTTACTGGACTCAGTGGGAACAGTTGAGGGGGCTGAGTGGTACTACTGATGTTTGGAGCAGACGGAGGAATCCACAGTTACTTTGGACGAAGTATTTGAGATCTTTAGTTCGTTTGCATGTGACTGTGGGAGGATTTTATTTCGTTGATCACATGATGGTTCTTACCATGTTCAAAATCATATCTGAGGCGACCATTAATATTTTAATCATGTTTCATTAATCATTAGCAGAATGTAGTTGGTAATATTTACTCAATATGTACGTACCTAGGTTTAGTACAACATACCACTTATTCCCTTTATTTCATGTTTTGTTAATAGTTGCCTAGAAATAAACGATTGTTGTTTTAATCAACAGCAAAAATATAAGTTTACCTTTAAAAAATTCAGCTTTAATTACATAAGTGTGTATCGACCTATTTGTTAAAACCTAACTGGCTAAGTAGCATAAGAAAAATATACATATCTGCGACTACTTATATACCTTACCTACCTATGTATATGTAGTAATATAGTATTTATGTTTAGGCACATTACGTTTCAAGGACACAAGCACAACATTTTAGGCATTAGCCCATGCTGATGATGGCAAGAATCTATTCTGCTACACAAACATTTTTTTGTCGATTATTATGTAATTCATTCCCCAGTATCCATCGTAGGATAATGTCGTAGAATCGAATCAAGTGTTTAAGGTCAAATTTTATACATAGCCATATCAACATATAGCCAGTACTGTGCTGTGCACTGTGCACAGACTTTATGGATGAGTATGGACATAAATGTTTGGATTTTTCATGACTGCGAATAATAATAATAGCGTAAATATATCTGATAAGCTTTGCTTTAATGCAAAAGGCAGCATTTAACTTGGCATTTTCGCGAGTTGGTATGCACTGAAATCCACATTATGTACCAGCAGTTGCATAGATAACCTGTAAAAATAAATTTCCAGCGGACCATTTAAACCTTTAAAATAGTTTGACTGTGTGATACTGTGATACTGTGATAGTCAAATTAGTGTGCTAGTGTAGTAGTGTTATTACATAATAATTATTAAGTATTTTAATTTTTACTATTTACTTACTTGTAATCGTCACTCTCATTCCCTGCATTTAATATTGTTTCTGTACTAAAGCAACAATTATAGCATTTAAATACATTACGTAAATATAACACTATTGAATTACTAACTGGTTGAAATTCTCAATTTAAAATACAAACTATATTACCTGCTGCATGAGAATGCATTTAAAGCTAGTGACAACGAGCTCTTCATTGAAATCCTTTCAATATATTTTGAGTTCCGGTATTTCTAATGGCCGAATACGGTGTTTTGCAACTAGTGTAGCTGAAGTGGAGTTGACGAGTACCCGGTATAAAGTGAACAAGGGTCAGTATGCTACGCTTAATGACCAGGATATTGGATTTTTTCGGTCAGTTTTAGACTCAAATAGAGTACTGACAGATGAAGCAGACTTGAAAGGACATAATGTGGACTGGTTGAGTATGGTAAGAGGTATAGCAAAGCAATGAGATATTGCTCTTTATTGGGCAAGTAGTATCAATATTGTACCTTTATTTTGGCAGTGGTATATTATACATACGTGACACTTTTGACTTTTTTACCATTGTGCTTTTGTATGTATGTATATAGGAAGCAGTAAATTACTTTTGAAGCCTAAAACAACGGAAGAAGTAAGCGCAATTCTCAAGTACTGCAATGAAAAAAAATTGGCAGTTTGTCCCCAGGGGGGAAATACTAGTCAGTCCGGTGGAAGCGTCCCGGTTTTTGATGAAATCCTGTTGTCTACTTCTCTTATGAATAAAATCATTAGTTTGGATGAATGGTCAGGTTTGTAATAATTTTCCATTACTGAAATTTTTGCCACCATTCAAATTATGCCGTACAGTTAAAAGTATAATTTTAATTTCTTTATATAATTATTGACAGCGTATATAATTTTTGATTGAGAAATCGTGAGTCCAATATGCAACTAGGTCGTATAGTATTGTTTTATGAAAATTTGTGCATAATTTTAGGTGTACTTGTGGCTCAGGCTGGATGTGTCCTTGAAACTCTTAATGATTATTTAATGGAACGAAATTTTATCATGCCTTTGGACTTGGGTGCTAAAGGAAGTTGTCAAATCGGAGGGAATGTTTCTACTAATGCTGGTGGACTTCGTCTAGTACGCTATGGCAGTCTTCATTCTACAGTTTTGGGAGTTGAAGCGGTACTTAATTATACATAAACTATACAAATTAAACGTTAAAGTTTTTTATCGAAAAGCAATAAGTAAATAATGGTATCTCCTTTAGAGAAGCAGATATTTTAAAATAGTTCTCACATGCCCACAATGCAATAAATTAGAATATTTTTTTTGAAAAGCATGCAGTTGGAATTAAATAAAAATAATGTAACTAAAATGAAAATATGTGGAAGTTTTCAAAAATATTTTGCACTTTTAAAAGCAGTGCATTCAGAATGTTCCGCATTTTTCAAAACTAGTGCATTTAGAATATTTTGAACTTTCAAAACAGCGCAGTTAGGATAGTTTGAACTTTTCAAAAAACAGTGCAGTTATAATGTTTTGAACTTTTCAAAACAGTGTAGTTAGAATATTTTGTAATTTTCAAAAACAGTGCAGTTAGAATATTTTGCACTTTTTAAAGTTGTGTAATATTTATTTGCCACTTTTTTTCGAAAAACTAATCAGAATCAGAATATTTACATCTATCCAAAAGGCAAATTCAAATAATAGGAAATGCTTCTGAAAATGCTAAAATATTAATTATGGAAATCATCATTCTCATACAATAGATGAAAATGTTTTTTGCCGTTTCTAGCGATTGGCTAGTGGGCACTATATCGGGGGTCACTTTGAGTCCCACTTGTAATAAAAAAAAGTTTATGATTTTGTCTTAATAATAATACAATTAATGCAAAACTGCTTGGGTGAGCGGTTAGGACTGCAGACTGTAACGAAATTTACAGTCTCAGACCCGGCTTCAATCCTCGGCCACTGCTAATCGTTTACGGCTCGGTGTTGTACGGTAAACGTCACTGGATGGTTGATTGAAACCCAATCTCCTTCGGTGCTCCTTAGTGACCACTACTTACTGTAGGGGCCTAGGGAATGAGACTCCTTTACTGTGGAGGAGGGGACGGGGATAGGTGAAAGGGTACAAAGACCGAGACGATCTAACGCGGTAGCCTCCTATTTCCTCACCCACAGTGACTGGTTGAGTCTGGTTGTATGAACTTCGGTTAAATCGACCCAATGAATAAATTATTATTATTATTATTAATTAATGCAAAACATCCAGGTTCTGCCCAACGGTGACGTAATGGACTGCTTAAGTCTCATGAAGAAGGACAACACTGGCTACGACCTCAAACACTTGTTCATTGGTTCCGAAGGTACTTTAGGAGTAGTCACTAAAGTGGCCATTCAGTGTCCCGTCAAGCCCAAATCTATCAAGCTCGCTTATCTCGGTTTGAACACTTTTCAGGATGTACTCGAAACACAGAAACGAGCAAGACGTGAACTAGGAGAGATCCTAAGCTCTTTAGAGTATATCGATGCTACTTCAGTAGGGAGTGTGGTGGAGAATTTAAAAATAAAAAATCCGCTCGGCGAATATCCATTTTACATGATCATCGAAGCGTCTGGGTCAAATGAAAGTCACGACGAGGAAAAGCTGAACACATTCCTTGAAAATATATTGTCTGACGGTGTCGTGGCGGATGGAACGGTTGCTTTTGACTCGACTCAAATGCATACAATTTGGAAGATACGGGAAAGAATACCGGATGCTCTCCTCCTGGACGGTTATTACTACTCCTATGACCTTTCTATACCATTGACAACCTTTGACGAATTAGTTCAAGACGTTCAACGGGAATTCGGGAAGGAGGTCATACGGGTCTGTGGCTTCGGCCACTTGGGTAATTACATTTAAAATGACTGTTTTTCTTACATTTTAAATATTGTCATTATTCTTAATATTATTACCGGGAATACAATTTTGTTCTTTTTGACGTTTTCAGGAGACGGAAATATTCACTTGTTAATTTCAGTCAAGGAGTACACCTCGGAACTCTCATCCAAACTAGAACCCTTTGTGTACGAATGGACGGGGCGGAAGCATGGGAGCGTGAGTGCGGAACATGGTTTGGGCTTTAAAAAACGGAATCAAATTTATTTTTCCAAATCTTCCCAGTCTGTAAAAATGATGAAATCCATGAAGGAATTATTTGATCCAAATCAGATTTTGAACCCCTACAAAGTTTTACCTGAAAACTAATCAAAACTTTGTAAACGAAACATTCACGAAGGGACACCAAAGCTAAACTGACTGAAAAAAGTCAACTGTACCTGGATTGTGTTAAATTAAAAAATTTTAATACATGATAATATGTGCTTTATTGCATTATAAACTAAATTTAACTGGCGTAAAAATATATTTTACTAATTAAAAGCGAATTACCATTAAGTAAATGAGAATAATTTTATTAATCTTAATTTTTATAAATGGCTTTTATTTAACATAAAAAATAAACTCCTTAGATTAGTTGTTAGATGTTCATGACATAATAGTAATTAAAGTTACATAGTTTCTTGCAGGCATTTAACGAAACAGAGTTTTAAAGGATTTTAAAACTGATTTGGGTTAATGGTGAATTCAAGTTTTCTTTGACTTCTTCCGGGGCATGTAGTTAGTGAATTAGTTAGTTTTGTTTTCGACTGTGCGTCTAACTTCGGCTACTTTATTTTTTAAAGCAAAGGACCTTAATTTTTGGGCACCGTACATTACGAATTCTGTTGTGATGACTGGGGCAAAGTATGAGCACCATTCCATTGCTTTTACCTAAATGTTTTTACAGTATTAACTAGATTGCATCATAAACGTCTAACTTATACGTCTAATTTAATGCCAACGTATAATAGTATTTTCAAAACTTACCGTTAGTCGATGAGGTAGATGAACTGCAGTTCTCTGTTGAAGTCCAACTGTTTTTAGAGCCTGTTGAACATACTTCGTTGGGGTTGGACAAGTCCAAGAAGATTTGAAAATCCCAGCCAATTTAGTTGTGACCAAAACCGGAAGTAATGTCTGAATTATGATCCCTTTGTTTTCATATTCAAACGCTAGGCTTTGACTTAACCGATCAACGTACGCCTTAATAAAAAATAAAATAAAACGAAATGTTATAGTATATTACACTGCTATAACTGTATGAAAACGTATTTTATTATAGCACTTCTATAACTTCTATTTAAATTTCCAGCAAGATACTTGCTTTAGTTGCTGCGTAGGCACTCATCAAAGGGAAGGCGGCGGGTAGAGGCGAGAATGAGACAATATTAATGATGACACCCGCTTTTCGTTCAATCATTTGCGGCAGAAGAAGTCTTGACATCATGGTCATAGGCAGAACATTGCAATTAATGAGATCCACACAGTACTGGTCCCCTTCCGGTAAATCCATAAAGTATTCTAGGCTCGGATGGGGATATGACATCCCAATATTATTCACCAAAGTCCCTATTTCTAAACCTTCAATTTCCTCCTTAATTTTTGCATATACGGAGGCTCCATGCGTGAAGTCCACCACTATTATTCTAGTTTCTACGTTGAAATCTTTTACTACAGACAAAAAAATTTAAATTAGAAATAACTGTATACTAATTGTGTTTTTATACGTATCTAACGATATAAATATAATAAAATTTTGACCCACAACATCCTGTGTGTAGACTGTATGTAGAATAGAAAGGTATTGGGATTTAATTGGGATTTTAATTTTGAACATTGGAATATTATTCGTTATTCACCAATTTGTTCCGCAACTGCTTTTAATTTCTCCAGCGATCTACTAACTAGGATCACGTTTAGTCCTAGACGTCCAAGTTCCTCTGCGTAGGCTTTCCCTATCCCGTCAGATGCGCCCGTGACCACTTTAAACAATCAAAGAAAAAACCAACTGGAGCATCAAATTAAAATAACGGCGCACGACCAATCTATAAATACTGTAAATGTTCTAATAAGCGCTGGGGCCCAAATAAACGGCGGGCTGTCAGCCCAAACAATTTAATAAGCGCCCGGTGACTTGAATCAAGACACCGGGCGCTTAAAATTACGAAGAGCGTAACAGATAGCTGCGCCACACAAATAATTCATCCCTACAAGGCTCACCACAAAATGTCCCTGCCCTTAAGGCCTCTTGTCTGCGGTTCTCTTATTCGCCCCCGGGGCAGGGGGACAAGTTGTTTGTGTGGCGCAAACATTTTTATTAAAGCACAAAAATTCAAAAATGAAAAATACTACAATTTTTAAAGCAACATTGACTTACAAGCCCATCGTCCCATTTTCCGGAGGTCCGTGTGATGACCCAGTAGTGGACCAATCCATGTGGTGTAAATAGCAATCAAGAGACTTGGGATTTGGTAGACTGCCACGGTGGTGGTCAACGCGAGGCCGACCCATTCTAAGGATGTCAATCCGTACACAGTGAATCCTCTTACAGATCCGCCTAAACTCACTAAACTTTCCAACATTGCAATTTCCTAACATAAAATCTCCTCTGTCAACTGTTCTTGCTCAGGTTTCTTCCACTTAACTACGCTCGAATTTGCAAGCGAATTTTAAACTTAGCATAGTGATTTATTAGTAATGACACGACACAACACATAAGCCAACAAATCAAGTTTTTATCTTCTTTGATAGGCAGAAAAATACATGGCTTTCAATAAAGCTGATAAATTAATTTTAAAATATATTTTGCACTGCACTGTATCGTATCCAGTGGCACAGCACAGTGTGCACTTTTACAAGTTAAAGTTTCAGAATTACATGGTATAGTATAGTATGGTATGAAGCTTTATTTAAACGGATTAATAATACTGTCGGAAATATTCACTTTACAACTTGGTTTCGCTAAAACTTAATAAAATTTTTACTGTCTGACTGTTTGGCAAAAAATAAGATGTTCTGATTCGCATTGTAGTCCAACATGGTGATTGCTGGTGCCAACACCGAATTAGTCTCACGTAATTAATTAATATCTGTGATGCCGTCTACCCCTCTCAGAAGAAGTGCATAGTTAATTAAATATTTTAAAAATTGTTAAGTGGTATCATTCCCACAATGTATGTGCCTCCGGCACCTGACTGAAATCTTCTTGAAACGAATCCGCCGTCTATACTGATTACTGATACTACTTAATAAGGCGTGGAAATATTTACGTAGAGGCTTGTGAAGCTTCACACTCACGTCCGTAAACAATAATAACACATTCATAAATTAACGTAAATTTTAATAGAAAAATATATAATTACAGAATCACGAAAGTGTAAACAAACAAGTTGTGATAGTTCATCTGCTACATCAGCTACGAGTTTGAACGTTACTCCAGTGCAAAATTAAAGCAGTGGATTATAATTTAATATGTCATAATATATCGGCATCGGTGTTTATATATGTCTACAAAATAATGCTTCTAAAAGTAATATCATACATACAACAAAGGCTTTTTACATGCATAAATCACAGGGAATGATATAGGAGAATGGTATGTTTTATTTAGTATGTAATTCCATGGGGCGCTCTATTGTAATTATTATTATCTGATTTTTGTAATTTAATTTTTATGGAAGAAACAATTTTATGCATTTTCTCACCGACAAAGTTTATTGTGTAATTGTGCTAAAGTTTGAGCTCTAAATATCCCATATTTCACTTTCCACAGTTCACTCAGAGTTATCCTAGTCAAATGCATACGCACGTTTATTTTATATGTGAATTTTTAGTGACACCATGTTGAGTAGGTACCGTAAAGCTCCAAATAGAAGCCTCCAGCTTTTATTTTAACTACAAAAAATGTTTGGGTAAAACTTTTTGGTCCAATGAGTTTACTCTATTCGGTTATGAGTTTACTTTAATCGTCAATGATTTATTTATTTTTCATCAGTACTCGTATTAGGAATGGAAAGCTTTATTTGTTTTGGCAATGACGGTCTTGCAATGGACAAAAATAATATTATTTTAATTGGCAATCATATTTACTTTAAACAATTTTATTTTAACTAGCAATGATATTTACTTCATAACAAATTTATTTTAACTGGCAATGATATTTACTTCTTAACAAATTTATTTTAACTAGCAATGTCATTTTAATTGGGAATGGTATTAACTTTATGTAAGTCTTGAGAATACTAGTTTTATGTTTATATACATGTTTGTACAATGCATGGAGCTCATAATCAAGGCTTCGAAGTTTGCGAACAACTAGGCTGGCTGCGACTGAGCCTTCGACCTTCCAACATTAACTTTAGCAGGCCTTCCTCGCTTCGGCTTACCTGCCAAGGGAATATCTATAGCTTGATTAGAAAACGCTAAATGAACGATAGACTTTCGTTTCTGTCGTAACAACAGCTGCAGATGATACTGGTGTGTGACCTGATGACGCCACATAAATAACTGTTATTGAGTTATCCATAGTCTTTTGATAGTAGGAATCTCATAATGCTAATGGTACGCATTCTGCTGGATTTTCAGTGGATAAGTTGCCTTCGTTGAAAAAAAAACACTTTTCGCGGCGAATCTCCACTTCGGTCACATGAGTGGGTGTATTTGCAATCCTCCTGTGGTGCCATTTTTAATGAACTCGCGAATCTGATTTTTGACTTCCCATGACAAGGTCTTTGACAAAGTCACATTTTGCCTCAAAGTATGCAACTTCATGACTGTCATTTAACAGTCGTAACATCTTTTACCCTCCTTTACGCAGTAGTATATTTTTTTTCTGAATGCACGGATCCATTCGAATATTGCAAATTCCAGTTATCTCCAACGGCTACCAAATTGGTAGCCTTGAAGAAACTTGCCTAAAAGAAGCATTGAATGCTTCTTTTAAATTATTATATGTGCCTTTATGTACCCATTCAATAGGTTCTCGATAGCCTCCAGTGCCTCCACATCCTCTTGGCAATTTACACGGTGGTGTCTGATCTTTATCCTCGTCAGATTCTGGTTTGGACCGTTTTTTAACAAACACAACACCACTACTCATTTTTATTATTTTTGGTAGTTAAACAGTTTAAGTAAGCAACCACAACTGAAATGATCGTCAACTTAAATAAGAGTGAGAGACAGGGATAGAGGGAAAGTACAACTCATCTTATCAGTTCTTGACGTCATTCACGATTTTAAATAGTTTTCCATTCCCAACCCTTACCCATGAACTCATGAATACATTATTCTAATATTTTGGTTAGAATGCTAAAAAAAGTATGTACTCCTTTAAATAGCCGTAAATATATGATTGCCAGAAAAAATATTTAAATATCATTGATGCAAATAAATATATCATTGCTTAAACAAATAAATGGGCCATTGAAAAAAAGCAAAATACCATTGAAGCACTAAAGTATCACCCAAAATGTTTCAGCTGAATAAAAAAGCATTACTTCTTCTGGCGAAGACCCTGCTTGCTTTAGAGACCCGGCTTGTATTGCAACTTATAGCCCTCACTCCGGTCTCCATTAGAGACCCAACCTCTATTGGCGACCCGGCTTCTATTTGGAGCTTTAAGGTACTTTAAGTTTCGAGTGTGAGGGTAGGTATATTACAATGTAATTTTGTATGTGAAGAAAATCCAATTTTATCTAGAATCAAAGTGAGCTATGTAAAAAAATCTCTGAGATAGATGTGTAAAATGCTAATTATTGCAAGTTTTTGAAAACTGTAAAATGTTCTATTTACATGTTTTTGAAAAATGCAAATTGTTTAATTTGTTTTTAAAAAGAGCAATATGTTATATTTACATTTTTTTGAAAACTGCAAATTGCTCTATTTATTTGTTTTTAAAAAGTGCAAAATGCTATATTTACATGTTTTTGAAAACTGCAAATTGTTCTATTTATTTGTTTTTAAAAAGTGCAAAATGTTATATTTACATGTTTTTAAAAGCTGCAAATTGTTCTATTTACTTGTTTTTAAAAAGTGCGAAATCTTATATTTACAAATGGTTTTTGGAGCATGATACTTTAATATTTTGTAGATATTGCATTTTTTATTTAGCTAAAAATGGATACGGGTTATTTTGGTTCTTCACTGACGACTTGTAAGATATAAGTAAGCAATGTACATAATAAGTAACGTAATCAAGTAATTACTAAAAGAAATATACAGATGTACGTGGGTATGGTATAAGTGAGCCCAAATAAGCCAATCGTGTAGAGTGGGTTAGCAAGCTTACTTTAGCATATTTATAATTTTAGAATGGATTTTGTTACGGAAATGGAAACCCTCTTGATGGAGATGGCAGTACTGAGCGAGGTAATTACGTTAGCAATAAGTGTAATGAGATTGCTTCTGGAATACGCAAGAATTCATTATTTCTTTACTACATTTTCATCTAAGAATTTGCTTCGGATACATTCGACAATGCTTGAACTTGGTGTAAAACTTTTTAGCGCGCAGAATATTGTAACAACTATTTATTTTATCCGTCGACACCCATAATTATGATTTATTAACTACATAATTATTTGCTATAGCTATTATTCGAATCTGTCGGTGTCGGTGACTCGAACACCGTTTGCAGATTCTCCATTCCATTGATGCTACCAAAAAAGAACAAAGTTTCTACAGAAATATCTTTAGCTTTCTACATTTATAAATAAGTCCAGATTAAAATCACATGCATGACAAACAACAAACACATGTGTATCTGGGTATGGTAGTCTGGGTATGTGCTAAATGTGTCCATATTTGATACTCATAAAAAATAGGCAACAATCAATGGCGTTTGATTTATTCGGTTCCAACTTACGACATGCTTTTATGTAATATCGAGACATCTTTAAACTAACCGTAAATTATTTTTTAATAGAAGGTCTTTGAACTTTTTGTCTATGATATTTGAAACAATAGAATGTAAATTATCCGTAATAAAACGAAAACAATGCTTAGCGAATTGTGTGTAAAATGTAAACACAAAATATAAATTATTACGCAGCATCTACGTAAACGTTCTTGTAGACAAAACCAAATAAAACTATCAATCACATCATCAAACATACTGAACAGCTGCACGCGTGTGAGTGAAGTGTGAACTGTGGTTGTATTATTAGTAACAAATACAGTGAACAAATTCGTATAAATCAAGGTGAAGCTATTATGATGAACATAAGCCGGAACAGATTGGTATGTATAAAACAGGAACAGTGCAAAGTTTGAACATTTTGAACCCCGAGCTGGAGCTACACAGCACAACAGGTCTCTGAATCTTCGGATTTCACAATTTACCGTGAAAGGGGATTTCCCGTTGTTTTGGCTGTACGCCGGACTAAATTTTTAGTAGAGGTTATTTAATACCTAAGAAACTAATTTTAAGTACAAGAAATCTGGAACATTGGATTAAAGGAATCCTCGATCGCCATGAGTAAATACAGGTATGTTAAACGACTCATGGATAATTTTTTTAAACAGTAATAAAGCATTAATTTATACCCGCAATTCGTAATTTGCTATTTTTGTACACCGTGTTTAATTATGAATATAATGCACACGGTCTCTAATAACCTAATGCAAATTTACAGGACAGTCACGCTTGCAATAACGCTCGTTGTAATGGCACTATCAATGGTTAAGTCCAAACTGGAAAAAGACCACAAAAGGAGTGCTGCAGACTACCCCCGGAAGGACACCCTACAAATTAACCAAGATAATTTAGCCGACTTTGATACTACTATAGGATTGAAACAAGGTGCAGATGAAAACATTAAATTTCTGTCATTTTTTAAAAAAGCACGTGAGCCATCATCACATCACACACAGGTAATAGCGTTATCATTATCAATTTAATACTTAATAATTATTACTATTCTCCTAGTATTATTATCGAAAATTGAAAAGCGCATAGCAAAAGAATTCTTTTAAAATACTAAGAATCCAAACCAAATAAAGTATTTTACTAATAATTGTTAATAGCTACGCTACTAGCTACAATAATCATTTTAAAATATTACAGAAGGCATGCTTACTAAATAATGCACGATGCAATCCGATGATCCCCTGCTGCCACGTTTGTCACAACTACAGAAATGCATGTGGAGACTACCTTTAGTTTTAAAAAAACATCCATCGCACAACCTCAAATTTCAATAGTGAATATAGCATTAAAAAATCCAACCTACCTATGACCTACCTAGCTTGGGGAAGGAAGTAAGTACTGAGTACCTGGGATTAAAACAAAGATACACAGCTAGATCAGTGACCTTTCCAGACCATTTAACTCAATCTGTAAAAAAAATGTCAATTTCGAAAGCCATGCCTATATACCTACATCATTACAATAAAAATAAAATCATTGGAGTAAAAACCGGAGATAAACAAAATGTTCATACCGTAAACATAGCACCTGCAAATCATTTTTCATCGTAATTTTATTGTAAGTAGTACATAAATATAATTTAAATTAAGTAACAAAGAACATTATTCACTTCAAAAAAATGGCAAAAGGTTATGTCAGAAGTGGGATTCGAACCCACGCCCTCAATCGAGGACCAGAATCCTCGAAGACCTGCAGAGCAGGCAAGCTATAACGCTTGAGTCTGGCGCCTTAGACCACTCGGCCATCCTGACTTGTTGAAAACAGAAGTACTGTAATATAGTTTATAAATGCAATCCGTCCTTCGAATTCGCAACCTGGTACTTCCCTTTAAATTCGTTCAAATAGAATATTGAGCCTTTTTTTCAATTTATTTTTTTAAACTTCGTTTCAAATTATTTCCTAGTATTTTAACGCTAAGTAACATACATGCTCGTAATTTCCTTATATTATTCATACATCATCTCCAAGTCTAAAACTATAAATGAGAAACACCTATGTTATAGCTACAGTTGCAGTATTCCAACGATTGCAATACTGTCGTAGAAAAATCGATCAATTCTTGATTGCTTAATGTAATTATCATATTGTCATATTCACAACACGCCATAGTGAAGCTTTATTTCAAAAATATGATTTAAAATTTTAAGTATTTTATTTCCTCAACATTTAAAGATTACATCACAAATAAAAGCAACTTACAATCTGCAAAGACAGAACTTGCTAGGTGCTGGGTATAGCATTCAGCATGTGTGTGAAGTGCGATTTCGGCAGAAATAGTATCAAGGTCTTAGGTCGTATCCGTAGTAACGTACATGCCTGCCTTGTTACTGAATCGAATACACTACACTATACGTTATGTATTTACTTAGGTAATTATAATTATAGTAACCTTCATTCTTCAACTCTATATGCGACCATGCGTAGAAAATTTAGTTTAGTTGAGTGACATGCGACCAACTTGCAATTGGAATCTCGTGTATGTCTATCGTTCATTTCCATCCTGAAATTCGTACCTCATGTTAAGTACATATATTATGTATTATCTAAATAATAAACTATCATTGTCAGCTATTTTCGTGAATTAAAATGGTAATGATAATGACATTGACGAATTCACAAGAAATAAACTGTTTCACTCTATATTATCGTCAGCGAAGGATCAAGTTTGATTATCTTCATTTCCAGCTATTTTAAATGCAAAACTGGCAATGCCCATTCTACACTAAAAACAAATATACATGACTCTCCTCTCTACTGGATTTCCATTGGAGATAGTCATATTTGCTTTTACTGTAGAAAGAATGTATTGCTCCTAAGGAACTAAGGACCGACGAAAATACTATATAGTCATCAGTCTATGTTTATGCTACTGTCAGACTTAATTATTCGCAAACTATACGCTATAATTATTACTTACTTAATAAACGTATAATGTATATAGGTATGCATATAAAAAATCTGTATCAGTGATCAATGCAGCTTACCCATATTACATAATATCGGTACATCAGACACCATATGATATCACTGGACTGATTACTGATTCTGCTTCTACTACTTCCCCAGCCCAGGTGCACGATACAGATTAAATAGATCTAGAGAATTTTGGTTTGAGGCGCATCATTTGAACTTAACATGCAAACCTTGGCCTTGACTGACGACTGACTACTTGAACTTGACTTTGACTATTACACCTCTGCTATTTACCATTAAATATAGGAATTGGACTGGACTGGAAGTAGTATTCCTACCAATTTTATTTTTTTAGTAAATTAAATGAAGTAACGAAGCTCTACATACAAATACCAAAATTTCAAAAACAAAAACCAATCATGCATTTAAAATTAGTGACAAACAGCTCTCCATTAAAATACTTTAAATATATTTTAAATTCTGGTATTTCCCAAGGCCGGATTCGGAGCTTTGCAACTAGTGCCGACAGTGTGGAGTTGACAAGTAAACGGTATAAAGTGAACAAGGGTCAGTATGCCACGCTGAATGATCAGGATATTGGATTTTTTAGGTCTGTTTTGGACTCAAACAGAGTATTGACGGATGATGCAGATTTGGCAGGTCACAATGTGGACTGGCTGCACATGGTAAGAGGTAAATTAACTACATTTGTTGTACTTGTATTTTCGTGTCAATAAAAGTAAATTGCAAATCATTATGAATTATGATACAGGCACAAATAATTATACAAAATATACGTTCTATTTTCGTTGAATTGTAATTTACGGGGTAATAAACTATATGCACTTTGCGACTAATGACTGTGGCTCCTTAAAAATTGTTGGAAATATTTCTAGGCAGTAGTAAATTGCTTTTGAAGCCCAAAACAACCGAAGAAGTAAGCGCAATCCTCAAATATTGCAATGAGAAAAAACTGGCAGTCTGTCCCCAAGGAGGCAACACCGGCCTTGTTGGTGGAAGCGTTCCTGTCTTCGATGAAATCGTTCTCTCTACAACTCTCATGAATAATATTATCAGCTTGGATGAATGGTCAGGTTAGTCCTATTTTACTTTCTTACAGTCGTAACTCATTCGATAATTTATCTAAAAATACTATACCTGTAAAATATGATGCGTGAAATTCGGAAATTTGTTGAAAAATGGTAACCAACACGGGATTCTAAATCATGTTTCTAATTACAGGGGTGCTCGTATGTCAAGCTGGCTGCGTCCTTGAAACTCTGAATGATTATTTATTGGAACGAAATTATATCATGCCTTTGGATTTGGGAGCAAAAGGAAGTTGTCAAATCGGGGGAAATGTTTCTACAAATGCCGGAGGACTCCGACTCCTCCGCTACGGCAGTCTTCATTCTACAGTCTTGGGTGTAGAAGCGGTAATTTAATTTATATTTAAAATGTTTTATTTTATTTTTATAGCCGCCTAATTGTGAGTGGAATTAATAATGTAAAAGGATTAATAATTTTAAAAAATTAATAAAGGTCCTGCCAAATGGCACCGTTATGGACTGTCTGAGTGTTATGAAGAAAGACAATACTGGCTATGACCTCAAGCACTTGTTCATTGGATCCGAGGGGACCTTAGGCGTCGTCACCAAAGTTGCCATTCACTGCCCCGTCAAACCTAATTCTATCAAACTAGCTTTTCTGGGTAAAACTCTTAGTTTTTTTAAAATTTGATTTATCTTTACCTTTAAATGCAATCAAATACGTACACATTCTACTGTAACAATAAAAAGTAGGCAAACCGAATCCACCATAGAACTTGGTATTAGAGTATTTATAAATGTTGGATGATGTACCTAATTTCAGGTTTAAAAAATTTTCAAAGCGTCCTAGAAACTTTAAAACGGGCAAAACGTGATTTAGGGGAGATCCTGAGCTCATTGGAATACATTGATTCAGATTCAATTAATTGTGTATTGGATAATCTAAACCTAAAAAACCCGATTGGGGACTATCCGTTTTACATGCTAATTGAAGCATCTGGGTCAAACGAAAATCATGATGAAGAGAAGCTCACCCAATTTCTCGAAGATATTTTATCTCATGGGGTTGTGGAGGATGGAACTGTTGCATCCGACTCAACTCAAATGCTGGTACAGATTTATTTAAATTAACTTAAATTCCTATTAAAAATAAAACTTAAAAACAGCTGGAGAACGTAATTTGTCGCAATCGTCCTCTTGTATAATATATGACGTAACGAAACGCAATAATTACTGAATCCTGAAATTCCTCAATTACCTGCATATAGTTTATGCGTTAATTTTAGTACCTACCTATACAATGCATGTGTATCGATTCAGGCAATTTGGGGACTTCGAGAGAGAATAGCCGAAGCTCTACTGCATGATGGTTATGTGTACAAGTATGACCTGTCCGTCCCTGTGACTACGTTCGATGATTTTGTGCAAGATGTTAAAAAACAAGTTGGAACTGATGCCATTCGTGTAACTGGCTACGGCCACCTGGGTAAGAAACAGGACACGCGCATTACTAATTTATTATAAAAAAAGGTACTAGCTCTAAAAGGTTATCTTCTAGAGCTGACCTGACTTTTGACCTCCAACTATTTTTACAAATTTCAGGAGACGGAAATATACATTTAAATATTACATCGAAAGAGTACAACCCGAAGCTGACAGCAAAAATAGAGCCATTTGTCTACGAATGGACTGCAGGAAAAAATGGGAGCGTGAGTGCTGAGCATGGATTAGGATTTAAAAAACGAAATTGCATTCATTTTTCGAAATCACCAGAGTCTATTCAAATGATGAAGTCAATCAAACAACTCTTTGACCCTAATCAAATTCTGAGCCCCTACAAAGTTTTACCCGACTGCTAAGAAAGTATTTAATTAATTATTACTAGTGCGTGTGTGAAAATAAGAGGCAACAATAACATCTGTGATTTGAATTAATAAAATATAACAAAACGTATATTTAAAAAATTATAAGATTGTACACTCATATATAAAATACAAAATTATTATTATCTTTTCATTATTTTTATTCATCCTGCCTGCCACACAACTAAGTCATTCAAATGTTATACTACTACACCAGACCAGGACTCTGGACCAGATTCCAGTAATAAACAAGATCAAATACGAGCTTCACATTACAAAAATCCTAGTTTAAAATATGCAACGTCTTTCATGCAACAGACATCAACAACAAAAAATGTTTTCAGTTTTTTAAAATGTAAAAAAAAAAATCTTGAAATAAGGTTATCATAATTTTAAGTTTAAAAAAACACGGGCTAACTAGAAGAATGATATATACCCAAACGTGTACAAATGAGTTACGCTAACGTATGCAAAGTACTTAGTAAGTACTGTGACTTAATCATGCAAGTTATAAGGTTCAAAATCGAAATTGGCAAAGGAAAGTTTACCTCTTCGGGTTTCTTTCGGCTCTGGAAGATAGAAAAGAACATCTTGCTGGAAGCACAAGTAACTCCTTTGGTCATCTGCTGTTGTGTAGGCTGTAAATTTGAATGTGCTACTCTTCCCAATCTTGGAATTTGGATTATAAGTAGAGGTTTTACTCATTTTCATGTAGTCTACATTGTACACCTTTTGGCCATCCTCTAGAAATGCTTCTTCCCTAATCCTTGCTACGTAATTTGCGTTCGGATTCTTAGTCTTGTATTTAGGCTTTGCCCTACAAGATGAGTCAGCAGTATTACTTGGATGAGCATTTCTGAACGGCAAATGTTGGATTCGATCCACTTTGACAATAGCATAGCCTGAAGCATGAGGTACACCTTTTTCAGCATTGTTGCAGCCTACCGTTGTCTCATCAAATGGCTTCCAATTCAAGGACGAAAGGTCAATGTTGGGTGTCGTGGACGGAGTAGTCATTGGAAGTGAAGTGTAGGTGAGGGTAGTGCCACATTTTGAAAACTTTAAAGGTGTAATTTCAATTGCAGCAACTAGTTTTGAAGCTATTTGATGGCAACTTGGAGCACTATGATTAGCCGGTTCCGGTTGAGTAGACAATTGGCTGCCATGTAGAAGAACGCTTGATATTTCGCTTCGTCCGTCCTTATTGTCGTCATTGAGCAGCGAATCTATCTCTCTACGCAATTCTTCCATGGGTTCCCTTGCAACTTCTGACCTGAAAGCATAGTCAGCTACTTCCTCTACTGGAGATAGAAATGTATGATCGGGAATGTTGCTCCCCACGGTGCCACTCGTGCTCTCTATGCTTTTCCCATTTGTAGAGCTTTCTGAAACTACTGCAGGAGCTGATGTTGAATCTAGAGTTGCAAAAATTATAAAATATGGAAAACGAGTATCGGAGAGATAGTATAGGAGGATATAGTCGGGCAAAGTGTCCAAACCCTGCGTGTGTACTTGGTGGCGGGGACATGCAATTGTTTGGACACCATGCCCAACTATCTCGACTTTAAAATTCGACAATGCAGACGTTCAGAAAGGATAGTGAAACATAATTCATAATATAAGACCTTATACCACTACATGTTTAAAACCTCTCACCTGAATGTTCAAACGGGATAGGAGAGGGTGAGTAAGCACCGACAACGTCAATTTCACCATCGCTTTCATTATCAATTCCAGCCTTAGTAACATCGGTGTAGGAAAGGGAAGAACGCATTTCTTCAATTTCTTGACTGGCATTTGCAACTCTGCTGTTGTTGGCTCGAGAAAATGGCACAGGTCGCAGATCCGAATTTTTTTCATTAATGCTTTTATGAAGTTGAGAAACGCTTTCATCAATTCTGGACATCGGAGGAGAAATGACATCAGGTGAAAAAACATGGGGTTGATTGCCGAACTGCTGGAAATTCGGAAATTGCTGCCACGGGTTTAGATTATCACTGGAAGAAGAGCTGTGATCAGGGGAGATCCCGAAGCGATTCATGAGATGAGTCGAGTTATCGTTGCTGCTATTACTGAATGGATGAGAAGCACTTCGAAGCCCAGATACTGAAGAAGAAATCGTATCAGCTGGAAAAATATGGGGAGAAAAACCAAACGGTTGATAATTGCCAGATCGCTGTAATGGATGTGGGTTATTATTACTATATGAATTTTTATCGGAGTGACTACAAAAAACACTCATCAGGTCTGTGTGGCTGCCGTGGTTGGGAATATCTACGTGTTGGGCCCCACCTACCAGCGACCCCGCCCTGGTACCCTGAACTTTCTGCTCAGGTCGAAATTTTGGGCTTCCACTCGTGACAACGGCGTCATTTGAATTTAAATGATCTTGCGACTGCTGCTCCTGCTGTTGATACTCCATAGATAGGATCTTTCTCTGCAGATAAATGACAAGGTTACGTTGATACTCCACAAGCTGATCCTTCTCTATTAGTGCTTTCCACATCTGCTGACTTTGAGCCATTTCAAAGTTATACACCGTCTTGAGATCAGTAAGCTGATTTGATAGAAGTGCTAACTGCAAAGATTGCTCTCGACAGATAACTTCATACCTTCTTAGTTCTGATAAGACTTCTTGGTGTGACAACGAGGATGAAGATTCAGTTGACGTTGAAGTCGGTGTGGGTTGTAGAGTCGAAAGTACCTTGGGATTTTGCTTACGCTTCTGTACTTTAATAAGCGGAGGAGAAATTGAAGTGATGCCTGAAGTGGGCAGTTGTGACTGCGGGGAGGTCACGTTAAAAGTCAGTGCTGACGTTCTTTTCATGATTGTATAATCGGTCTACAAAAATGGCATAATTCCAGTATTACATGAAAATTCCATCTCCATTATTAGAATATATCAAACGAAAGGAAGAAACAAGCCAACTTAGCTGTTTTAACAGTTAATGTATGCATTTAAATATATGGTAAATATTATGATATACCTGTATCTAAGTAGAATTCTCACTGAAATTTTGATTTTGTAGATTGAAGATAGAAAATAAACTCTAGGTTTGAATTAACTCCATAAAGCCAAATAATAGCAAGTCATAAATGATAAGTGATGATATCGTCGTCCATCGTCTAAGGCTAAGGCTCGTTAACTGTTCAAATTGGCACTTGGAATTGGACACAACTAATTTAAATATTATTAAAAATAAACTTACAATGCCATACAACAAAATATAGGAACCAGGAACATAATATTAAAAGTAATTCCGGATTAAAGCGACTGTATAATTTGATTACAACTACAGCAATTCTACATCAACGTAATTAATTACATTAAGACGATGCTTCCGTTGTCCGTTCTTAATCTTGGCTGCTATTACCCTCAATCCTGAATCCTGAGTAGTGTGATGCATAATATACTTGCACTGATTTTTTTGCTTACATCCACATCCACAAGTTACAAGACACCCTGTAAAAACCCTGGACTTTGGCATTTAGTGCAAAAGGTAGCAACTTGAAGGTCAGAAAATCTGATATGCAATAAAAAGCGCACTAAAATAATTCCCACCCACATCCCATGGAATTATACTATTAACCGTCATCGACTCTTGCCGGGTTGCCGGTAGTATTACAAAAAATTCGTTAAATACATTGCATTGCATTTGCATTGATCTGGAATCTGGAAAAATTCGTCGTTTATTTAAAAATGACGTATGGCGCCTTTCTTTTATTAAGGATGCAAATGCAGAATCCTGTTCGGTTTTGCCAACAAAGGCACACGAGGGCATCACAATCCATAGTTAAAGATACGATTCAAAGGCTCTTTTGTTTCTTTTTTGTTCCTATTTTCTTAATCAAAAATGACAAAGCATCTACTAAGTAACTATTATAGATTGTAACACTTAAATAGTAGTAAGTGCATACTTAAGTAGTATATTTTTCTTAATTGAGCATACGCAATATGCATAATATATTATGTATATGTAAGTAACCAGATAACTTTTGCAATTAAGAGTGAAGACAAATTAAGATTAAGAGTAAAAGAGAAGCCATATTATAATCACACATTAGTCATGGTATTTTAGTTAATCAAAACCATGCTCACTGTCTGGACGAAGGAATTACTTTTAGGCAGCAATTTGCTTTCGGCTTCCATACAAAAACAATCAAACCATTTTAATTTTATTGGTGGTTTTCTTTCATAAAGCAAAATGTTGTGTTTAAGTACATGTTTTAGAAATGTTCTTTTTACTTGATTCAGAAAAGTTCAAAATGTTATAATATTATTATTATTATTAGGGTTTTTATTAAATCATTTAAAGTCCGAATTAGGATTACACATACACAGTAAAGTCACAATTACATGATTGACTCACCGAAAACAGCGTAATTAATTTCAATAGGTTACCAATTAACATGAAATTTGGATTATAACTACTTAAAAGCTATAACATGTAACAAGCAGGTAAATTTTGGGAGGAAAAATCAAGAAGCCCGGCGACATATATCAAGCGCATCGGAAAACAGAATTTACATATGGAATCATTCGATTCTTAACTGCGTTACAAGTTAATCATAATCTGGTGATTTGAATTAATTAAGCTTACAATTATATTTAACTAACATAGGAATTGTAGATTTTTTGTACCTTTCAGTGCTACAACTTATTAGACTGTATTTGTTATTGAGCCTGTTTGATCTACAATTAGTTCTTTCGTACTTTTTTAGCCAATTGGAGTATCTACTGGATTTAACAAGCTTATTGCCAAAATTGACTAACAGTTTTTTGTACCTATCTTCTATCTTTGTCAATTGTAAAGCCGAGGCAGTTATTTCATAGTTTGAATTACTAACATACTTATTTATTATAATAGACCAGCAACGTTTTTCGATTGAGGTAATTTTGTTAAGTAGATTCTTTGGGATAGCCGTACTCCATACGACCGATGCATATTCTAAAATGCTCCTGATGTAGGTTTTGTACACACTTGCGAGTTGTTTTTTGGAAAAGCCAAAATATTTTAATTTTCTCAACATAAAAATTTTTTTTGAAGCGTTTTTCACTATTTTATCCACGTGATCTTCCCATTTCAGCGAGTTATTAATTTGTACTCCCAGTAGTTTAGCACAGTTAACAATAGGTACAGGCTCATTATTGATTGTGAGGACTAAATCACTGTATCTTTTGTCTTTGGAAAAATCAATGATCATTAAACAGCACTTGAGCGGGTTCAGCTTCATTTTGAGCTCTGCTGCCCACTTGCAAAGGTCATTCAGATATTCTTGCATCACAGGAATTGACCCATATTTGACAATTTCCGCTAAGGTGAGATCATCCACGTACCCGTTTAAGAGATTCTTAATATGGTTTGGTATGTTTTGGTATTTTTCTTCGAAGTTTGTAATTAAACGGTTGATTAATATAATAAAAAGTAACGGGGCTAATTTGCTACCCTGCGGGGTACCGTTGAAAATGTCCGAGAATTCAGAGAGTGTTTCACCTTCTCTAACACACTGTGTCCGATTGTGTAGGATTAATATTTAATAATAATTACATGTTTTGAGAAAAGTGTTAAATATTTTATTTCCATGTTCTTGAAATGTGGAAAAATAATTTATTTTGAATGTTTTTTAAATGTCAAAATATCCTTTTTACACATTTTTAAAACCCGAAAAATGTTTTATTTAATAATAAAACATGTTTTGAGAAAATTCAAGCAGCAGGGGGCTACCGCTCGCCGCATTATCCGTCCCTGCAGTGCTGTCTGGATTTAATAAGTTTGGATTACTTTGGATAATAGTTTGTTTAAGGGTATTATTAACTATTTACTTCAGCATGTGGTTAATAAGAATTAAAACTGTTGATAATAATAATAAAATTACAATAATTAAAAAATAAAAATAAAGTAATATTTAGATTTAGTCCAAGCTCAGGGCTCAGACATCCAGACTGATTATCACTGTGTGCATATAGGTATATAGGATGCTACCGCTTTCTTTATCCAGTGTCATATTACCCATTCAGCCATTCACCTATCCCCGTCCCCTGCCTAACAGTAGTGAGTACTTTCTCCAGGCAACCAGAGTAACGACATATCCCGTACAAACACTGAGCCGGATAGGATTAGCAGGCAGCCTTTGGTTGTACATCCAGCGAACTGGCTGAACGCTTCGTCGATTCCACGGCGCCGCTAAGCTACAGCCCCAGCTGCCTGTTTTTTACCTATTATATTATTGACGCGAGACGAAGAGTCCCTTGCGAGGGTTGGACATTCCGTTAGTTAACACGTGCGAGAAGGGGCGGAGAGAGGACTCTGGGTCTCGGCGTCAATATACATAATTTTAATTTGGTACACTTTTGAAGTACTGAGCCGATTTGGACGAGTGATAGCTTATTTTAAAGCCCCTGAAAAAATAAAAATCCGGTATTTTCTTTTCTGACTTCGGGCCTATACTACAATTTTTAGAGGTTTTTTTCGAAAAACAAAACCGGTTTTATTCTACGAATTTCCAAAACGATTAAAATATCTCCCTGAACTCGAAACTCGAACATATTTAGATTTAGATACATCATCACCGTTCGAATGGTGCATCATTTTTGAGCCTATACTTGATTAACTGGTCAAAAACCCTTTATGATCTCGGAATGATTTTTGCGGGAACTTCAAATTGTCTCCTATCACTGTTAGTGTTACCTTATGGGAACATTGGGAACGGGGACGGACACAAATGATGCCATCAATTCAAAAGTAATAAAATAATGTTGAGGGTAGGTCATACTTTCGCAAAACATGACACTACTTTAAACATGGCCATAGCCCCAGAAAATAATACATGATAAAGAAAGTAGGTATACCTACATACGTACATTATTACATGATTGATAGAAAACTGCTCTCACTAGTCAATTTAAACATTTTAAGAGCAGGACATTTTTGAGGACGTTTCATTCAATTCATTCCATTCTATCAAAAAATATATAAGTGGAGCCCATAGGCATACTACATACTACATGCAGCATTATTGTAAGCGCAAGTGTCTATAAATTACATATGTCTAAGCGAGCCCGCGTAGCTCAGTGCTTACTGCACTGATGTCTATGAACATGAACCTGCTGTTTAAGCAAATGCTCGCTTCAGGTCTTGGTGATCGAGACCAGCGGCGGTGGCAAGTTTTCCCACTGGGTTTTCCTTGTCCACAAGGCAGTGAAGGGCTCGGCGGCTCTGAACGTCAATGTAAAATGAAGTTCGCCATAGAAGTAGGCCCGGCTAATGTTGGAAAGACAAAACCTGTGTGATGGCACAGTGCAAGAAGTGAATTCGAGGTCGGGCACCCTGTAAGAACTGCGGTTAAATCGGGGCAACCTCAAATTTATTTTTTTTTTAAATTACATATGTCTACGTCAGGGGTGGCAACCTTTTTTGACCGATATGCAAATTTTCCAAAATAATTTAGGGCTAGTGCAAATTGATTTTGAAAACAATTTGCTGATTATTTTGCCCATTTTTCTCCTGTACTACACTAAAAATAAGACTTTAATTTGTCTGTTGATTTAAAAATTAACCAATTTAACTCGTCGTTTAGTGTAAGATCAAAATAAGCACATAATTTTATCAGTTTTTACCTAAACTTTTATCGTTTTCTAAAATTGAAACACTCTCGCGTGCAAATAGTTCTTTGGCGTGCAAGGGTTTGCACGCGTGCAGTTGGTTGCCCATCCCTGATACGCCATAAGCAAAAAATAATATAAGTCAATGCAAAAAGGTTAGATATATATGAATCTTAGGTGTGCCCCACAATTCATTTTCACATTATATTAAAGCTGATTTTACTCAAACAAAACAAAAGAATGCTACAAAATTCAGTTTATATTTTTCCAAGTCAAAACTACCAACTATGTACTGAACTGATCACTGAGTAGCATTTAATTACTTTGAATTTACTTTGACTTTACTTACGCAATAAAATCCACACATGGAGACTTATACCGCTCTGACAACCCTACATAATTGTGCATCATTAGCGTTAATTCGTACCTCGAATCGTAAACGTGTGATTAATTGATCGAGTAATTACTAATTATGTATTGTAAACCAACTGCCAAATTTGAAATTAATTCATTCCCATAACAAAATATTGAAACTTGTGGACCGGGAAAAATGTGGACTGGTACCATACCGGTACAAACTAGTTGTGACATTTCTGACCAGCACCGATTTTAAATAGATTCGAGGTAGATGCAGTATCTTGTAAAAATTGTTCTCGGCAGATCCAGAAGTGGTATGGTAGTTAAGTCCGAAAGGTGGCCATTCGTTAGAATTAGAACCCTATAGAAAATAAGCATCCCATAGGAAATTATGTGTAGTTAAAATAGTATTTACAAACTTATGCTATGCCTTTACAAAAGTCTCCTTTCAAAGTTTATTTTTTCTGGGTTTTTTCACTTTTACGACAGGTAAAAGGACGCGTAAAAACAGTCCAAGCCAAGCAGGAGTTAAACGAGAGCTACTTATGTAAGTACCTATATACTTTTTCTGAATTAATACTAAATATCCTTGTCATATGCGTCCTATGTTGTCCTACTAGCAAAACTAGCAATGTTTTACCAAGAAACCATTGACGGGGAAAATTCCAGAAAATCTTTTAAGTTTTTCCTACAGTGCTGCAAGGCAGTAGGAATGACTAGAGAATTTTGCTAAAACCATGAATTTTAACCATGCTGGGGGTGCCACTAATGAAACGTTCGTCAGGAAACTTTGCCAGTCGTTATGTAGTATCTCAACTTATATCTGTAGAAAATTTCACGAATTGGGGAAGGTACCTAGTACAGTTTTTTTAGTAGCTATACTTTTATTCTTTTTCCATTTTTGACGAAACTTTCATTGGCCGAGAACTGTCGATTTCAGGAATAAACGTTTTGAAAATCTGAAAAAATAAGAAACGTTTTGGATCTATTTGCTATATAAAGACCGACTAATTCAAGTCTAAGAGTCATTTTAAGTCTTGACTGCCGTCGTGGAAAGTACTTCCTGTCCGTCTTGCTCTGCTACAGATTCAAACCGCGAAGAAATACCAGTACCAGGATTCATTTATTTACTGAAAACAAGATTTTAGTACATTCTGTGGTCTGTTCTGGGATTCGCCAGTTGTTCGTCTTCTGGATTTAATTCAACTGTGATTCCTTTCTGCCAGCCAGTTTATATATAAGGTAAACAATAACAACTATTACAACCGGTTGTTGCATTTGTTATATTTTTCGAATTTTATTTTCACAGTACAGATTTTTTATTTGATCAGGGCCGGACGAAGGAATTGCTTGTAGGCAGCAATTTGTTTCCATACAAAAACCACCATTTTGATTTCATTGATGGTTTCCTTTGGTTTAGTAAAATGTTGTATTTTTACATGTTTTAGAAACATTTAAAATGTTGTGTTTACTTGATTCAGAAAAGTGCAAAATGTTTTATTTGCATGTTTTTGAAAATTGTTAAATATTTATTTTGCAAGTTTTTGAAAAGTCAAAATACTCTTTTTACATAATATTTTTGACAACTTCCATTCTTCTAATTACAAGTTTCTGAAAAGTGCAAAATCTTCCAATTACACGTTTTTTGAAAATTCAAGCAGTTAGGGCTGCCTATACGCTGGCCGCCTTATCCGGCCCTGTCTTTGATAGAAGTACCAGTTAGTATATACTGACTCTTACAAGTAATTATTTTAAGTTTTTAAGCTTCTATAATTCATGAAATTACTAGACATAAATTAAATTTTGTAAAATGAATTACAGTAAAATTATATTATTGGTGTTAGTATCTGCGAAGATTGTAATTTCGGCATCCATGAATTTAAGATTAGTGAAGTGAGTAATAAATGTATTTAATTCGATATTATTTATTTTTGTCCTTTAGAGGAGGCTTGATTGAACCAAATATGGAGCTGGGTGAGTCTTTATTTCTCCCTGGTGGGGACGTTGAAAGATTCTGTCTAGAAATCACCCGTGAGGATATTAATTCAGTAAAGCATGAGACTATGTATTCGTACCGGATGGTAAGGCACAATCCATTTATAGTTAGTATCAGTTTAAAATCTTTAAAAACAAATATTATGCTCACAATGCCCTGGCCTTATTGTGAGAATTTGGGAGTTAATATTGTAGACCGAAAAAAGCTGACACCTATTTAATTGTATAAATAAATCCACTTAAAAAATGTATTGACAATAAATGACACATTATTTTTGATCGAAAATTCAGGTTGATGACTTCATGAGGGACTACAAAAGCTTGGACTGCTCGTGCTGCGCCCACCATTTTGGGTATCAACATCGGAAGTATTCCAGTATCAAGATATGCAATTCTCGATGTCTCGCTGTTGTAGACGAAAAGCTGAAAGCGCAGTTAGTTTAAAATAAAAATTATTGTCTTGAATACATGTCTTGAATACATTATGAAGTGTAGCAGCATTATATTCCCCCCACTGGTATTTATTTAAATTAGTTTGTAATTATTTCAATTGTTTCTATTTCCAGAGCTTCGAAAATGGGAGATTACAGTATCCAACTTTTAGAGTTGTACGAAATTATGAACAATGGTCGTGTTAAAGTTGATTGCTCCCGTTCCGGTTCCGGCCCTGGTCCTAAGTCGGGTCCTGGTGAGTTTTATTTTTATGTTTATTATTATTATCCCTACCTGGCGCATTCACTACTACTTATGTCCTCGTCCTCCAATCGAACCCCTATTTAGGTGCAATCACAACTGCACATTTTAATAATGCAACAAATCATGGATATTTCATTTAGTAACTTTTATGATTTTATTTATTGTTACAGCCAAAGAGGGAAGCATGAGTGGTAATTTTGGTTATGGTGGATCGAGAGAACCATACCCTCTGGTGAATGGGATTTATGAAAATAGTTGCTATGGACCGACACCGAGCCCGCCCAAATATCCTAGGGACAAGGTCGATAAATCTAAGGGGTGGGGGCAGTATTATGATCGAAAATCTGAAAAGCTTTGGTTAGAAAATGAGAAGAAAAAGATTGAAGCATTGCTAATGGAATTTGAATCAGAAGAGCCAGACTCAGTTCCAGATGTTGCTCCCGTTCTGATAGAAGATAGGGCACATGAAAACGCTGGTACATCATCATCATCATTAACAGCTACGGAACCGGCAACGGAACCAAAACCAGATGAGCCATCGCCAGTGGCAGTGCTAGTGTCAGTGCCAGTAGGCGCGCCCTTACTGCTAAATCTAGATACCAAACCAGCCAAGCAAATTTGGACAATCTACAATCTCATCACATCCCTGGAGCTGGTGAATCAAGCCCCATGCCATATTGCTCACGTCTGGGAAATAAATAAGTTTACGATTAATGCTTCAGCGGACATTTCCAAATTGAAGGATCTCGAGTTAGAAATTCAAAAGTACTCGGATGGAGGTAATTATTAATTATTCAATTTTTTTTAAATATTTTCTTATAAACTTATAACATCATTTCATTTTCAAATTGTAATGACCATATCGTCTGTGAAGAACCAAAATGAGCCATATCCATTTTTAGCTAAAACCAATATCTACTATCTAAAAAAATATTCAAATATGTCCTGAGAGCATTTAAATAGAACAGTTTGCACTTTTCAAAAATATGTAAGTAGAAAGTTTTACACTTTGCAAACACATGACACATGGAATTAGGACATTTTGCACCATTTCAAAAACATGGAATCAGAACATTTTGCACCTTTTCAAAAACATGGAATTAGAACATTTTGCATCTTTTCAAAAACATGGAATTAGGACATTTTGCACCTTTTCAAAAACATGGAATTTGGACATTTTAATTTACACTTCAAAAACATGAAAATAGAACATTTTACGTTTTTCAAAAACCCCTAATTAACATTTTACGCGTTTTTCTCATTTTGTTTTTATGACATTTCTCATCTTGAGTGTAGCTTAAATTGGAGGGTCATTTTGGTTCTTCACAGACGATATATAAGTAACATAATGAGCCTAAATTCCGTATTATTACTTACTTAATATGAATTTTCTAATAATTTTACAGTAAGCTTAATAATATTTCAATTATTGTATTTGTATTTATAAATATTTATGTGTTATTTCTCCTTAAATTGTAGCTCCATCGCTCCATCGAGTACCAGCTGTAAATGACATTGTCTTCGCACCCCGCTCTTATAAGAATGAGATGATAATGGCCCGTGGTCGTGTGACGAAACTAAACGAGGCGAAAGGGGAAATGGAGGTTGTCTACATTGACTTGGGGGGTGAAGCAGCTGTCAGGGCTGAGGATTGTCGAGATCCATGCGATAAAATAATGGAGGTATTTTACACATCATAGATTTATTTATATGTTTAAAAAAAATATTTACCTACTAATAAAATTTGCATTTATCGAAGTATCTACTAGGCAGTACTAGGTGAAGTGTGTAAAGTACATTCGTTTAAAAATAAAAAAAAATAGTGCTTTAATTTGAAATTAATATATGTATGCTTTTCAGAAGCACCAAGTGTATGGCATGATTTTCTCATTGAATTTGACTGTTACGCCTCCGAAGAAGCAGCTTCAGCCAGATGAAAGAATGCTAAAGATTGTTGAGGAGACTACTTTGTACTTACAAACGGTAAGTTAATAGTTCTGATTTATCTAAATACATATCGTAAATTAATTTATATCAGCGGCGGACTGGCAATGCGAGTGTAATGTAAGTTTGTATTAATTGTGGCGCGCGGATTTATTTTTTTAAAGGATATTAACTCGGGTGCGGAAAATCAGTGGAGCGGAATATTGTTTCTGGATGGAGAGGGTACACATACTTTAAATTCTGTAATAGAAGAATTCATTGCTGCGAATTGTCAATTAGCGGATACAACTGCTAAGGGTAATAAGTCATCAAAATGCATCGATATCGCGGATTCCGGAGAGATTAAAGCCAAAGTGGATTCTACAACCCCGTCGTCGGTCTCAGTTACGGCTCAGGTTCAGTGTCCAGCTCCAGCTCCAGCTCCAGGGGTCCGTCAATCCGTGAAGCCGTTATCAGTTCCCCAGCGAAGAACTATCCATAACTCAAAATTTACTCCTAACCTTTATAATGGAGCCATGGTTCAGATCCAATACGCGTGGAACGATGCCATGATTTTTATTTCCTCGGTTGATGATGAGGCTGAAATGGACAAATTGGGCTTGTTGATTGCCCGACATGTTCAGACGGGTGAGAAATTTATGAAATGTCTAAATGTGTTTAAAGGTGACAATCTCCATGGAGTGAAGCAACAAAAATGTGGGCGGTCTTAATTTTATGTTTTTGTTTGTCTTTTGAGCAGCGCCGGGTATGGTAAGAAAGCCAGATGTGGATGATATTGTCATTGCCCCTTACAGCGGAGATTACTACCGAGGTCGAGTCACAGCCGTAAATGAAGAAAATGTTCAGGTCATATTTGTTGACTATGGGGATGACACTGAGGTGAACTATAGGACGCTGAAAGAATTAAGTGCTGAAATTGCAGATGTAAGAATTATAAAAGTCGCTCATTTTTTTGTAAATTAACTTTAAACATGAATGTTTTCGTAGATAGTTATGATTTCCTGCTAATAAGGACTATATGTATGTCATAAAAGCTATTCTGTAGAAAAATGGCTATAATCAAATCCGCATATGTGTATTAAATCTTTTTTCACAGCTTCCTATCTATGGTGCTGTCTTCCGAATGGCCGGAGTTCCCGATACTAAAGCATTTACCCAGAATAATGCTGAACTTTCTGAGGCTTTGATGAAAACTGGAGGACAGATAGAACTGGTATGACAAAATATACATAATTGAATTGAACTGGTGTAATTACAAGAACATAGTGGAGAAACAAAATGCCCCTTATCCATTATCCTGAGAGTGTGTAAATAATAAAACATTTAGCACTTTTCAAAAATATGTGAAAATTTTTAAAAACTTTTAAATAGAATATTTAGCATCTTTCAAAAACGTGTAATTACAGAAAAGGAATATTTTGCAATTTTTAAAAACAAGTAATTTAAATTTTACGCATTACATCTAGCGTTTTTTTAAGTAGCTCATTTTCATTCTAGCTTATAAATTAGACATAAGCCATTTTGATTCTTCACTCACTATAATATAAAAAACTTATAAAGTAAACACTTATATAATGTAATGTAAGTACTCGATATATTATTATAAATGGTGTTGTTTTAATTTAGTTTGGAGACTCATTTTATTTTGACCGTTGCCTTGTTGTATTTTAGATGGAAACAGACAAGGTTGTTGGAGAGCTAACGGGAACTTTATGGTTGAGCAATGTCGATGACCGGAATTGGAATCAAATTGCGTTGGAAATTCAGGAGGCAGAGGCAACCGCTAATAACTGATAATCATTTGCTACTGAAATCTGTACACCCTCCCAGATTACAGTTCTCATATTATGGCGTCCATCACCTAACGAACTTAATTCAATATTTTGGACGAGGAAGTAATAATGGTTAACTTCCGTTTTACATTTAAGAAATTGGTTATTTATAATTTGAGGCATTTCAATCAAGAAAACTATACGAAAAACAGGTTTTTCGGTACATTTTTCTTCTCCAGTTTTTTGTTACACAAGAATTTAAATTTTGATTTTCTGAAATTTTGTAAATGTCATCAAGATTAATTTTATTGTAGTTATATTTCATATTTATTGTTAATTCTTGTATTGCAATAGAGTTGCATTTCAATATGTACTAGTGAATTGGCAAACTACTTGCACACTAGTAACTTTCTGAGGTAGAACTTACAATTATGAATATTACAATCTGCCAATATACTTACATATTTACAAATTACACAAGTTTGACATGTATGCAGTCCAATGGTTGTGTATGTTTAATCTTACAATTAATTGAATTGTAGAAAGTTTATGGCCTTGTACTTTAACTATTTTTACGATTTTGTTAACTCACATTAGCGCTGCGAACACAAACCATTACGTTATTATTACTCTTGCTCTTAATTTAATGCTGTATCTTAGTTTGCACGAATCGCGATACGACAATGAAAATTTACGATTACTATGTTTCATGTGCTTATAATAATTTATTATATTTATTCTTCATAATAATTACTAATTACTGCCAAATAAAATCAAATTCAAAGACAGCCGTTTGCACACCGGGTCGTCACTTTCGCAGTTAAAAATTAATTACGATGCATGGTTCTTTCCTTTTCTCTAATAAATTCCTTTGAATAAATTACATTATTACTACCTATCTACATAATTTACCGGAATATTCAATTGACGCTAAAAACAATATCCACTATCTTCAAAAATATTGAAATATCACTATCTTGAAAGCACTTAAATAGAATATTTTGAACTTTTCAAAAACATGTAAATAAAACATATATTACACTTTTCAAAAATACGCAAATAGAACATTTTACACGTTTCAAAAATGCTTAATTAAAAGTTCAAGCATATGTTTCTCATTTTGTTTTTATGACATAGCTCATTTTGATTCTAGTTTAAATTGGATATGGGGGTCATTTTGGTTCTTCACAGGCGATATCATTCGAAAGGTAAGCACTAGTACTAGTAGATTCCAAATAACGGAACGAGCCTAGCGTTATCGCAAAACGTTTTTAAGATAACGGTGTTTCAACTTTTCAATTTCTCCTAAAATGTGGTGTATAGGCCACAAACTAAAAACAAAAAAAAAGTGTCTGCTTATTTTTAGGAGCTTTTAAATGATATATCACCGCTTTTGCGCTAAATTTTTAAAATTTTCAATTTATGGTTTTTTGAAACCATTTAAAAACTAATAACGTTCGTGGTTGGAACACCAAGTTATTTAGATTCGCCTTTTTGTTACTGTTCCAATGATATATCATTTTAGTGTAATTTCATTGAGTTACCGGTCGAAATCTTGATTGAATATATTATTTAAAGTTTTGGCTGGAAATTCAAAAATTTGAATTCCGAATTGTTGGTTCTATTACATTAGTTGATTAATTTGTGAAACCAAAAACACTTTGTAGTACTACGACTTAATTCCTTCCCTTAATTTACAACATGTAAATTGACAACTAAAATTTGGGGCTGCTGCCATTAAACAAGGGCTTTAGCCCTTATTTTATATGCATGATTGTATGTGGTTTTGAATGGAAGCTTCAAAATAATAATTAGGCATTCAAACTTCATTTGATGACAGTCCTGATTCTTGTCCATGCCAAAGTTGTTTTACTAACCAACATTTTAATGGGCAAAACGTCAAAAAATTTCTTTAGTTCCATTACTTCATAGGGTTACAATCTATATTTCATTTGTATTTATTGTTCTTGTAAACAGACCCAACAAAGCTGATCCAAACATAAACGTATTAATCAGTAAATTACAATTTCTATGCTATCTATTATCTATCACACTTAAATATTCAGTACAGAGGATAGGTACAGTAATATTGTGTTAAATTACGCGCAAAAAAAACTTAACAGATTATAGTTCATCAGTTATTATAGCACTACTTATGATTAGCAGATTAGTTTCATTTAAGAAAATTAAGCTCTTAACTCGGCTGTTCTTTGATAAGTGATGGCCAGGCCGGTAAGTGATGTCCAACTTCGGTAAGTGATGGCCAGGCCGGTAAGTGATGTCCAACTTCGGTAAGTGATGTCCAAAATTTTTTTTTTATTTGAAGCTCAATGAATATAAATCCACGAGAAATGAATAAATCAACTAATATAGAGTATCAGAGAACATGCGGCGATGTATGTATGTTGTGTTACTTCATGATGTATGTTAGTATAATGAACCCTTTGCAAAAGTACACGCCCTGGCGGAGCAAAAGCGAAACAGGCAATGGAAAATCATACGTATTCTTAAATGGCTTTATTTCCAATATGAGGTTTATAGGCGCAAATTAAAGATAATTGCACAATTAACACTTTAAGATCATTAAATTGGCAGTACCAGGCCTGTGGTGACCGTAAAATTGATTCTCAGGTCGACGTATGTATTTCAACGAAAACCCCGTACCATTTTTATCTATGTCTTTTTCGACATAGATAAAAATGGTACGGGGTTTTCGTTGAAATACATACGTCGACCTGAGAATCAATTTTACGGTCACCACAGGCATGGTACTACCAATTTCATGATCTTAAAGTGTTAATTGTGAATTTATCTTTGATTTTAGACTATAAACCTCATATTGGAAATTAAGCCATTTAAGAATACGTATGATTTTCCATTGCCTGTTTCGCTTTTGCTCCGCCAGGGCGCGTACTTTTGCAAAGGGTTCATTAATGAAGATATTGAGAATTAATCATTTTATTTCAAGACCACGAGGAAGGGTAGCAGAATGGCAGTTTTCATTCTATATTTAATGTATACAATATAATAATAACGAAATTATGTAAATAGGTAAAAATAAATACAATAACAATATATATATATGTATATATATGTATAAATATATTTATAATAAAACAATCAACAGTTGACCTATATTTTCGCTTTGAAGCTCATTGGTTTTAGTTAGTTCAGGATTACTGTTACGGCTACATATTTGCTTGTAGCCACCTATCGAAGTTTGTTATATTTATGGTTAGGTTAGGTTTGGGGGGGGGGGGGGGTGGGGGGGGGATGGAAGAACTGACTGGAAACGGTTAGGTTATATTTTTCCCTCGGCCGCCGGAGGCGGCCCCGCCGAAGGCGGGAGGGAAAAAAATCTTATAGCACTAATAAATAGCATAACTAGCATGTATGGAGTACGAAATTGTCCAAAAATGACGTCATAGTTAGGATCAATAATAAGTCTTCTTACAGGTCCTATGCTAAAGTTAGCTATTTACTATTTACGCAACGGTTATGCTGATGGCTGAGTGGTCATAGGGCCCAAGAAATGGGGATTTTTCGATAACGTCATTTATGGATGGCTCCTAATAGAAAAGCAACAGAACATCGACGAACTCTAGGAATTTTAATCTTTTTCAGCGGGGAAACCAAATCTTATACGTTGGGCGTTGGGATATACGTTATTTTTTGATGGCAAATGGTTCAGGTTCAGTCTTCAGTCATCAGTATTGTCAGCATTGTTTAGAGAAGTTGGGAAGTACTAAAAAAAGTAGTTAGTGCTATCAACTATACTTTTCATCTATTTTGTTGTTTGTAACAAAATGATATAAATTGCAATTTATGAGTAAGTTTAAGTCAAATTTATAGTTCGCTAATCCAGCTAGCCCCAGACTCCAGACTTGCTGACTGCTAATAAGCTTTTGAAATAAGTTAGTCAACTGACTAGTGACTGGTGATTTCTGAATCTTTTTATTAATGATAACTAATAAAATTCCTGTCGTTGCTTCTGCAGCAGACTGCAGGCAGCAGGTTAAGGTTTCTAGTTTCTAGATTTTAGGACAGTATATGAAATTACTTATTAACGTCCAGTACCAGTTACGTGGGTGAAGTTTCAGTGTTTTTGTTTACTATAAGGCAAAGGAATAAGGAAAATCTAAGGAAGTCTTCCGATGTTCTAATTGTGGCCGGCTGGTTAAATTCGTATGAGTTGAAAACTTTTGAAACTCAAAGTTGCAGAATCAGTAGATGAAAAACCGAACTTTTGACTTTACAAACAAAAATGCAACCTTGTTATACTTACATCGACTCGTATCAGATATAACTACATCCAGTGACCACAATTATATAGGCACTCTCTCCTCTCCCCAGTCCCAGTCCCCAGCAGTAGTGATCAAAATGGTCTGGTCTGGTCCTAATTTTATGGTCTGGTCTGGTCATATGAACATCACCGGACCAGACCAGACCAGACAATTTGGGACCGGGAAACCTTAAAAAAAAATTACACAAGAAATTATACCTAAACTTTTTCTACGGATTTTATGAAAAATAAATACCACTTGACTTAAAAAAATTATTTTAAATGTAAATATATAAATACATGTTTACATAAGTAATTCAACAAAATAGAGCAGAAAACAAAATTATTTTGCTGGATTCCCTTACAAACTTTGCATATGGTCGGACCATGGAAATCTGGTCTGATCTGGTCTGGTCCGAAATACTTGGACCAGACCAGACCAGATCGCACCAGACCATTTCGATCACTACCCAGCAATATAATTTCAAGTCATAAGTTGTCAGTCTTACCTTTGGTAGTTTCTAGTGAACATTCTTTTACTACAACATTTTTGCCACAAGCTTCGTTTAATTATAAAAAATGCTATAGAGCTGATGCGTACAACTGAAATTAATTTTTGTTTTATGTGTTTTACTGGGTTCGGGATATTGTGACACTGTAGATAAGATGGGGCAAACATCAGAATCTGGAGAGAAATATCTGGAGTTGAAGGAAGAGGGCATTAAATCATCAGTTGATAATGAATGTACACAATTGTACACTCAGGTACCATGCATTTTTATTATAGTTATGCTGATTACTTAACTTGCATTAATTAATATTCCTTTATCATTTATTTATATAACACTTTGAAAAACTAGTGTAACTAAAATCAGGATTGGAGTTGATATACTTTATTGGATAGTGTTATATATGATCGGGATCGATATATGCATTAACATAATCGATCATCGATCTACCAACATATATTGAACATAACATTTTATTTGACTCCATAGGTTGATAACATCCTTAAGGAATTCAAAGCTTTGGACTGTTCCTGTTGCGGGGTTCATTTTGGATATCAGCATCGTACATATTCCAATATCAAGATCTGTAACCCTCAGTGCTTGGCTATTGTGTATTCCAAACTAAGAGCACAGTAAGTACCTAGTAGTTTTTCAACTAATGTATTTTTTGAGCATCACTATCATGAGCTTGCATTCAAAACTTGTATTACATTCGTTGGTGTATTTTGAATTTAGTTTATGAAAGTTGTAATGTTAAAATATGTGTATGTGGATACACACTATTACTTACTTTATTTATCTAGAAGAAGAGGTATCCAAACCGATAGCCTAAAGAACAAAAATATAAGAGCTGAAGATATTCCACCTGATACCAGTACATGTCTTTTGGAGTCCTCACGAGATACGAAGTGCAGCGTTCCTTCTGCCAGTAAGTACTCGTTTGTTCCTTCTATGCCTTCTATTGGTACTTCCAGATCCAGAACGTAATCGATCGTAAATTCTTAAATTATTAATGTCGCTGTGTTAAATTAGCAATAATTATAGTGTTGAAATTTCTCTGGATGTTTTTGATTTTTATAGCGGAATGGGAAGCTACAGCTGTGCATATCAGACCAAGTGAAAAGTGTCCACAAGTGAAAGAAAACCCGAAATATGCTAGTCCAATAAGTCATCACAACGGTTGTAATACTACTGGGTATTCAACTGGATCAGATGGTGGTGTTTGTCGTCCGCCTGGACTTTCTAGCTATGACGGTGGCGTTTCTAGTTTGGAAACGAGGAGTGTTTATGAGCTGGAACGGAATTCTAAAGATTCTTTGGTAGGAAAGTGTTGGATAATGTTCTACTTACCTTACCTACGTAAATTATAATTACGTACTTGGTCTTGGTCAACATTTTACCTTTTTTACAGCTTGAATTGATATATTTTGAATGGCCGTTTTGTCTGGTCAAACTTGGTTATTGTTTTCCAGATTTCTATTAAGTTCATGCATATTTCATTGTGTATCTTGTGTTTAGGATCAACGGCATCTCAAAGAAGAAATAGATGTAAGCCTGAAGGACACAAAGGAAGTGGAAGCTTGTTCTGATGCCAACCTACGAGAAGCACGCAGTGTTCGCACATGCGAAAAAGCATTGAAACTGGAACTGGAAAATGGACCAGTTCGAGCTCAAACGCAAGTAGAAAAGAAGAAGAAATCTGATGACACTCCTATTTTTATGCCAGCTTCATTGGTGCGACAAATGACAGTGACCCGAAAACCAAAACCAATACCAATAAATAAAATTTGGAGAAAAGACGACATCGTCCTATCCTTAGCATTTGTAAAGAAAGCCGCGTGCGTCGTCTCCTTTATGTGGGACATAACCAAGTTTACCATAAATGCTTCAGCTGATGTTAAAAAAATTAAACAACTTGAATCGGACATTGCAGAGTATTCGACCTCATGTAAATAGCAACATGAATTTTTTCTTACAATATTAATAAATATTTTTTGACAGCGTTTAGTTATATAAAAAATGAATCATAATACATTTTGTAGAATCCTATCTTCATTTATCTGACTAATAATTAATAACTTGGAATTTTTAATTTTCGGTTGTATAGCACCACCATTTTCCCGAGTGCCTGCTGTTGACGATATTGTTTTCGCTCCCTACGATGGAGTTATGTATCGTGGTCGAGTGGATGAAGTGCAAGAGACTGAAAGTAAAGTAAACGTAATTTTTATTGATTTTGGTGATAGTGCGCTTGTAAATTTGGAGGACTGCCGCGAGCCCTGTGATAAAATTATGAAGGTATTACATGAATAAAATAGTTTCAATTCTTAAATAATCGATTTAAATGCCCACAATTTTGACATTTTGTGTTTCTCCAAAAATTTCTATTGGATATAAATTTGACTTTATTAATCTCGTAATTAAATCTTTATTGAATATAATAGAAACACCCACTGTACGGTATGATTATAACCTTGCGTGTCAGTGCTCCTGTTCCTTCAGTTATTAAGATAAGCAAGGAAATCCAGAAGATTGTTGATGAGGATACTTTTTACTTGCCAGCCGTAAGTTTTAGTTTATTGTGATGTGATGATTACAATTTTGCATTGAAATAATAGTATTATGCTATTGTCAAGGATGCCGTTGCTCATAATTACTGCTACTTTTGTTTGCTTGTTAGAAGTTACAGCCGCAATTGAATGGGGAATGGAGTGGAATAACTCTGGCCTTGGATAATGATGGAAAGAAGACACTTAATGATGTATTGGAAGAATTTATTGTTACTCATTGTCTAGCTCCAGCTAGGAATGAGCCAGCAGAACCTTTTGTCTCTGTTCCGCATCCAAAAAAAGTTTCTAGGCAATCTTTCCCACTCCCACCTGCAGCACCAACTTTTGTCCCTGAAATCGACCGATTAACTAATAATTTTTCTGCAGGAAAAGAAAAAAGTACCCGAAAAACCATTCATGATTCAAAAACTTCACCCAATATGGTCAATGGAGCTGTGGTTCGAATCAACTTTGTGTGGAACGATGCAATGATTTCTATTTCAGCTGAAGATGACGATGACGGATTGGCGCTTATGTCTGAGTTGGTTGCAGAACATGTTAAAAATGGTAAACAAAAAGTGTATTTTTTTTGCTGAGAATAATATTACCAAAGAGAGAAATATTTATCTCCTGGAAAGAAATGTGTATTTGTCATAAACATAAATAACAAAAATATTAATATATTTCGTGTACATTTTAAAAGCTCCGAATATGGCCAGAATACCAGATGTAGACGAAATTCTTATTGCCCCCTACAACGGTTTTTACTACCGAGGCAGGGTCACGGCTATAAATGGGGACATGGTTCGGGTTAGATTTGTGGACTGGGGGGATGACACTGAAGTAAGCTGCAGTGAATTGAAGGAATTGAATAATGAAATTGCCCAAGTAAGTAATAAACTATTCATTTAATTTTGAATACGAATATTCCTGGGTAAAATCAAAATGTATCTTCACTTTCATCGTAGCAAATTTGTTTGCTACTAATGGTATTACTTAAACGAAATTATTACGATTACGAAAACATACAAAAGATGAGAATACTATTTGTTAGAACTATGTTTGTATAATTAGATAACACACCTATTATTTCTTAACAGAGCCCTATTTACGGAGTCGTTTTCCGAATGGCTGGAGTTCCCGACACTAACCAGTTTACTCAATATAATACTGAGGTTGCTACTGCTTTGACATTCGGGGGACAGATTGAGGAGGTATGTCATGTTATTGTTTACAGTTTTAACAAACTAGTCGTTGTGTAAGTTTCTGTTTATTGTATAGAAAGGAGTCAAAGGAGAAATAATTTGCCTTTTTCATGTACCTTAATGATTCTCAGGTGGAAACGGGCAGCAAGGTTCCTGGAGAACTCACAGGGAAATTATGGGTGGGGAATGACAGGACTTGGAATGATATTGTGTTGGAAGTGATGAAGGGAAGCGGTAAATAAAAATTGAAGTAATCCAAAAATTTCCGTCTGTGCCAGCGCATACTTATCTCAATATGACACTATCAAAATTTTAATTTTAATGTGAAAAGGAAAGTCTCCACTTTTTTGTGTACAATTGGATTTACAAAGATGGCGAATTTTGAATCATTGTTTAGACATAATTTAAAAACTTTTGTTTGTTTCTGTACTTACGTTAAAGTTATTTTTATTTTGATATTATTTTTGATTTTTCTATTTTGAACTTACGTAAATTGTCGTAAACTGGAACGGAAGTACGACGCGCATTTTTTATTGTATAATACATATAATTGCGTATGAAATAATGCTGAAGAAGCTGACGAACAATATGGATTAACCAACTCGGCCGACAAAATTACGAAGGGTACTATTGGTGAAGTACGCAATCTTTACCAGTACCCTTCGTACTTAGTCACTTTCATTCCCTTCGCGGGCTACTGATTCAAAATTTGACCTGAGAATCAACCTTATATGGTCACCACAGGCATGGCATTGATGGTAGATATCTTAACTGTGTACTGTAATTTCGGAACAAGCCAAGAAATATAACAATGCAAATTAAGGAAGCGAAAATAATTGCCACTAAATGCATGCAAACAAGGCTTTGACAGTGGATCGCATTTTGATTTTTAAGTTGACTAAGCATTTATTTATGTCATTGTTTCGCAAATAAATTATACGCTTTAAAACATGTCTACGCCAATTTATCACAGGGAAGCTTGACTTTACGTAAGTTATACCAAATCACGTGTTTCAGACGCTCGAACAAAATACGGCAAGACTCCAAGTGGGGCATTAAAGTTTTCCAGTAAAATAGGACCCTGGTAGGTGACAGAGTCACCTCCGACCCACTTGCCCCGTGGCAGATAAATATTTCGGGAAGTTGCCCCTTCAACGAGAACTGGAGCCACAACAATCTCGTCTCCTAACAAATATTCTACGAAAAATGGGGACAAAAACAAATTTCAATTATTGTGCTTTCTTAGTGCTTAGCGCTAAAATCCATAAAGGGTTAGACCTACATAGTGACCTATATTCTTTATTCTTTACCTTTATAAGTAATTAAGTGTATGTACCTACATAGGTACTTCGTATAGGTCTAACTTACGATTATCAATAGTGTAAGTGTTAACGTCCGTTGGATCTGCCCACCACATTGGTCGGTTAATCGGACTACCATCCTCCACTGCTTGACGAGCTGCAGCAATCATTGTGTCGGCATATTTTTCCCTAAGCGCTATAATGTCTTTGACCATTGTGACAGTCTGAAATGGAAATATTCATACTTACAAACACTATTATATTTATGTAGGTACGTGTATAAAATAGATCTAATAAAGAAAAAAAAATCTATCTGGATCATTTAATAATTAATCTCTTCGATTAAAAGTCTCTGACATTTGCAGATGCTGTAATTTAAGTAGCGTACCTCGGCATCATAATTCCAAGGTAAAATACTAAATTGTAGACTTGGCATAAATGAGTTGGCTCTGAAATTCACGAAAAATAACAATAAATCAATGTTTTTGAAAGTTATTAAAGTATGGCACACTTCATTAAAATATTTATTCTTGTGCAATTTCCTTACTGCATCCAGCGAACGAAGAGTTCCTTCGAAGGTGTACTTCCGTAAGCATTTCCTCCGATCATATCGGGTAAGACGAAGGGGTATCCCTTTAGTCCAAAATCAAGAAGTGTTGGGATCATACTTTGTAATCCATTGTCATTGGTCCATCTGCAATTTTTTTGAAAAAGCAAGGTCATACATAGAAGAAAGAAGCCTTATAGTAGTAGAAATTAAAATTCCTTTAATCATTAAACAAAGTTTTTAAATTAATCATTTCTGGTTATGTTACCTGCTGTCTTTATCTAACATCCGAACAAAAACTCCGTGGTTCTAAAACAAAATTGTGCATAGCAAATAGCATAGTTAATAAGAGATAATAAAAAATATTTAACTAAAATGTATATATGTACAATTTGCTAAGTCCCCAGTGCATCAACTATTACATAAATAAAATAATTTCCAATCGTTATTACCTGAGTTTGTCTGCCCACACGAACTTCAAGCAAACCACCAAACTTAGAAACGACATCAACAAACTTGGTTGTAGCAAGATTAAAACTGTTGATATCATCCCCAGTCAATTTATGTGAGTATGGAAGCCAGGTTGCTTCACCAGCGTCTTCACAACACAAAGAATAACAGTAACATTGTTACAAATTCAGGTAAATACTATTGTAGTAGTGCATTGGCAGTGGCATAATTTTCATTATTATTATTATTGGCATATAATAATATTACAACGCAATTAAATATTTTCAACCGTAAATATACGCAAGGCATCAAAGCTATTTACGTTGACCATATAACGGAATGGCTATCTAATCTAAACTAAATAAAGAGATACAACAAGCTTAATCAAGTAATTAGCTCACCGAATTTGAAGGAATCGATTCCATAGTCCTGGCGTATTTTTTCCAACCTGGCACTCCACCATTCCACAGCAGCTAAATTTATAAATTGTTATTTTAATTACTAATAATAACACAATAAGGCAATCAAAAATTAATTTAATAATTAAACAAATCTATGTGATACTTATGGTTTGCACAATATAATAAATTTTATTAATCGCAACGTTCCGAAATCCTACAAAAATTACCTTCGTTAGTATAATCAATTATCCCAGCATCACGACCCTGCCACCATGAAGTGATCCCAGTCTTTAATCTTTCATCTTTGACAAAATATCCGAGCTGCATTGCCTCGTTGAAGGAAGGGCAACCTGTACAATTTAGTCCGTTAAAATTTCAAATAAAAATTGGATCCAAATGTATGCGTGACATTTTATACCTCTATGTTTTAAGCCAGGGTTATATTATAAGAAATTTCATTATTAAAGGCCGACGCAACAACAAAAAAGTCTTATTAATTACAATTATGAATAATGCATGCGTGTGAACAAAGTTTGAAGTGAACCTTACCATAATTGATAAACGGTGTAGTCCACAAAGTTGTGCGTAAGCCTAGTCCTCTAAGATATGCTGTCATATCTTATCATAAGGAAATTAATTAGTTAGCTGTAGTTAAAATCGTTAAAATATAACTGAAAAATCGAGATGTGCGAATAGACAAAATAGGACAGAAGTCTTAAAATTTTGCAGCTTACTAGCAGGATTTGGGAACTTATCATTGAACACTGCTTCCCCGTAGCATGTTTCCCAGTTATCATCAACTTCAATGTGAGAGCTCTTAGAGAAACCTTCAGTTTGAAGTCGATCAGCCAACTCAATAACCAAATCCTGGGTAACTGCTTCCTTGTACTCTAAATCACAATTACATACATTTTATGTTTCTAAAATCAGTGTATATGCTGAGGCAAAATATTTATTTTATTTTAAAAAATTTTAAAAAAACCTAATTCTTAGTACAAAATATTTTATATTTATATTCTTTGAGTAGCTGATTGGTACGTAATTCTATAAAATAATATTAAAAACAATAAATTTTCTTACCGGCCCAAGTGCTGCAAAATGGTGGTAGGTCAAAATTTCAAAGCCCAATTAGACGAAACTCATGTCACAAACTTAAGCAGTAATGTTATACCTACATAAACTAATTTCAAAACTCCTTTTTTTCACGAAGGAAAATAATTATTTTAAGCGCAAAGGGCAAAAGTAATTCTTCTACTTCACATTTCTCAAATACTGAAAAATTGCTGAGTTATGAAAAATGGTTAATTTTAAAAAATCAAAAATTAACAGTAAATGCAAATTAGTTAGATTTTTGAATGAAATATCTGACAATCTAGATTTTGATATTTTGATCGACTACCTCCAGAATGGTTCCACCAGCATTCGTTCGTCAGGAATCTCCGTTGGCTTGCTATAGTATTTGGCCATTGCCCTCTGGTGGACATTTTTGAAATTTTCGCTGAGGTCTCCAGTGCAAAGATCGTATTTCAGTCTATAAATATAAATATTACGTTAACGATTGTACACATTAAGTGAAAGTGATTTTCTAACTTCGTATACAAATTGAATGGTTACGTTTACTACTGTCTGCGTCTACAATAAATAATTACGTGATTTACCTAAGACCATCACTGCGTGTCCTAAAGGGATATTTGTCTTGTGCACTGATACAAACTTGGTTGGTCCTGGTGGAGTTCATGCCTGTTTAAACCGTACAAATGTTTGGATCAAGTTAAAATTGCAAGCAAGTATTATTATCACTATTACCAGTAAATTATAACTACAGATAGAATTTCCATTTGTAAGTACAGTAGCCAGTAAGCTACATAAATTGATTACTCATGAAAAGTGGGACATCTTCATCCACATGAACTGCGACTCCTGAGGTTGTCAGCCAATAATTTTCAGTGACCCCGCCGTACTCGTATCCACCTAAAGAGTCACCAGCCACAATCGGCGCCTCCCGTCGAGACACATGCTCAATGGGCCAAGTGTCAACGTAAGTGGGGCCACCCCCACCGTACCAGTTAACACCGGCTTTCAAGTCAAAACAGTCCTCTAATCGTCTCGCGTATGGAGAATACCACTCAATCCTCATGCAATAGTCGTTGCTCTCCTTCGGATCTGTGACGTACAGACGTGCAAAGTCTCCATATTCAAAACACAGATCTGAATCACCTGGATTGCATGTATTTGTCGAAACACCAACGGCTTCAGGCAGTGCAATTCCTAATTGACCAGACAGAGCGGAGAATAATCCTAGAAAAAAAGTTGCAACAAAAATATTTTATTATGTAATTTCACAATTCAACGTGATGGATAGGTTTTGAATCTAAGTAAGTACCTTCAAAATTTTATATGTGGCCTAATGTATAAATTAAGCTAAATCACGCTTGCACAAGTTGTAAGATGTAATAAACTCACCGATAGATGACAAGCTAATTTGAATAGCATTGCTATCTGCTTGTATAGAAAGGTCTAGTTTTTCGGATTTAAAAAGTGGTTTCGGTTGAGCTTTGGTAATTAGGCCAGCATTGCTAGGACGAGATATTAATCCCAGTTGCAGGATTACTAAAAGTGCGATACCAACTCCTGAAATAAGACATTTAATACAAAAAAAAAATTAGATTTTAAAATTTTGATTAAAAAATATGTGAAAAAAATACTGAGGACTGAGGGGGCTCACTTTCACCAATCATGATGCTGGTTGTCAGTTGATATGTTTAATAAATAAAATGAAGGCATAGACTAATAATTATAGATCTGTCCATAGTATATATTTTTAAAATAAGGACGATACTTGACATGCTACTTCTGACAATCTATTGAAATCGAGTGTCGATTAAACAGAACATGTAAATAAATGGACTGATTTTGATGGATCGATGAGTTATTATTCGTATTAATTTACGACACCTGTATACTTATGATATTGTTAAGTTTGTAGATTTATGCTGGATGTGGATGCGTAATAAATCAATGGGTATTTGAGAGAGTCGTTTAATTGCTTAATGAAATTTATTATCTTCACGAAAAGTAATTTAATTTAGAAATTACTTTGAATCTAAAAAGTAGTTAAATAAAAACCAATAGAAAAGTTTGTCAGTTGCTGACAATGAAGTGAGGTTGTGATGGAACACAATTTCAATTCACAACTCAGAACCGCAAGTCATTGTCATTCCATCAGCGATGGCCACATCGCAATAGCTAACAATATTACTATTTTTTATATATTTTTAGACGCCGTTTACTGAGAACATAAAATAGATTTAAAATATATTATGTCTACATTAAAAATAATAGTTATCTACAAGTCAAGAAATTCTGACTACGATGTTCTATTGACTTCAGAATACGAAACCAAATTGTTTCATTGCAAATATTATTTTAAGTTATGAAACATACTACTAATACTACCGTCTAAGAATAAATCAAAACATGTGACTGAATTTTAAAATAGACATTAATTATAGATATAGGAACCTGCCTAGTTCATTTTTTTCATTTTAATTATACATCTTGTCTACACTATGTACACTAGGATACTAAGGAGAATTGAATGACTACTTCGTAATTTAATTCCTTCGCTAGCTTACTAAAATTTTATTAGAAATGTAGCTTTTTGGAATAAAAATAATTAAAAGTAAAAAGATATGTATACGTAGTAACAACATACAAACAAAAACAAAGTAAATACATTTAGGAGGGACAACCGAAAGAGAAGGCTGGCAAGGATAAATTTTGCATGCAAACAAATTGCAGCATTATCCCTTATCTGGACAGTACTCACAGTTACACAGTACCTATGTACTTGAGCACTTATAGTAAATATAGAATGGGGTTTAAACAGTCTTATCTGGCACTGTGATAACAGCAACCCTTATCAATCGCCGAATGTGTGAATATAAACTTATTCAATAACCTTAACCAAATAAAAAGCTAAGAGGTTTGTTGTTTTTAAATGGACAGCTGAGTGCTTCAAAAAATATAGGAGTAAAGCTATTTATTATGAATTATTTGTGTGAACTTATCGTTAGTTTGCTTTTAGTCGTCTAATACGCGTTATGATAAGAACTATATATACGTACCTGTGATCCAAATCCAAAGCGCATCTTTTTGAGTATAAAATTTTAAAATTCTTACAGCTGTTTCATTTGTAATATCAGAATACGATTTAGAGTCAGAATGCGAATTTTTCTGAGATTTTCGAAAGTTTAAAAGACCAAATGACTCTTTCAAATCAACTTCATTGTGATTCGGACTTTCTGTTTTTTCTTGCACGGTATCCATTTTTATTAACAATGTTAACGTTTAAGTAGTTGCTTAAAGTTTGAGTCGAGTTTAATTGCGATATGTCTGTTGACAGATTTTAAACGAATATTGGCACTCCCCATTAAAACTGCAATTAACATTAAACAATCTTGTTGAAAATCTAGTTGATTTACATACAATTTGAAATTTCCAAGCAAAAACTGGAACGGTAGTATTTTTTATTCAGTTTATATTATTTACATAATATAATCACCAGGAAATTGTTTTATTTCATGTGCGTACCTACATTTGCATAGCTACTTGACTTTAGTTAAACTGAAACACTACCTACCTCTGTAGTTCATGTATATTTCTCCCATAAAAGCTTAAAATTTTACTTAAGTAATAAAATAACAGCGTTAAATAAATCCTTGCATATTATTATGATGCTAGGATATTTGGCGATATGTGGCAAGCACCGTTTAAAGTCATCAGACAACGCTGATCGACAGGGTTGAATTTGAATATCTTTCGCACAGTTGAATAAACTTTACGAGAAATAATATTGCCAGTGATGAGTGATGAATAACAAATTAATCGCTCATTGGAATACAGCAATAAATCTATTCTTTTCCTCTAATAAAATAAGATCTGTCCTTGTATCTTCCTCTTCCATTAATATAAAAATAGTAAAACTTAATTATATTTAAATGCACTATATTTAACTACTCTTAAGCTTCAAATGTTTTGCAAGTAGCTTACTTACCTATAAGCATAAGCCACGCATGACGGAACTACCTACTTAAATCGTCTTGTTTGTCCATATTCATAAGTAGTACATAATGTGTTTCAGTCACACCGACACGAGTTATAAAATGTCATGTTAACCCGCACGCTTTCGGAGGTACAGTTTAGTATGGCTTTGAAAGTATGCCTATCTTCAGCTGGGAAGCATGCCTAAACGTCACTTTTTGTACGCTGTAGTACACCACTAATTCGTCGACGTCCGCATACCAAAAGATTCTGGTGCTACGTACGCTCACTTATGCGCATGAGCACGCTGCTTACGAATATATCCGCATGCTTTTCCATACTAACGGTTTATATGAGCGATCGTACACCTGCATGATTACAGAAAACACCCGTATGTATGCTTCAGTGTATGAACAAAAAATATAGGATGGTATCTTAACCACAGTAAATTTTTTATTGCTATAAAGATGCAACTACATTCTAATTATGCGGTTTAAAACGTACTCTGCAATGTAATTTACAGTTAGTAGGAGTGCATTACTACAAAAAAACTGATCTCAGGGTAAAAAAATTCCGACACACACACACATTACTTAAAAATAATTAATATCAGTTGCCTTTATTTGTACGCGAACTCTAGTGACCTGTAGACACATAAAATATTTTGCAGTTCAACGTACATGAACGTTGGACTGCAAACATAGTCGTCACAAAATAAGTAACAACTCGATCTGCTCGCTCATAGTCGCAGTCACCACAGTCAAACGCCACAATGCGAGACCACATCCCACGTTGACTAACAACGTAATTAATTTTATAGTTTCATGTCATGAGTTTCGGAAGCCGACGGGACAATTTATGAAGCACGATCTTGAATGTAGTGAAGTTCATAATATTGACGGCACTAAACAACAATGTTATTTTCAATAATACAATTGAATTATATCTCATTGCATGCTTTTAATGATGAAACACAGATGTATGTAATGTTTTCGGCTTGTAGCACTCTGGTCACTGGGTCCACGATGGAATTGTCACTTAAATATTGAATAGATAGGTGTATGAACCATTATCTATTGTGACTGCCACTTTGACACCGGAAAATAGTAGTGTTCATCCAAGAAACTATAGGCTTCTGGTTAATGCGTAACACTCAAAGGCTTAGTAACTACTTACTAAGTAAAGTAAAATACAACACTGCCTGTACTTAAGCAACTAATTGTGTTGTTTATTTTATGAAACAGCCGTTAAAAATTCTGTAAGCAGGGCACGAGGAGATATGACTACTGCTTGTGATAGGTTTGTATGAATGCGGGAATTCCCAGACATGTCACATGTAATACTAACTAATGCAGATTATTTGGATTGAGTAGCATGCCAAAATGTACCAACTGAGTTAGCACGGGTAAGCATGATCACAACAAGCAGAAGTAAGTACGGATTGGTGTACAGATGCTAGCATGCATTCAATCAGCACGAGGCAGTATAAGCAAGGACATGCTATACTATGCTAACGAAATGCATACTCCTAGTTGGCATTTGTAAGCATGGTTTAGTACATGATGCGCGCGCAACATACTTTTAAGATGTGTACTAATCCATACTAAACTGTACGGCCGAAAGCGTGCGGGAATGTCATACGATACGAGTAATAAAAAGAAAATCAAAACCAAGAAAAATATGTGAATATTGTAACCCGATTCAACCGCTAAAAACGAAAACTGCTGACTGTAAAAATGCAAAAGACTAAACGACTAAGCTGCTCTTTGGCTCACTCATCACTGCTGACTTATTCAAAAACAAATTTTCACTCGAAATAGAAAATCTTACATATATTTTATGACATAGGTATGTATAATATGCTTGTTTTAACATTTAAGGAAACTAATGCCATTACGCAACGACACACGATATACATATTATTATATAATTATATGTTTTACATTTAATTACTCGAGAAAATTATAATTTATGGTTACTCTTGACTGTTATACTGAAAGACTTACCAACGGGTGAAGGGAGAACGGCTATGCGTATAATTCTTTTAAGTGTTAAGTACAAAGTAAATTAATAAAGTATATTGCAACACTAATTAGGTATATATTTTATTAAAGTGTAATAATAATTGCATCAGGCGATAAAGAAAAGGCAGATATATATTATTTAAGTCCTTCAGTAAGTAGTATGCAAATTATTTCTAGCAATTCGGTACAAAAAAATAAAAGTTAATTAATTAATTTCAATTAGAAAACGTTTAAATTCAATAAATAACAAAATTAATTAACTACGTCTAAGTACTTACTTAAGTACAAACTGTTTATAATTAGTAATTAGCAACTAGCAATTACTTAATTATAATTATTCCTTGATGCAGAATTCCAGAAAAGTCGTTTTTACTTGCCTCCCTAATTTTGAATGTTCAAGGAGCTAAAAACAAGGTCAACTACTGTTGCTGTTCAAACACTCAAAGGTGGAAAAAGTATCGGAGAAAAAGCAGAAAAATTAAAAGTACTACTACATAAGTACTACTAAAAGTGTAGCTGATTTAAGTGCCTTTAGCTGTAGCTGTACTTAACCACGTAGTTTAGATTTCAGTGTGCCCCATCCCGTTGCTCCATGCCCCATACAATATACCAACCGTAAAGCTTCTAATAACTCCTGCGTCCCTAATAGCTCCCGGTCCCGGGGTCTATAGCATTAAATCAAATGGAGAGAATTTTGTTTTTAAAAAAAATATTTCCAATAACTCCCAGGTCTAAAGCAAAGTTTGACTTAACTCCCTCCGAAAGTTATTAGACGCTTTACGATACTTACGTATAGGTAAATGTTAAAGTGCCCACTAGTACTAGCACTGCCTGTACTGCCTGGATATATATTCGTTCGTGCAAGTAATAAAATGCATTCAGAACTTGCCAAAAAATAAAACTGAGCACATAAAGGAATTGAAAATCATCCGCACTAAATAAATGCAAACACCAGGTTTTGATAATTGATTGCGTTTTAATTTTTAATTTTATTAAGTTTTGTTATGCCATTGTATTGCAAGCAAATTATAATTTTTACATGACTAGACCAATGTATAACACGGAAAGAGAAGCATGGCACACGTTATGCCAAGTCATGTGTTTCAGACGCTCGAACAAAATACGGCAAGATTCCAAGTGGGGCAAAAACGTTTTCCAGTGAAATAGGACCCTGGTAGGTGACAGAGTCACCTCCGACCCACTTGCCTTGCGGCAGATAAATGTTTCGGGAAGTTGCCCCTTCAACGAGAACTGGAGCCACAACAATCTCGTCTCCTAACAAATACTCTAAGAAAAATAGGGACAAAAACAAATTTCAGTTACTGTAATTACTGTTACTATTGCTTATTGCTTACAGGAAATACCTATAGGATTAGACCTACTTGTAGTGACCTCGAGTGACCTATTATACTCTATTTTTTAATTCTAAGACAGGTAATGAAGTGAAAGTGCATACTTCATATATGTCTAACTTACGATTGTCAATAGTGTAGGTGTTAACGTCCGTTGGATCTGCCCACCACATTGGTCGGTTAATTGGGCTACCATCCTCTACTGCTTGACGAGCTGCAGCAATAATTGTGTCGGCATATTTTTCCCTAAGCGCTACAATGTCTTTGACGACTGTGACAGTCTGAAATGAAAATATACATACAAACAACTATATTCATGTACGTGCATAAAATAGGCTCATCTAACAGTTAATCTCTTCGATTAGAAGTCTCTGACATTTGAAGAAGCTATAATTTTAGTAACGTACCTCTGCATCATAATCCCAAGGTAAAATACTAAATTGCAAGCTTGGCATGAATGAGTTGGCTCTGAAATTTAGAAAAAAAAATGATATTATCAATTTAAAAAAAAATAATTACAACATTACGCACTTTCTTAAAATATTTACTCTTATTCAAGTTACTTACTGCACCCAACGAATGAAGAGTTCCTTCGAAGGTCTACCATAATAACCATTTCCTCCGATCATATCGGGTAGGACAAAGGGGTATCCCTTCAATCCAAAATCAAGAAGTGTTGGAATCAGACTCTGTAGTCCGTTGTCATAAGTCCATCTGCAATTTTTTAAAATAGGTAGTCAATATTTCTGTCTTATAGCAGTAAAAAGTTGAGTTCACGAAATTTGTATGCATAATTTTTTAAATCAGTTATTTTTGATTATTTTACCTGCTGTCTTTATCCAACATTCGAGTAAAAATTGCGTGGTTCTAAAACAAAATTGCGTATAGCAAATAACACAGTCAGTGAGAGATGATAAGGAGCATGCTACTATAACTTGTATTATTTTTACGACATAAGATTGTTTACATTACAAACATTGAAAATTTCCGATATTAATAAAGTTCTAAATTATTATCTGATTCGAGGTCATATCTTTTTAATAACAATCTAAATGAGGCCCTGAAAGTTGCATTTTAGTTCATAAGTAATTAAACCCTTTATGTACATATCCATAAAACATTTAATGAAATAATTTCCAAGCGTTATTACTTGATTTTGTCGGCCCACACGAACTTCCACTAAACCACCAAACTTAGCAACACCATCAACATACGTGGTTGTAGCAAAATTAGGATTGTTAATATCATTCCCCGTCAATATGTGTGAGAATGGGAGCCAGTTTGCTTCACCAGCGTCTTCAAAACACAATAAGTGCCAATAAAATTTAGTTTTAAAGTAATTAAAAATTTTCAAACTGTAAGTTTGTACGTACTGAAAATTCACATAACATCAAACAAAGCTACCTTGGTTACAGATAGCATTGAAAAATGCTATCTATACATCTATGCTATGGACTATACACAAAGTATTATCAAGTAACTATCTTACCGAATTTGAAAGAATCGATTCCAGTTTCCTGGCGTAATTTTTCCAACCTGGCACTCCACCATTGAACAGCAGCTAAATTGATAAATAATTATTTTAATTGTTAGCTACATAATAAGGCAATAAAAATTAGTTCCGTTACCTATATGCTTTACTAATCTAATCTATTTTATTAATTGCAAGTTTCCCATATTCTAAAATTTACCAGCGTTAGTAAAATCAATTAATCCAGCATCACGACCCTGCCACCATGACGTGAGCCCAGTTTTCGATTTCTCATCTTTGACAAAATATCCGAGTTGCATTGCCTCGTTGAAGGAAGGACATCCTGTTGTACAATTCAGTCAGTTATGGTTACGAATTTAAAATAAAAATTGTATCCGTGTGTACTTATGTATGTCATACATATTACGCTTCTATGTTGTGGGCCAGGATTAAGTGTATAAGAAATTGCATAAAAATGGCAAACAAATGGCAAAATCACATAATAATAATTTTTAAAAAATATTATAAAAAATGCATACTTTACGTGTGCGGAGAGTTGGAACTGAGCCTTACCATAATTGATAAACGGATGAACCCACACAGTTGAGCGTAAGCCTAGTCCTCTAAGATATGCTGTCATATCTAATCATAAGAAAATTAATTAGTCAGCTTTATTAGTTACAATAGTTTCAATATAATTAATAGAAAAATCGAGATTCCCGAATAGAAAAAATAAGGCAGAATATTCATCAATCTGTAAAGATTGCAGCTTACTAGCAGGATTTGGGAACTTATCACTGAACACCGCTTCTCCGTAGCATGATTCCCAATGATCATCAATTTCAATGTGAGAGCTCTTGGAGAAACCTTCCGTTTGAAGTCGATCAGCCAATTCAATGACATCAATCTGATCAACTGCTTCCCTGTACTCTAAATTGAAATTTTTTTATATAATTCAAAGTATTTGATTTGATGGGACAAAAACTTTATTTTATATTTAAAATTAAGGAAACCTCATTCAAAGAGTAAAAAATATATACCGCATTTTCTTTAATAACTAGTACGCTTTTAACTCTTGCGTATAATTAGAGACTTTCGTAGCACTAGAGAATAATGCGATATATATTCATCGAATAGCTGATTAGTAAGCACTACTATAAACTTTTATTAATAAAAACTATAACTTGTCTTACCGGCCCAAGTGCTGCAAAATGATTGTAGGTCAAAATTTCAAAAAATCCAATTAGACGAAATAGTAGCATGCCGAACTAATTTAGAAACTATTTTTTTTTTCATTGAAGAAAATAATTGTTTTTATCTGATAATATATTACTTTGAAATGAATGTAAATTAATTCGATTTTTGAATAAAAGATTTGACAAAGTAAATTGTGATATTTTGATTGACTACCTCCATAATGGCTCCACGAGCATTCTTTTGTCTGGAATCCCCGTTGGCTTGCTATAGTATTTGGCCATTGCTCTCTGGTGGACATTTTTGAAATTTTCGCTGAGATTTCCAGTACAAAGATCGTATTTCAGTCTATAAATTTTCATTAAACATGGTACATTGTCTAATTCGATTAAGTAGACATCATCAGCGACACATTATTTTCTCAATTCATTCATATATGTATATACTAATTGAATACCCTTGTACTTTTTGAATAAATTAATATTTTAATTTACCTGAGACCATCGCTACTTGGATTGAAGGGTTTCTTATCCTGTGCACTGAAACAAACTTGGTTGGCCCTGGTGGAGTTCGAGCCTAAAAATTCCAAATGGTTTTGTAATATTATGATATTGAATACAAAATTTTTCATTTACTTTTAGTTTTTCCTAGGTAATTTGTCGGGATTCTTCAAGTACTTCAAAAAGTTGATAAATTTTGTAAACATGTTCTATGTATAACTAAATATAGAAATTGTTTACTCAAGAATAGTGGGACATCTTCATCCACATGAATTGCAACTCCTGAGGTTGTCAGCCAATAATTCTCAGTGACCCCACCGTACTCATCTCCAGCTAAAACGTCAGCAGTCACAATCGGCGCCTCCCGTCGAGGCACATGCTCAATTGGCCAAGTGTCAACGTAAGTGGGGCCACCCCCACCGTACCAATTAACACCGGTTTTCAAGTCAAAACAGTCCTCTAATCGTCTCGCGTATGGAGAATACCACTCAATCCTCATGCAATAGTCGTTGCTCTCCTTCGGATCTGTAACGTACAAACGTGCAAAGTCTCCATATTCAAAACAGAGGTCGGAATCACCTGGATTGCACGTATTTGTCGAGACACCAACGGCTTCAGGCAGTGCAATTCCTAATTGACCAGACAGAGCGGAGAATAAACCTAGAAAAAAGTTAAAACATAATTTTTTATTGTAAAATTTCACAACTTTATGAATGGGTTTTGCACCTGTGCAATCTCCTCCAAATTGTTCAAAATGTTCAAAATTGTTCAAATTGTTAATGTATAAATTAAGCTAATTTACTCTTACAAATTAATGGTAAAACGTAGTAAACTCACCGATAGATGACAAGCTTATTTGAATAGCATTGCTATCTGCTTGTATAGAAAGATCTAGTTTTTCTGATTTAAAAAGTGGTTTCGGTTGAGCTTTGGCAATTAGGCCAGCATTGCTAGGACGAGATATTAATCCCAGTTGCAGGATGACTAAAAGTGCGATGCCAACTCCTGAAATAAGACATATAATACAAAAGAAATTAGATTTTATAATTTTTAATAAAACATATGTGAAAAAGTTACTGAGGACTGCGGGGGCTCACTTTCACCAATCATGATGCTGGTTGTCAGTGGATATGTTTATCAAAGAAAATCAAGGCATAAACTAATTATAATACTGAGCTTCATAGATAGCTTAGATTTTAAATACAGACGCTACTTGACACGCTACTTGTGACAATCTATTGATATTGAGTGTCGGTATTATAGAACATGTAATTAAACGGATAGATTTTGATGGATCGATGGGCTATTATTCGAATTAATCTACGACACCTGTATATATAAGATGCTGCCAGTGGCAGATCCAGACATGCTTTATGGAGGGGGCTAATGACCTCCTGGGGGAAGGGGGGCTAACACTGCTAAGGGGTCGTCTTGAAAAATATATAGCCTCTCCTATCTCGTTAAAAAAATTCCTTATGGAGGGGGCGAAAGCACGTTCCCCTTGGTTCCCATCCCCCGGTACTTGTTCATTTAAAAAATTTTTTAACTACGCATCGTCAATACCATAAGCCGCCGATATTAAGGAGAATTGAACGACTGATTCATCGTAGTTAAATTCCAAAATACATTTTTAAAATCAGAATCCAAAGAAGGGAAAATTTTGAGAAAACAATAAATTTAGTGATAATAGGAAGAATCATTAAAGCTTTCCACAATTTTATTAGAAATGAAGCTTTTTGGAATAAAAACATTTAAAAGTAAACAATATACTAAAAAAAAAATTTTTATTTTTTTTTAAATAGTAGGTATTATTGGTAGTAGGTAATAACTTACAAAACTAAAGTCCGTAATATCCACAGGCAAATACCGAATGGAATAAACATTCTTATCTGACATTAATGTGTTTCGCTATCTTTAACCTTTTATCAAGCACTGAATGTGTGAATAGTGAATATAATATGTACTTTATCCAAAATAATTTATTTAACAAATTAATTTAATAGAAGAGGTTTGTTTTTTTTAACTTGAGGGATGATTTTTTTGGGAAATGTGAAAAAGGCTATTTATTATTAATTATTATAGTAACTAGCTTTGCTTTAAGTTGTCTTGTTATGAATTTATGAATTTATGAACGTGATATAAATACTGGATTAGTAGCTTATATTTTCAATTCCCCGTGCCCATCTTATACCACTTTCGAATTTTACAATACATAATAGATGAAATTTTCAAAAATATTTGATTCATTTTACATGTTTTTATTACAAGCAAAATTAATAAAAAAGTATTTTTTCTTGTACATTTAACACAGCAATAATGCTTAACAATATCAAAATTCTTACGGTCAACAAATAGCGTGTTTTATTGTCGATTTCAGTATGCACTATCTCACACAATGCTCACAGTATGCACTGATACACATAACGATTTAAAATACTAAACCAATTTTTTAATATGAAGGACGCCTTTTCCAAAATCTCTTGACAGTGTGCCGCCTGCAGGTACAGACAGGAAATCCTTCATTGGCAGAGTAATCGTTCCGTATTTATCATCAGAAAAAGCATCGTTCTCAATCACTTCAAATTGAAGACGCTAGTAAAACAAATTGAATAAATAAAAATATGTAAAATTGTATTCAGATTTAAAAGAATGAATAAATAACGCAGTTTACTATGAGTAATAAAATTTTATCAAAATTTTACCTGATCAAGATGGGCGACATACTGGAAACTAAATATTTCTGGCCAAACTGGATTCTTTACATGAAGTATCGTAGTTTCCCCAACTTTGGCAAAGGCATTTGAGCCGATTGCGTAGCCGATTTTGACAGATGGATCCGGAGGTCCCCAAATAAGATCACCAGACTCTAAGTTTCTAAAAGCGAAATTTACCAGTAGGATAATTACCTTACTGTATAAATAAAAACTATAACTTAAAATTAATTATAATTCTTAAGTAAATATTTAAAAAACATTTTATAGTATTACGTGGCCGAAAGGGATACTCTTATTTCCTGAGCACTGCTCAGTGCAAGAAATGCACAAAGGATCAAAAGTTTAGCTTGCATCCTGGAATTTCATATATTTTACTTGAAAATCTAACAACCTGAGTTTATAGAACTACAAGTAATTAATTGAACAGCCCAAATCGAAATGCTGCTTGGTTCCTGAAAAACGAGGCTTCTTATACAAATGAGAATTCCTATACATTAATTGCAAAATACTATACTTTACCTAGCATATAGGTGTAAACCGGATTTTGGAAATACCCAAAGGAATGACTTAACTCTGTACCGCACAATATACAACGTGTTGTATTTAATTACGTCTCTAATTTTTACGCAATCTTATCAAAGCTATTACAAGAAAAACAGAATTTAATCAACATGTCATTTTTTAAGTAGCAATGAATTTATTTACACGCGTAAATACTCTGTAAATAGCGGAAAACACTTAATTATAAAATTATGTAATCAATAAAATTAGATTGCGACTGACTAGTGAGATTGTATTCCAATGTGAGGCGTAATAGTACGCATGCAGTACGTAGTGCCAAGTCTGCGTTACGTAACTGGGGAGCGTGTGGGAGCTTGAACTTCAAATTTTCATTAGTAGTGCATAGTTATCAGTCGTTACATCTGTTTAATACTGCTCATACCTAATAACGTATTTTTATTGAAAGTATTTACATGCTACTCCTGATTTTGCAACGATTAAAATTTCCCTGTTAAAATTGAATTTCATGGGTCAAACGGGCCTTAATACTTCCATTAGAAAGAGGGTCCCAATTCGAGCTAAATGCTTTGGCTTGCCAGTCACATTTTATTTTATGCATAGAGCACAGGGTCTTTATAACACAACGCGGGTCTCCGATAAACCACGGTTCAGCAGATAATTTCTGAAATAGAACGCGGCTGTTCTATTGAAGGTTTTACGGTACTTATATAATATGCAGTACAATGTATAGCTGCATCGTAATTCCCAGAGGTTTAAGATATAGATTATTTGTTATGGAAATTTCCAGATTTTGTAGTGAAATGCAAATAATGCAATATGCATTAATTACTTAATGCCACAGTATAATGAAAATGATGCATAATTTAATACATTTATAGAAAAAGTATCACCTGTCAATGTGAACTCCAATCTGCCAAAGCCAACGTCAGCGCAAGCCAAACCTCAACCAATATTTGTAAGAATCAGCTACATAATACAGATATTATATCAGCAGTAATTAATTGTGTGTGTGTGTGACACCGACACCATGGGATAGATAGTTGATGGTAATTTTATTATTATTACTACAAATTAACTACACAGATGTAGTACAAAATGCTAATAATACGTACCTGTAACCTTTACTTTTGCACTTCATCCTTGGTGAGAAAAAAAAGGTTAAATATAATGATACATATGGTTTGACTTTGCGAATTTTAACAATTCGAAGGTAGATAAATAATTATCAGGAATCGTACAGTTATAGTAGATAAAAATACTTATCAGACAATAATTATTGTCATACTATTGGCAAAGCATTTGGATTTGGATGGCAGTACGTTTAGTAGTCGTTGTGGAGCGTTCACAAATGATATCATCGGTTGGGTAGGTAGGTGGGTCTGAAAAGTGACGATTTGCCCTATGCTTAACATGGGTGACGAGGGGTAGGTAGGTCAAAAAATTGGCCAAATGCGATGATATCATTTGTGAACGCTCCCTAACTTGTGTTATATATCAGTATATCAGTATGCAGGTATTTATTTAACTATACTGAAAGTGCACTTACATACTTCTTTGGTTGTAGTTTGGTTAGAACTTTAAAGTGTATGTAGAAAATCGTTCAAAAACGTTCATATAATATATTGCCTACACTAAATAGCTACAATAAAATTAATACACCCATGTAGATGCTGAAAAAACTGCCGCGCCATTTGCATGGCTTTGCTATTGATGCAAATGTTAAAATAGTTTATGCTGATACTGGGTCTGGGTGTCGCATTGTCGCAATAGTCATTGTACAAATAAAAATTAATATTTTTTGTATCATCAGCAAACAGCACAAAAATCAAAATCTAAAAACAACCGCAACTATACTGTACTATTTTTAACTATCTGTATAACCTGCTTTTGTGAAACAGGCAGGAATTTATTTTTTTTGTATCATAATAAACTTACAAAAAACAATCACAGTACGGTACTTTGCTAGAATATTATTTTTGCGTTTTATAATTTAAGTGTACTTTAAAAATAAAAACAAAAGGAGTGACAAAAAATGTTTACAAAAATATTTGGGTGTTGTGGCTGTTGTGGTGGGAAGCAGCTAGGTAGGTAATTTTTCATCTAAGAAAAACTGTGAAACCAACAATAATTTCCATAAATAGGATTAAATACATACATCACGTGAAGTGTGAAGCAGCTTTATTAGCAGCTTTTTTAAATATTTTGTTTCTTGTATTTTTAGAATCCAAAGTTATCATCCTTGGTTTAGATAATTCGGGGAAGACGACTCTCTTATACAAAATTGCGACAGCTGAGACCGTGACCACGCAACCCACTATCGGATACAATGTGGAAAAATTTCAATCGAAAAATATCCAATTTCTACTGTGGGACATTGGGGGTCAGGATGCATTGAGACCTGCGTGGAATCACTATTTTGCTGATTCCAAGGTACGTGCAAAAATTGTAAATCAGTAGTGCCTGTATTTGTTTTAAAAAATCCGGCGCTTCGCGCCGGATTTGTCGACCGAGGGTTGGCCCGAAGTAGATGCTGAGCTTCAAAAAAGGCGCAAGACAATTTATGTTACGCTAAAAGATGATATAAGATTTATGGAAGCTCCCCTACAATCAATAAGACATAAACCAATGTTTGTAGCATGTACTTTAATATAGCTGAAATTGTTTTATAAATTTCACCATTCACAAATAACGTCATTATGGACAATCCCTGAATATTTGTAAGTTAGGACTTGGGATACTAGAAACTATGGTATTTGAAGGACGTTAGTGCCTAAAAGAAATTTTCACGTGACGTCATTTGCGCGTCACCCCTAACCTGCTTACCTAATGTGAATGCGACAGCAGCTGGGTTGGGGTGTTTAAAAGAAATTTTCGCCTGACGTCATTTGAGCGTCACCCCTAACCTGCTTACTTAATGTGAATGCGACAGCAGCTTGGTGGGGGTGTTTAAAAGAAATTTTCGCCTGACGTCATTTGCGCGTCAACCCTAACCTGCTTACCTAATGTGAATGTGACAGTAGCTGGGTGGGGGTGTTTACAAGAAATTTTCGCCTGACGTCATTTGCGCGTCGCCCCTAACCTGCTTACCTAATGTGAATGCGACAGCAGCTGGGTGGGGGTGTTTACAAGAAATTTTCGCCTGACGTCATTTGCGCGTCACCCCTAACCTGCTTACCTAATGTGAATGTGACAGTAGCTGGGTGGGGGTGTTTAAAAGAAATTTTCGCCGGAAGTCATTTGCGCGTCACCCCTGCATCAGACAATCAGACTACATGCCATAATGCCATTGAATACTGTAGCCGAGATTGCTTTGGTCTGTACTATAAGATTTACTTGTATTCGCCCCGCAGAACTTCAAAATTACGTATGTACATGTACGTTCTCAATTATATACACTTACTGATTCGCTTTTAGAAAGCTCACTTTTCTGAGTTTTGACATGGGTCCAGTTAACATTTAATTGTGAAGAAATGGTCAGTCCGACCAAAGTAAAAAAACAATACAGACCTGCCTGCTCGCATTTCTGGTCGTTTTAAAGTTTTTTGAAGGTTCTGGCTTCAAAGCTGTGACCTGTAGTGTACGGCCAACAGACGGACGGACGGACGGACGGATATGACCATTTTATAAGATGCTTAAGCTCAGCATCTAAAAAGGAAATATTTCAGTTCTAGTAGAGGAGTTAGATAAATTATTTTGGTTTCGGGTTCAATTGTTGCAGGTTGTGATAATAGTTGTGGACTCCGTAGACATGGAAAGACTGACATTACTCAAAATTGAACTGGAACAAATTATAACTCATTCAGATCTAACAGGAGCTGCCTTCCTCTTCTTTGCCAATAAACAAGATCAAACTGGAGCTGTGAATACTAGTGAAATTATACAATTGTAATAATAATAAAATTACCATTATATAACTATATCAACGTTAATATTAATTTTTAAAATTTGTTAAAAGGTTATATTTGGCGCAACTTAAAATACATACAGCTCTTTCACTTTCTAGATTGGGCCTTAATTCTATCAAATCACATAAATGGATAGTACAACCCTGCTCGGCCCTAAGTGGTGCTGGTCTGAATGAAGGACTTGAATGGATGCATTCCATTCTGAAAACTACGTGATAAAATTTATGTATGACTCTCAAACGACATTCAAAATGAGTAGCATAATAAAATAAATAATAATGATAAAAAAAATCATTCAATCAATAATATTTACACGACGTGAATGTTGACAAGTGATTTTTATAAATGCGATCAAGATTTTAAATTAAAACCGTAGAGATATATTTTATTAAGTTCAAAAACAACCTAAATTTTAAAGATAATAGTACATTTTTTGTCCCACGATTTCATACTTAAACTTTAATTAATACTAGCAGGTTAGCAACCCGATGGGTTGCGTTAAAAAATTTAAAAGATCTTTTTCACTTTTAGTTGTTATAGTAAATAAGGTTGTGGTCAAATCGACTTTTGGGTTGCCCAGTATAATAGGGCCATCCATATATTAAGTTTCAGGTTTCATGGGGTGGAGAGAGTTTTGGCCAATGACGCTTTTAAAAGGCAGAGAGGAGGAAAGGGGGGAGGGGGTGCTCATGCGTCTGACGTTTCAGTCAATTGTTTGCGAATTTTAAATTTTTTGTTTCGGCAAATCAAAGTAGATACGGCATAGATAAAATTTAACATGTAGTACATATTTTATTTTTTCGAGAAAAAGTGAAAACATCTAGGAAAAATAAATTGTTTAAATATTTTTATAAAGAGTTGAATCGTTTATGCGGGGGGGGGGGGGGTTGAGAAATCACAGTGTAGTGACGATTGGATGGGGGGAGGGGTTATGGCACAAAAACCTGAAACTTAATATATGGATGGCCCCTGAAGGTTGAAATAAAGGCACTACTGGGTTGGACCGCGCAAGTTTTGACCTCATACTTGCCCGGGGTAAGCTTTAACCTCAACTTTGAAAGGGTTCAGATTTTCTCATAGACGTGGTAGGAGTAGGTTTTAACCAGAGCCTTGTCCGGGGTTAAAGTATGGAATCGGACTTGCTCGGGGTAAGTACTGATCAGTGACTTGCTCAGGTAACGCAATAGTGAAAGACTTTGATCAGAGGCTGGCACGGGAAAAGTTAAACCGTAGCGTTGGCTGGCTTAAGCATTTACCACAGACTTGCCCAAAATTAATAATTTGCCTTACCGGTCGCATTCTATTATATTTGTTGAGCTCACAGGCTTCCCAGAGATTTGCCCGTTTTGCGCCATGGTCACGGACGTGCCCAGGGTAATCTTCAAGCGCAACCTTGCCCTGGCTTAGCTTTGATTAAATGGGCCATCCATATATTACGTTTGCCCCTTTTTTGCAAAACCTTCTCCCCCCTCTCCAATCGTCACTACACCGTCATTTCTCAGCACCCATCTCTCCTCACTATAAACAGTTTAACTTTTTAAATAGTTGTTCAAAGAATTTATTATATTTTCTAAAGGCTTATATATGCATTTTTCCGAAAAGTGAATATTTACATACCACACATTACATTTCCACATATCAATAATGTATCTGCTTTAATTCGCCTTAATAAAAATTTAAAATTTACAAAAATTGCCTGAACCCCCCACCCCCCTGCTGATTCAACACGTCATTAGCCTGAGCCCCCTCCCCCACCCCCATGAAACCTAAAACGTAATGCATGGATGGCCCCAAAGGCTTAACCGGGGCATGGTTTTGCCACAGGCGCGATCCAGGTATGTTTGGATCAGAAACTTAACCTGATTACGCTACGGTCACCGACATATCTGGGATCAGTTTTGATTTCAGGTTAGCCCGGAATTAAGGCTTTAAATTAATTCGGGTTAAATAAATCGTATTACATAGTCGTTTTCACGTTTTTACGCAAAGGGTAAGTAAAACCTGATCGTGCGTCTTTTGTGCAATGTAAAATTCACCATATTTTGTTGAATATAATATTTTACTTCCGGCTGCTGCATGTACACTTTTATTGGATCACAGGCTTGGAAGGTAAAAGACTTTACGAAAACCTTGACTTGCAGACGCGTCAAATGGTACCATGAAAAGTGCAGATGGTTGAAAACTGAAGCGCACACGTAGTGGCTTTTAACAGGTGCCATCCCAAGACCAATCATTATACGGACTTGTAATTAAGAGATTAAAAAAATAAATTATTACTGCTAGGGAATTAATATTACGAAGCTTAGTTTTGACTTGAGTGCAGGTGCAGTAAAGCAGAGTAAAGAGTAGACATGGATACGATGCAGTTGTAAGTTATACAATAGGAAACTTTCGTTAAACAAAATTACAAAATTAGATTAATAATTTTCTGGCCACGTTCCAATTTTTATTTTATCGGCTTGCACTTTTTTTCTTAAATTTTATGGCGTTCAAGTTAGAGGTATTTGCAATTACTAATCTAGCTCTGTACCAATCAGGACCCTGGAATTTTTAAAAATTCGAATTTACAGGCTGTGATTGGTGCAGAGCTAAAAAGTTAAAACGTGAATAATTCAAAAAAGTGTCAAAACACTAAATTTTCCGAGACTATACCGGCCTCCGCTTGACCAAGGGCTATCTAATGACACCCCAATAAGGGGTAAATTCCTAAAACTGTAGGAGGAGTACACTGTGTAAGCTGGCAACCCCCCGTAACACTGCACGCGTTAATTAAGAGACTAGCAGGTTAGCAACCCGATGGGTTGCGTTAAAAAATGTAATATACATTTTTCACTTTTATTTGGGATCGTTAATAAGGTTGTGGTCAAATCGACTTTACGGTTGCCTTGTATAAGCTTAAACTAAAGGTTGTACTGGGTTGAACTGCGCAAGTTTTGACCGGATACTTGCCCGGGGTAAGCTTTAACCTCAACTTTGCATGGGTTAAGTTTTTCCCATAGACGTGGTAGGAGAGTAGGTTTTAACCAGAGCCTTTTCCGGGTTAAAGTATGGAATCCGACTTGCTCTGGGTAAGTACTGATCAGGTACTTGCCCAGGTAACGCAATAGTATAAGACTTCGATCAGAGGCTGGAACGGGATAAGTTACACTGTAGCGTTGGCTGGCTTAAGCATTCACCACAGACTTGCCCAAAATTAATGATTTGCCTCACCGGTCGCATGCTATTAAATTTGTTGAGCCCACAGGCTTTCTCGGGGTAAGTTTTTCCCAGGGATTTGCCCGTTTGCGCTATGGTCACGGACGTGCCCAGGGTAAGCTTCAATCACATCCTTGCCCGGGCTAAGCTTTGATTAAATGGGCCATCCATACATTTTGTTTGAGCTTTTTGTGCAAAACCCCCTCCCCCCTTTCAAATTGTCACTACTCTATCATTTCTCGATAGCCCCCTCTCCACTATAAACGTTTCAACTTTTTAAATAGTTGCTCAAAGAATTTTTATATTTTCTAAAGGTTAATATATAAATTTTTGCGAAAAATGAATTACATACTACATATTATATTTTATCAATATAATGTATCTGCTTTGATTTGCCGTAATCAAAAATTTAAAATTTACAAAAATTGCCTGAAACGTCATTTTCCTGAACCCCCTACCCCCTTTGCAGTTTCAACGTGTCATTGGCCTAAAACCCCTCCCCCCTTGAAACCTGAAACGTAATGCATGGATGGTCCCAAAGGCTTAACTGGGGCATGGTTTTGCCGCAGGCGCAATCCGGGTATGTTTTGATCAGAAACTTAACCTAATTACGCTATGGTCACCGACATGGCTGGGCTCAGTTTTGATTTCAGGTTAGCTCGGAATTAAGGCTTTAAATTAATAAGAGTTTAATAAGTCGTATTACATTCAGTCATTTATTGTTGTTTACGCATTGGATAGGTAAAACCTGATCGTGAGTCTTTTGTGCGATGTAAAATTCACCCTATTTTGTTCAACATAATCTTTTACTTCCGGCTACAGCATATGCAATTTTATTGGATCACAGGCTTCGAAGGGAAAGGACACTAATAATAACCTTGACTTGCCGACGCGTCAAGCGGTACCATTAAAAGTGCAAATAGTTGAAAACTGAAGCGCACACAACGTGTAGTGGCATTTAACAGGGACAATCCCAAACCTCATTATTATGCAATTTTAATTAAGAGATTAAAAAAATAAATTATTACTGTTAGGGAATTATTATTACGAAGCATGCAGCGAAGCGTGCAGTAATGCATAAGTAGTAGACATGGATACGATGCAGTTGTAAGTTAGACAATAGTAAACTTTGGTTAAATAAAATTATAAAATTACATTAATAATTTTCTGGCCAGATTCAATTTTTTTTATCGGATTGCATTTTTTTCCTCAAATTTTATGGCGTTCAAGTTAGAGGTATTTGCAATTAAAAATCTAGCTCTGTACCAATCAGGACCCTGAAATTTTTAAAAATTCGAATTTACAGGCTGTGATTGGTGCAGAGCTAAAAAGTTAAAACGGGAATAATTCAAAAAAGTGTCAAAACACTAAATTTTCCGAGACAATACCGGCATCCGCTTGACCAAGGGCTATCTAATGACACCCCAATAAGGGGTAAATTCCTAAAACTGTAGGAGGAGTACACTGTATAAGCTGGCAACCCCCCGTAACACTGCACGCGTTAATTAAGAGACTAGCAGGTTAGCAACCCGATGGGTTGCGTTAAAAAATGTAATATACATTTTTCACTTTTATTTGGGATGGTTAATAAGGTTGTGGTCAAATCGACTTTAGGGTTGCCTTGTATAAGCTTAAACTAAAGGTTCTACTGGGTTGAACTGCGCAAGTTTTGACCGGATACTTGCCCGGGGTAAGCTTTAACCTCAACTTTGCATGGGTTAAGTTTTTCCCATAGACGTGGTAGGAGAGTAGGTTTTAACCAGAGCCTTTTCCGGGTTAAAGTATGGAATCCGACTTGCTCTGGGTAAGTACTGATCAGGTACTTGCCCAGGTAACGCAATAGTATAAGACTTCGATCAGAGGCTGGAACGGGATAAGTTACACTGTAGCGTTGGCTGGCTTAAGCATTCACCACAGACTTGCCCAAAATTAATGATTTGCCTCACCGGTCGCATGCTATTAAATTTGTTGAGCCCACAGGCTTTCTCGGGGTAAGTTTTTCCCAGGGATTTGCCCGTTTGCGCTATGGTCACGGACGTGCCCAGGGTAAGCTTCAATCACATCCTTGCCCGGGCTAAGCTTTGATTAAATGGGCCATCCATACATTTTGTTTGAGCTTTTTGTGCAAAACCCCCTCCCCCCTTTCAAATTGTCACTACTCTATCATTTCTCGATAGCCCCCTCTCCACTATAAACGTTTCAACTTTTTAAATAGTTGCTCAAAGAATTTTTATATTTTCTAAAGGTTAATATATAAATTTTTGCGAAAAATGAATTACATACTACATATTATATTTTATCAATATAATGTATCTGCTTTGATTTGCCGTAATCAAAAATTTAAAATTTACAAAAATTGCCTGAAACGTCATTTTCCTGAACCCCCTACCCCCTTTGCAGTTTCAACGTGTCATTGACCTAAAACCCCTCCCCCCTTGAAACCTGAAACGTAATGCATGGATGGTCCCAAAGGCTTAACTGGGGCATGGTTTTGCCGCAGGCGCAATCCGGGTATGTTTTGATCAGAAACTTAACCTAATTACGCTATATGGTCACCGACATGGCTGGGCTCAGTTTTGATTTCAGGTTAGCTCGGAATTAAGGCTTTAAATTAATAAGAGTTTAATAAGTCGTATTACATTCAGTCATTTATTGTTGTTTACGCATTTGATAGGTAAAACCTGATCGTGAGTCTTTTGTGCGATGTAAAATTCACCCTATTTTGTTCAACATAATCTTTTACTTCCGGCTACAGCATATGCAATTTTATTGGATCACAGGCTTCGAAGGGAAAGGACACTAATAATAACCTTGACTTGCCGACGCGTCAAGCGGTACCATTAAAAGTGCAAATAGTTGAAAACTGAAGCGCACACAACGTGTAGTGGCATTTAACAGGGACAATCCCAAACCTCATTATTATGCAATTTTAATTAAGAGATTAAAAAAATAAATTATTACTGTTAGGGAATTATTATTACGAAGCATGCAGCGAAGCGTGCAGTAATGCATAAGTAGTAGACATGGATACGATGCAGTTGTAAGTTAGACAATAGTAAACTTTAGTTAAATAAAATAATAAAATTAGATTAGTAATTTTGTTGCCAAGTTCAATCTTTTTTTATCAGCTTGCATTTTTTTTCTTAAATTTTATGGCGTTCAAGTTAGAGGTATTTGCAATTACTAATCTAGCTCTGTACCAATCAGGACCCTGAAATTTTTAAAAATTCGAATTTACAGGCTGTGATTGGTGCAGAGCTAAAAAGTTAAAACGGGAATAATTCAAAAAAGTGTCAAAACACTAAATTTTCCGAGACAATACCGGCATCCGCTTGACCAAGGGCTATCTAATGACACCCCAATAAGGGGTAAATTCCTAAAACTGTAGGAGGAGTACACTGTATAAGCTGGCAACCCCCCGTAACACTGCACGCGTTAATTAAGAGATAACTTTAATATCTTGTTCTAGAAATTATTAAATACGTTAGGTAACATGCTGCCTAGTTTTCCTTTTTTTTTAAAGCTAAACCATTATTAGCTGAAAGTTCATTTTATTATAATAACTTTTATTATTTCTGTATTTATTATCCTCTTCATTCTGCATTTTATGTAAGCAAGCTTATAGAAGTCTATCCGTCTACATATATAACGTTGCGAAATTAAAGTTTAAAACCGTGGCAAATTTGAATCGTAATTAAAATTATGTAACTATTAAAACAGGTACAGGCCATTCTACCATTGATTACTTATAAATGTAAGATAAGAACTTTATAACTCTATTTTATTATTTTAACAATGAAGTAATGATTACATGCACTAATTACTATAATGTAATATTTTTTCAATTACTAATAATAATAATTAATTAACAAAGACCAGAGAATTGAATAAGAACTATGTAGGCAACGTAGAAATTAATCCTTTAATAGAAACTAATAGTGAGATATAATTATAATAACAATAGGTACTTACATATTATAATTAACGTATTGCTGTAAGTAAGAAGTACGTATAATATAATAATTATTATATAATTTCATTAAAATTATGACTTGCAGTTTTGCCGGAGATTAAAGGCAGGTACATAAGATCAGTATTAATTTGTAATGTAATTGCATGTGCATTCGGTTCATGCTACATTATATTATGGGAAGGGCATTAATATAAGTAGTAAGTATGGTAGCCCAGTAAGTATTTAAGTATGTGTTATTGTATAGTTAAATGCAGTCATTTTTATACGGCAAATAAAGCGACACATTACATTAATTAATTCAAAAAAATATATTGCAATAATTATTAAATTCAATAATACATTAATTACTTATATAAATTAGTAAGGTGCTTTATATCTCAAGTCAGGTGAGGTCACACGAACTTTCCGCCCAAGATTCATCTTAGGTGGCTCAACAGCCGGTTGAATCATGTCAAGATCCTCATCACTACTAGACCGTCTATTTCTCTGAAGTCGACTTTTTCTAAATTCCGAATATTTAGTCGTCTTGGGAATTCCGGATAATGGAAGTTGCTGGAGCGGTGGAAGATGATTATTATGACTGCGGGAGCTACTGTGCCGAGATTGACTCGGTGGGCTATGACTATGGTACAATCGCTCATTCGAATTCCGTTCATTCGATGCTAGAGATTTATTCGGAGTCAAGGGTGGAAGAAACACAGAGGAGGAATGAAGGTGACCATTATTTGCACCATTGTTATTCCCGCTCCCACCACCACTCCCACTATGATGACTATGGTAACTATTACCGCTCCCAGAACCCGTCGTCCCACCACTTCCTGGTCCGCTCCCATTCCGACCACCGCTGCGACTCAGACTGTGGCTACTTCCGTTTTCGCTATTATTCTTAGATGGATTCCCTGTCATGGCTATAGAAAGAAATGAAAGAGAACCTGAGAAAAAAAGAGGGAAGAATATCTAGCTACAGGGTTAGTCCTACATATTTCTATGCACGGCATTAGGAGGAAACGCATGTACAGTACAAATCATGGAAAAATATTGCTCACCATTAAGAAAATGTCGCTGTCGATGAATAATTGCTTCGCCAAGAGCCTTTTGTCGCAAGCATCGGAGAAGTAGACTACCCCGTCGTTTTAATTCTGCCTCGATCTCCACAGACATTTTCTGAACTTGATCCTGTTGCAACTTACAAAGGACACTCAGAACTTCTCTCTGTGTGTCGGGCAGATACTTGGCAGCATCATCCTCTGTTTGAGAAATCCTCTCACGGATGTTCTTCAACTGATCCTCAACCTTTGTTCGCATCGCCAAAAGTTTATCTTGCTCGTGACGCACTTGCTTGAGCTCAGCCATTACCGAACTTATCTCTTGCTTTCCGTTATCCGAATCTTCAGATGTTGCTAAAATGGGCAAATAGACAATAAAATAAGTACTTCCTCGGCCATCATAATGTAATCATTTAATTTACTAAAATAGTGTAATTTTGGGATATGTCCTTCAAAAGTTAAAAATGCAATTACATCTTTCTAAAGCGCTAAATACGTTTTAGTAATATAAATTTAAAAGTTTTTAAAATACTTTAACCAACTTCTTTAAATTCGAATGGAAAACTATTAAAATTTGGAAGATACTAGTAAAGTTTTCAAAAACCTAATACTCCATTTACATGAATTTTTGCACCAAATGCTGATTTAAAAATTTTTCTAAAGTATAGATATCCTATTTCCACTAAAAAGTCAATAAATTATAAACGAAATTTACAATTCATACTTGACTTCTCTAAAAAATTATTACATACCTTCACCATCGGAATCTCGCTGAATCTTCAATGTTTCCCAGTCCAGTACCATAAGTCTTAAAATTTCACAGTCAAGAGCAGATTGCAACATTGCACCGTCTAATTTCAATAAATCATTTCGCAGACGAAATTCCTCGTCAAACAATTGAATAATATCTTGTTTCATGGCTGCTAAATTTGGTTGATCCCTCTTCCCCGGATAAGGTTCAATATGACTCATGGTGGATTTATTTTTAGTCGAATTAGGACTACTTGGATGACTGCTATTTTTAACCAAACTGGAATTATTTGGATGACTGCTATTTTTAATAAAACTAGAACTATTTGCGTGACTGCCGTTTTTAATCGAATTGGAACCATTATTTGAGTGACTATTATTAGTTAAAATCCCAGGTGGCGGGGGCCGAGGTGGTGCTTTTGAGTGTTGTTGCTGTTGCGGGACCGGGATTGAAATGGGAGCAGGAGTGGGAGATGTCGTGGCGGACGTTGGAATATTTGGATTGGAGCTGGAGTGTGACGGACAATGGTCATGGTGCTCGGATGCAGACGTGGACGAGTGACTCGGCGAAGAGTCCTTCTGATCTAATTTCAATTTAAGCCTTTTGACTTCATTCCGAAGCTCTTGAATTATATTATTCGTATCCGTCACTTGACCCTGATACGTGAATTTCTTGACTCTATTTGAAATTGCTCGGGCTCTCCGAGCATAAAGAAGAGTATTTCGTGTTTCCTCCCTCTGCTGAACGCCGGGACTAATATGGGCTATCATGGCCGTCTTGGATGGACCACCCAGAGCAGCCTACAGGATAGAAAAATTAAATTATGCTACCTATAAATATGATATTCCAATTTCTAATAATTTTAAATTGTGAATGCTAATTTAAGTATTATATTTTTGCCAATTGAAAATATGTTGCTAATTTTATACAAATTAATAATATTATGTTTTAGTATTATTATTACCTTGAGCAAACGTGTGAGCTTGGAGTCCCTGTAATTAATATATTTTTCACTGTCTCCCGATGCGAGCGCAGTAATACAATTCCCCAATGCCAGCAAGGAGCGGTTGATGTGACCACCTTCACGGAGACGGACACCGGAATTCTGTGAGAATTATTTACGAGCACGCGTTTAAAAATATTTTAAGGACCTTTATTTTTTAAATATTTTAAAACACAGGCGCAGCATGGATTAATTAAAAATGTCAACCGAAAATCTGCATGCATAATACAAGATATACATAAATGTAACACCCTACTTAAGCTGAACAAGCTGCATATTTAATCTTCAGAAACAATTCGGTTTTATGCACATATCTAGCCTTGTTTTTATCAACGTTCCAATTAAACGGCAATATGCATATGGATCATTTGTATTTTTATCTAAACAATAGAGTTTTGACGTCATAGCTTATATGGATTTTTCATTATCGTTAATGTTTTCAATATATTTTCTCTCTAAAATGACGACATGTGGCTCATTATATTATTTCCGATTCCTTCCCAACTGCTACCGAACGAATCACTAGCATACACCACAAACAAATCATAGTGTTCGTCGCTCAGCATACTTACATGTTAGCACGACCGACGACGTCCAGCCCATTTTCATTTCTATTCACGTTTCAATTCAAATGTCGATGTTTTACTAATACTTTGTGGTTTCTGGTTTCTCCCGTGCATGCATTATTCTTCTGTTATAAATGTTTTCATGCATAAAACATTTAGAGATATCTATCTTATACTCCACTTAAAGCTACATTTATGTTTTTATTCTGCTTTAAACTTTTGGATTTGTATTGAACTAATGGCAAGAGCTATACCTACCTATTTAAGCTAAGCAAAATATTCTATTGTAGATTATAGAGTAGAAGTATTAATATAAATCATTCTTCTGTCATGCACACACATCGTACGACAGTAAAGCGGTACAGTGGGCTACTTACTACCTGCCAGTAGTACAGTGTGTCTCAAAATTTTAAACTCACCCCGGTTTATGGAGTTTATTTCCTTTCAAGAAGAAATTTTCCGGCGAGATAATTATTTTCAGATGACAACCCACGATTTATTAGGATTCGGCTTTGATTGATCTCCAACGGTCACGTGGTTCTCATGTAAATAATTAAAAACCGAAAATCTGGTGTCTCAAAATTTTAAAATCACTTTGAAAGCAAGTAGAATGACCACTCAGTTGATTTCAATACTGCTCCAGTTAAATACTAAGTAGGCACCAACCAATCATTCATTTTCGGCGGCTGTGGAACACAGCCACCTCAAGTGAATGAAAGGACAGATAAACAGACAAACAATATCAGGGCCACATCAACTCCCTGGCAAGAGAGTTGGTGTGGAGGCAGCTCAACACTCATTTCTTAGCTACGAAACTGGAAGGAGGTCCGAGAGGAAGATATCTCGTAAGGAAGGGAAGTGAAGAGAGTCTTTTAGCTTTTCGATTGAACTTGAGTTTCTATATTAGGAAAGCTCTCGATCGTTAGGTTAGCCTTTTGGATAGGACCAAAGCACGAACTCAAGTAAACAGTATTTTCGAGAGTACTTGAATAGAGATCAAGAGTGTGTTTTGGAGAAATAGAGCGTGAACCACCTGAAGCCGAGTCCCGAAAACGAGCTTTTCGGAACTACACAGAAGCATTGGACCAAGGAGACTAGTCCTTGGAAATTCCCCACATCCCCGTGTTGATCATTTCGTGTCAAGGTAATTGCCAATTTGATTGTTAGCATTTAAGAAGGCATCCGGACTTGTCTAGTGGTTGTGAAGACAGGTCGGAGCAGTTTTGTAAATGTCCATGTCATTGAAGCCTTTTCCTTTTCTTTTGCCGAATTAAAGTATCCGTAAATGTTTGTATAGCTTCAATCCAAAAATCAGATTTCAGTTTACATTTCATTTTCATTAACTTTCAATATTTTATTCAGTCATTTCATTATACCGTGAAACTCCCAACCGTCGTCGTCACGAAGTGACTCCCAACGGTTGGCCGAACCATACACATAATTGAGCTTTTATCATTTATCACTAGTAACTATTGCAGGAGTGCGAACTTAAAATCACGAGTAGATAACTCCCGGGTTTTCTGCTCTCAAATTTTAGGTGCGGGGTATCGCATTTCTGTACTAGGCGTATTGTAATTTTTGGATTTTTGAAAGAAAAAGCCGAAATTTTGAAAATTTCGAAGTTTTATGACAGTTTTTAAAGTAAGAAAATAGATTTTTGCTATTGAATACGGATTTGCTATTGAGCCTTATTAGGATCCGGTAAATAAGGATTTTTATTTTGTTTTACGAGAAATAAGGATTTATTTGGATTTACGAGAAATAAGCAAAAGTAATTTTTGGATTGAAAATCAAAAGAATAAGTACAAAACTGCAAAGAGTGTCTATGCGAGAAATTACGTGTGAATACATATTGCCCAAAACATTTATAGTGTTGGGAGCATTAGCCGACGAATAACGGTATTTCCAAAATTTTCCTTTGATAGCCACTCAAACGGTGAGAGTTGCGCGATACGCCGTATTTTTCACTACCTAAGCGAATACAACCCCAAAATATATTATATTCATTTCATGGACAAAGGAAATTGTTGGTGCCGTGGTTGTTTGGTTTTGCATTCCTAAAAATTAAGCATTCATAATTCTTTTCTTAAACCCACTTGAACCTACCTAGTTATAAGTAAGGATATTACCATTCCCTTTTCCTCACGAAAAGGACACTTGAACCTACCTAGTTATAAGTAAGGATATTACCATTTCCTTTTCCCCGTGAAAAGGACACTTGCATCTACTTAGCTATTTTAATTACCTTACTTTTATGAAGCCATTGAACACGTCTATGGTCATTACATTTATTGAAGGAACTTTAGACTGGTACATATTCATTGGAGGCATCGAGTACGGTATTGGATTAGACTACTTATATATATATATGGCTATGGGTATAGCGCTTATGTATTTACTCAACCAGTAATTTATTTTGAGAATAGTTGCCACTCGTTTCTGGAGTGAGGAATTCAATAAAGTTACCTTGTGAGAGGAAACTTTTGTTTCTTTGTGTTTTTCTCGAACATTCGATCGCCTTTCCACATAGGAAAAGTTAAACCAATTCGAATTTAAATAAGTATTTTTATCTTCCAATTTTCTTTTCGAATTGGTCATCGAACCAAACGCACAAAGGGTAAAAGCCTTGGTGTGGAGGCATATCTCAAATTTTAGGTGCAAGTTAGTTCACTTACAACCCAGTAATTTACTGAACGTGGATGCAGATCACGTCACTGGCCACTCAGCGAGTGAGTGGGAAAATTCATAGATGTAGATAGCTAAGGATTATAGATAACTGTAAATAATGTATATCGAGTTGCAAATATTAATTCAAGTCTATCTTTTGGAATAGTAGTGAGACCACAAATTTTAAGTGCATGTCGACAGCTGGTTAATCAAATTAGAATTTATACAGCGGGGATTGACCCGTAGTAGAAGCAACGTCATTCGTCCTTTGTCTTGTCCTTTGTGAAAAATTGTAAAAATTAAACTAATTATATTTAGATTATGCGGGATTACTTTGCCGACCAGAATCCCAGTCGGTTTACTACCAAGTCTTTGCTTTCTAGTGCGGTTTAGTATTCAACAGTAAATCACAAGTTGGAATTCTTAAATTTCTGTCCCTTTCCGTATACGAAATTATCGAATGGCCTGATTTGCATGAGTTTTAGGTTTGGTAAGGTTGCGTACAGGCACGAGCGATAAAATACGGCCAATAACTAGACAGCCATGGAGTGACATTTTGGCGCCAGCGACTGAAATTAATTTTCCATCAAAGGATATTCGAGAACTTTCGAGTTCCAAGTCCTTCTCTTTCTCAGACACGAAGTAATACATTGACCTGATATCTTTTAAGTTCAGTGTTAATATGTACGTGTAAATTTCGACTTAACTTAAAGTTGTACGGTATAGAGATCGAGACCATACCTTTAGTCTGTTGAAGAGCCACAAATACTCATTTGGTTGCTGCATAGATAATCGTATTGTGGCAACTCAGTAATAAAGAACCAACCTACAAAGTTCATTTAATTGGGGCCATTTCCTAATTTGTGTATCCTTTTGAGAATCTTCCCTTCCATTTGACTAGAAGGCATGGACGGTATAAACCTGAATAGGAGAATGGCTGCGTACTTCATCGTCTCCCAGCTCCAAGACGCAAAACTAGCAAAAATTATACAATCATTGGACAAGAGAGAGGACGAATGTGGGCCATTACACCGCACGGAAAATGAGCCTATGGTTATCGACTCCTTTTGAGAAATTTAAATATTTTTGACGCGAGCATAAGTATGCCATGTTATTTGTTTGACTTTACATTATTTATTTATGTTTTTATTTTTTTCGGTTGACTAGATACGGAGAAGCATTTATTTGGTTAGGTTCTGGTTACCATTCCGTTTCCAATTGAATTGGACGAGTCTGGAGGAATAATTGTTACGCAAAGGCGATAACAAACCTATCCAGAAAAATATTACTCGTATGCAGATATTTATTTTATTATGAGGATGTAGGGAGACCATTTGTCTCGGTAGGTTCTGTGGAACATTCCGTTCCGATCAATCGGACGAGTTTGGAGGAATAAGAGCCAGGCATTTGCGATGGCTTACCTACCAAGGCAAATGGATAATTTTGTACATTTTGTGGTTAACAATTTTTTTTAGTGAGCCAAAAATTATTTGGAGAGGTTCCGTTTATCATTCCGTTTCTGGTTGAACCAGACGAGTTTGCAGGATTAAATTGTTACTCTTACGCAGTAACAAACCCATCGAGGTATTTTTGTGAGTGTACAGTTGAAAAACAATAATTAATGGACCTCCAAGTCCGAACATAGTTTCGTCCTAACGGTGGATAGTGCTAGATTGATGAAGGGGCTGCGAGCAGTCTCGATGGCATCCCATCTCCTAACGGAGATGGCGAGGAAATGTCAACGAAGTACCTGCGTTCAATCAAGCAAATTCAAACCGTAGGATAATGCCAATGATATGTCATTGGATAGTGATTAGTTAGTATTCGTTCCTTGAATTTATTTTAACTAAAGTGTAGCTCCCATACCCAGAGTCCCGGCTCTGGAAAATAGTCTGGAACTTGGATCTGGAAATTGGAGATTCATCACGGTAAATAATTCCAAGGTCATGAATAAATGTTGATGTTTGTGAATTAATACATTTTATTTACCACAGTAAGTAGAAAAACATAAAACATATAAAAATAGTATACCCCATATAAACATATGGCGAAAAATTTTGACTAAAAATAGTAATTATTTACAAAATACAAAAATAACACTTTAACCAAACTTACAGTTTAGAATGCATGTTGTGTATCAAAGTAGATCATGGGTAAGTTGATCAATGGCATTAGGATAGCAAGGCATAACCATGCGAGGTGTTTCTTCTTTCCAATTTTAACAGGAAATACTCCCGGAAAATAAATTTCTTTTGAGACCAAGAGCGTGGAAATCGTTCCACCACCGGAGTCGGAAGCGGAGACGGAGGAGGAGGAGGAAAAAGATGACAACGGAGACGCTCCGAGCTACGACGTAAAAAGAGAAAGAAAGGACGATGATAGTGACGAGCCTCCGCCTCCCGCTTTCGATAATCCACCAGATTTTTGCCGGAGCACGCTGCTCCGGAGGAGCCACCGACACCGGAGCCGGTGGATGAGAATGAACCAGGGTCTCACGTCGATTCGACGTTGGACTCCATGATGGTGAATGTCAACCCGATTTTAGTTCTTTGGACTTCCACCATGGGGGATGAATCGAACCTCAGACCTAGTTTGGTTCCAGCGGAAAATCCTTCCGAGACACTGGAGTCATACCAAACTGCGAGAGCAGGAGATTCGTTCACCGTGGGCACGGATAAAGAAAATATGGATCCTCAAGCAAACGATGACATGAGGAGATGGAGACTAAGGGACCAGGACTTAGTAGATACGAGTTCTGACGACGCCATTGACCCTTGGGCGGCCAATGGAGAGAATGGGGATCACATCACCATACGACCATCACCAGAAGGAGAGTTCTATGGAGACGAGTCGGAGACCGGGGACATGTATTTTACTCCTATTCACCACAGAGTGCCTCCAAAGAATCGGAGGAGAGTTGTCCACCCATCGGATGAGCTTACTAGAGCCCGGAAACAGCTAGCTCTTTTCTTTTGGAATCCTGAAGATTATGTGGATATGACCCCGGAGGAGAGGAGTAGAGAGATGTTTTTCCGTGAACGCGCCCGATCACGTTACTGGTTTCGGGAGAGGATCAGAATTCAATCACTGGAGAAGAAAGGAGGAGAGTCGAGCCAGCGGAGAGAACCACTGGATTTTTCGAATTCTTTGCCGAGGGATCGTCCAGTCAAGACGCCACCTACCTCGGAAACGAGCCAAGATACTTGTAGTTACAAAGACAGCTTGGACTCATCCTTCAGTCCCATTCGTGATACCCCTTCCCCCAACCAACAAACTTCCGGAACCCAAGCACCGAAGAGGAAAATACACTCACCATTCTATTTCCACCGGAAGAAGTTGAAGCTCCCATGACGCCAGGCCATGGCCAACGATATTTGGATAATGACTATGATTGTGACTACTATTATTATAATTTATTTGTTTTGTGTTCCTCATCCATCAAATAAAGTTGGATGAGGGAGATGACGTTTGATTTATATGATATATTTTTTATATGTACCATTTTATTTTTTATTGATTTTATGATGATGTTTCATGACTCGAGGTCTTTTAACCTCTTGTGTACATAGAATTTTATTTTTATTACAATATTTCCGCAATTTTATTGAAATGTTTGATAGGAAACATTTTTGTTTCGTTGGGTGTTCCCCAACCATGTAACCATACACTGTCGTATGGAACCGATGAAGTTATGTCTGTCAATTCATGCCCGTGACATGAAAATATTTCTTTGATGTTGAAATTCCTATGTATGGAGATGTAGCCAGGGGAGAATGTCTCCCTGGAAATTTACCCGAAATTTCTGTATGTTTACAAACTTAAGAATGTTAACGAAAATGTATATGTTGTTGAAAAATATTGAATTGTAAAATTTTGTATAAAACCTGTAAACCAACATCGAAACGATCACGAAAATCCCCCAAAATTTTTCCCGATGTGCATCAGTGGGACCTGATGCGGATAGGTGGTGGAGGTTTGAAAGCAAGTAGAATGACCACTCAGTTGATTTCAATACTGCTCCAGTTAAATACTAAGTAGGCACCAACCAATCATTCATTTTCGGCGGCTGTGGAACACAGCCACCTCAAGTGAATGAAAGGACAGATAAACAGACAAACAATATCAGGGCCACATCAACTCCCTGGCAAGAGAGTTGGTGTGGAGGCAGCTCAACACTCATTTCTTAGCTACGAAACTGGAAGGAGGTCCGAGAGGAAGATATCTCGTAAGGAAGGGAAGTGAAGAGAGTCTTTTAGCTTTTCGATTGAACTTGAGTTTCTATATTAGGAAAGCTCTCGATCGTTAGGTTAGCCTTTTGGATAGGACCAAAGCACGAACTCAAGTAAACAGTATTTTCGAGAGTACTTGAATAGAGATCAAGAGTGTGTTTTGGAGAAATAGAGCGTGAACCACCTGAAGCCGAGTCCCGAAAACGAGCTTTTCGGAACTACACAGAAGCATTGGACCAAGGAGACTAGTCCTTGGAAATTCCCCACATCCCCGTGTTGATCATTTCGTGTCAAGGTAATTGCCAATTTGATTGTTAGCATTTAAGAAGGCATCCGGACTTGTCTAGTGGTTGTGAAGACAGGTCGGAGCAGTTTTGTAAATGTCCATGTCATTGAAGCCTTTTCCTTTTCTTTTGCCGAATTAAAGTATCCGTAAATGTTTGTATAGCTTCAATCCAAAAATCAGATTTCAGTTTACATTTCATTTTCATTAACTTTCAATATTTTATTCAGTCATTTCATTATACCGTGAAACTCCCAACCGTCGTCGTCACGAAGTGACTCCCAACGGTTGGCCGAACCATACACATAATTGAGCTTTTATCATTTATCACTAGTAACTATTGCAGGAGTGCGAACTTAAAATCACGAGTAGATAACTCCCGGGTTTTCTGCTCTCAACTTCACGGTTTTGTAAATTCAAATAGCAATATCTCCTGGCTGAACCTATGAAAAGTTACGAAAATTGGTATCCGTACACGAATATATATTACTTATTACTAGAATAATTAACTTTGATCATCGGGTCACTGTAAGCTCTGAAAGCGTTGGAAAAGACAGGTCAACCTCATGTCAACTTTTTTCCCCGTTTGATAACATGCAAAAATCACGACTTGCATCACTAAATTCGTATGCACATGCGCAAATGTCAACCAATGAAAATTTAAAGAGATTGTCCATGAGCAAAATTAAATTCTCTACAAAACAGTGTATAAGTCAATACTCAGGTCACCCGGGGTCACGAGACGTCCGGAGTTGAACATTACGGAGAGTAGATGAAATGGTCTCAGCGTTATGCAACTCACCGTAATGTCCAATCCCAGACGTCTTGTGACCCCGGGTGACCTGAATATCAACTTATACGCTGTTTTGTAGAGAATCTAATTGTGCTAATGGACGACTTCTTTAAATTTTAATCGGTTGATATTTGCACATTTACATAGGAATTTAGTGATGCAAGTCGTGATTTTCCCATGTTATCAAACGGGGGAAAAAGTTGACATGAGGTTGACCCGCCTTCTCCAACGCTACCAGTGTTACAGTCACCCGATGATCAAAATTAATGATTTTATTCATAAGTAACAAATGTGAAAGTACGCATACCAATTTTCACGTTTTTTCATTGGCTCAGCCGGGAGATATTGCTTTTTGAATTTAAAAAACCGTGAAGTAAGTTTAAAATTTTGAGACACCCCATTTACGGTTTTTAATTATTAGCATGAGAACCATTTGACCCCTGGGGGTCAATCAAAGTTGAATCCTTATTAATAGTGAGTAGTCGTCTAATAAAAAATATTTTGCTGAAAAATTCCTTCTGGAAGGGAAGAAAACCCCATATTTGGGGGTGAGTTTAAAATTATGAGACACACTGTATAGTACACTTAGTGTGATTTAATGCACTCGTAGCTTTATGTATATTTAGGCATTTAGTAATTTTTCAATTTCAATTCTGATGTTTTCATGTCGGTACATGTAGAAATTCATGATCGAGTTTGTCATGCCTATTTCAGTCTATTTCTATACCTACCCGCCTACATAAATAACCGTTTGCAATAATTCTGGAAGCTATAAGACACATGATATACATAATTTTGAAGCTCTCAAATAAATAAAAACTGCGTAATTTTTTCAAATTGAAAATTTAATTAATAATTACTTTCTTTCGGGGTGTTGGAAACTTTAGGGATGTCTGATGCTATGGATTTTGTCAATTCTGGTTGTTTACTGACGACCAGAATTGTTACTGAAAAATGATGAATTTTACTAATAAATTGATACTAAATTTGAACAAAAGCTGAAGTAACTAAAAATCCACTGGTTTAGTGGACTGAACAGAACAATACTTTAGAAGCGAATGAGAATTCTGGCCCGACGGTCATGAATTTGAGAACCTTATAAAACTGTGAAATTATGTGAAAATGCTGAAAAATACGACTATTCTTGTTAATTTTACTTATTTATGAATAAATCGCTTTCTCATTGAATTTTGTATATTTTTGGCCGAAGCCAAAAATATATTTTGAACACGAACAACGAACACCTTTTTTCTATTACGGCGCGTGCCGTAACAAATGGTCCTTCGAACGTACAACTGAACTGGACCTGGGATTTACACTCCCTTCCGCGTGGGACTTACACCCCCAATAGTTTTTTTTCCTTCTGTTGATGGTGGGGAGAAGGATTCCTACAAGTGATCAACAAGAGAAAAAAACCGAACAACCTCTCAGAAGAAGAACCCATCGCTACTTCGTTGGAAGTCTTCTGGAGCAATTTGAACACCTATTTTGAACAAACCTAGGGATTTACAACCCTATTTTTAGGACTTGTGGCTACGTGCCAAATGGTCCTTCGACACCTACTTTGCACCAACCTGGGCCTTACACACCCATTTTATTGGTTTTTCCTTCTGTTGATGGTGGGGAGAAGGATTCCTACAAGTAATCAACCAGAAGAAAAAACCACGAACAACCTCTCAGAAGAAGAACCCATCGGGTAGCTACTTCGTTGGAAGTCTTCTGGAGAAATTTGGACAACTACTTTAAACTAACCTAAGGGATTTACAACCCCTATTTTTAGGACTTGTGGCTGCGTGCCAAATGGTCCTTCGACACCTAGCCTGAACCATCTCGGGATTTACAACCCCTTTCTTGGTGGCATTTTTCCCCGTTACCCCGCTAATTTTTTTTTTTGCCTCGGTTGACGGTGGGGAGAAGAATGTGTCAGTCATTGTGTCAATCCGAAGCAAAAATTTTAAATGAACATTGATCCGAACAATTAATAATAATATAATAAAGCCCGCCAGGAACCGAAATAGACGAAATAGACTGAACAAAATTGAATTGAATTAAATAGAACTTTAATTTTCACTGAAACAAAGCAAAATGAATTGAACTTGAGCTGAATCGAACTGAACCAAACTGAACCATATACCTACCATTCTATCGAACCGAACTGAACCGAGCGAGCTCACCTGAACTCAACTAAACTGAAATCAGCTGAACTGAACTGAACTGAAATCAGCTGAACTGAACTGAACTGAACTGAAATCAGCTGAACTGAACTGAACTGAACTCATTCGAACTCAACTAAATCGAACTCAACTGAACCGAACTCACATAAATCGAACTCAACTGATTTGAACTCAACTGATCCGAACTCAACTGATCCGAACTCAACTGATCCGAACTCAACTGAACCGAACTCAACTGAACCGAACTCAACTGAACCGAACTCAGCTGAATCGAACTCAACTGATCTGAACTGAACTGAACCAAATCGAACTGATCTGAATTAAACCGAGTCGAACTCGTCGAATTGAACTGATCCAAGCCGAGTCAAACTGAACTGAACTGAAACTAAATCGTACTGAACTGAATGAACAAAATTATTAAAAGATTCTGGACTTGGAACTGAATTTTCTGGACGACGTCTTTCTAGAAATCTTTTTCATACCGGTGTACGTTTGCCTGTAGGCAATATAGACTGAAGGGGCATACACGGGTTTGAATTTTCTGCTTTCGGCGTCAACCAAAATTATTTCTGGGCAGAATTTTGCCGCGAAAAATTAAATTTTCAATTCTGGCTCTGGGCTGCTGTCACTTCGCGACCTCGATTTTATTTTGGCTTTGAAAGTACTTTGTGTGCACATTATGGATCCTCCGGTGCCCAAAGTGCGTCAGAGTCGGCGTTTGAACCCTGGGTCTGCGCCAAAACGTTCTACTGTGCTTTCTGGACTGGATATGGAGTCTCCTGAAGGAGTGCTCGCTTGGTCACGTTCGCAGTTTGTGGACGATGGCAGTGGAAGGAGCATGAATGAATGTAGACGTAGGGAGGAAAATGACAATGTACTGGCGAAATTGGGATTCCCGAAGGAATTTTCAGCTGGGGTACTAACTTGGAAACGTTTTCAGGTGTAACCCTGGGATTTGGCCAAATGTTACCAAAGTGTCTTCTGCCAACCCTAGACAATTCTGCTAGCATAGAGACTTGAGTGCATTTTTGGTTGCTAGGCAACTAAAGCCCGGGACATTTTGAAAATTTTCTTGAAAATTCAAAACTCAAATTTTAACATACAAATTTAAATGGGAAAATCAAGGCACCAAAGGGTCCCCCCTGTCAAAATTTTTGATTTTACCAGATTTTCAGTGTATCGATAAAAGTCATTAAATGTCGTTTTACATTAAATTTTACCCCCAAAATACTCCTCCAGCGCACATTTAAAGCAGATAGGGATCGTGCATACATGACGTCATCAGTTGGGTCGATGAGTCTACTTGGGCACTGGTGACGTATCCCATGTTAAAAATTGCCATTTACTATTTACGCAATGGTTAAGCTATTGGGTCCAAGGGTCTTAAAAGTGAGGCTTTCGATTACTTCATTTGTGGATGCTCCTCTGTGCGCTTTATTAGGTTCAGCAGAATGTCATAATAAATAACAGTGACTGTAGTTATGATTTTCAGCTATTAGCAGTATTTCAGATGCGTTTCTATTAAAAAATAGCCTGTACTAGTTAATGAAAATTTTTATCCCGGAAATTTGCACCGCCAGAATCATTTTCCTCTGACAATTCAATACCAGACATTTGCGTTTCAAATAAATATTATTGAGGTGAGCAAAATAGCCCTACTTCTTATGACGGCGACCCAGCTGGTACTAGACTTTGACATATTACTGAAGAGCAATAACGTGTTTTTGTCTGTAAATTTGACTTTCAGTTTACTGAATTTACAAGCGGATTATTAGTAGCAGTGAATGTAATGAGGATGCTTACATATTGTCACTAAGGCGGCCCCTGTAGCAAAGTGGTTACACGATCTACTCGTAACGCGAAGGAGTCGAGGTTTGAATCTGTGATGGAGCACATTATTTTTGTGCCCCCTTTCTCAGACGTACTCGATGAATGGTTCTCGTGCCCGTCAACGTTGGCGCCGTGCGGGGTAGGGAAGCTTGCGGAGGAGGAGGACCGAGGGAGGAGCGCGGGAGGCCGTCAGACGACGTGAGGGGATACTTTGCCTGGAACCATACCACCCTGGTGATAGCAAGCCTGCAGACACAGTACTTTCAACGGAATCTCAAGATTCCAATAATCTGTCACAATCGCTCGCTCTACCTCATAGTTTAAATAGATAAGTACCTTATTAGAATAGTTGCATACAATTATTTCAATTAACTGTTAACATTAGGAAATATCTTGTGAGGGTCTTGTGTGGTTGGTATCTGACTATCTCGTTGGGTCGAGCAGACGGTGGCATACCAACTCTGTAGAACATCTATAGTAATCTATACCTACCTATCTGTCACATAAAACGAAATCCTTATGGGGAAGCGAAGGTTATTAAAGTACTCAATCTGTAGATCCTAAAGGTTGTGTTCCGATAAGGTAGTGTAGAGGAGTGTCCAGAGTTGGGTAAAGGATGCTCGACTACTTAAAAGAGATAGCAGGTATCAACACAACACACACTTCCCAGTATACTGTCTGTAAAAAGCCTTTGCTATGTATCGGACATTAAATAAAGATTTTTTTTTTACATATTGTCACTAATTTTTTAGCGGAAAGCACCAGAGCAAACAATTAAAAAATTTCTAATCAAGTACGTCATTTATGGACGAACCCTGATTATCTATCACCTGTATATTTATGTTCATGACATGCTCTTAAGATATTTAGAAAAAATTAAATTTAAAGTTGTGAAGGGCGTACTTAAAACAACGATATTTGAAGGACGTCATTATGGACAATTCCTAAATATCTATAACCTATATACGGAATATCTATAGGGTAGGGTCGGGTATCTGTGGTAGTCCGGTAACTGTGGTGGTAAGAAACCATAAAGCAACGAACGACAGCCGCAGTCCGAAATTTACTTCAGTTCACTTAACCTCTCATGGAGTACGTTCTGGTTGATGTTCCCCGCGATAGTCGAAAACTTGTAGGAGAAGAAAATTATAAAACTTACTGTATCAGTTTAAGACATCGGGATCTCCGTTTTGAAGAAATCAGTTCAAATATGTGTGCATCATTTGTTTTCGTGTGTGCCTACTGAATAATAATAATGAATCATCTAATATATAATTACACTAAAAAGCATAAACTAAATGTAACAAAATTGTGTAACCGTATACTGAGTCCTTTGGGCTATCGTCGTTGGACGACAGTGTCAAGTTTATTTTAATAAAGTTGTCTTTCTAGTAAGGAGAATTTATTTTCATTTTCTTCAAGTCCCTGTAATTACTGATCCAAACACATTCACCGAAACTGATTGCGGAGAAATAGTTGGAGTCAGTCGGCATAAGTTGATACCCATTAAGATGAAATATTAATTTAACTCTTGATTCGGTGGATTTTAGAAAAATATCTAGTCATTTCGAAGTCGTCATTTAAATGTTGTAATTTCAGGGCTTCTAAATGTGGTATTGTAAAAACTAGGGGTTTCTTTGGTAAGTGATGCTCAGGCCGGTAAGTGACGCCCATTTCGGTAAGTGATGCCCAAAATTGTGTTTTGTTTGAAGTTTAATGAATACAAATAGACGAAAAATGAATAAATCTACCGCAAAACAGTATTTCATGTCGTAGAACCTGAAGTAAAACTGAACCAGGCTCCTAAAGCTGCCTCAAAACGGATAGGTTATAATCCCCCCACTGCCTTCGGCGGGGCCGCCCCTGGCGGCTGAGGGAAAAATATAACCTAACTGTTTGCAGTCAGTTCTTCCTGCTGAAAACAGTGACCTGTAGTGTACGGCCAAGAGACGGATATGGTCATTTTATAAGATGCTTAAGCTCAGCATCTAAATATGGTCATTTAATAAGACGCTTAAGCTCAGCATCCAAAAAGCGCACAGAGGAGCATCCACAAAGAACGTCATCGAAAAGCCCCACTTTTAAGACCCTTGGACCCAATAGCTTAACCATTGCGTAAATAGTAAATGGCAATTTTTAACATGGGATACGTCACCAGTGCCCAAGTAGACTCATCGACCCAACTGATGACGTCATGTATGCACGATCCCTATCTGCTTTAAATGTGCGCTGGAGGAGTATTTTGGGGGTAAAATTTAATGTAAAACGACATTTAATGACTTTTATCGATACACTGAAAATCTGGTAAAATCAAAAATTTTGACAGGGGGGACCCTTTGGTGCCTTGATTTTCCCATTTAAATTTGTATGTTAAAATTTGAGTTTTGAATTTTCAAGAAAATTTTCAAAATGTCCCGGGCTTTAGTTGCCTAGCAACCAAAAATGCACTCAAGTCTCTATGCTAGCAGAAGTGTCTAGGGTTCGCAGAAGACACTTTGGTAACATTTGGCCAAATCCCAGGGTTACACCTGAAAACGTTCCCAAGTAAGAGAATTTCCCAAGGCTTCGGCTGACGGGGGGAGAATGGCGCTGTCTCTCGATGTTGCCAAATCTACCAACTCATCGAACTCTGAAATTTATCAAAGCTCATCTCGTTTCAGCACAAACTTAGGGTCAGCGAAGTTGGGTAAATCAAGTATTGATAAAATTGAACTAAAAAAACAATGTCTTAAACAATTAATTGAACTTGCAAAAAAGAACATACAGTATGCTGAACAAAGGATTATCATCTGTTTTGAACGTTATAATGAACAAAGAACATATCTACTTTTAAAAATTGAACAGATTGAAAAGTCAACGAATTATGCGAATAGTTTCTATTTTCAATCAAGTCAAAACAGTGTTGCAACTTTGAACCATGAAATGGTTTTGCTTGATAGAAAATTTGAGGATGCTCAGGATGAGCTAGAAGCTAAATATGATGACTGCCAGAGGGCAGTGGCGCTTCTGCAAGAGAAGCTGAACAATCAGCGACACCTGGCGGAACAATTAAATCAGCAAAAGGCAGAACATACCAGGCGAGAACTTGCTGACGCTGAATATGAACAAATAGATGACCTTCATCAAGAACTACGGAACATGACGCGACAGATGGCGCTGCATGGTGGGATGTCGGAAACGGAGTGGTATACGAACCTGAACATTTATAATGAGATAAGTACTGCTCCAACGATTTCTTACGGTGTTTGCATCCGCTTAGATTATTTGGCTGTTTTGCATTCAATGATCAAATGTCCCGAATGCCAAATTCTTGATGAGTACATGCCTTTGTATGATATTGCTCGAAAATTAGTTGCATTAATTCAAGAACGTGAATTATATGAAGTACAGTCTGAACAAGAACATAAAATGATTGATGAATTAGAACTGGAGATAAAGTGCGCAGAACATAAATTAGAAGAACTTGCACTTTACGACCAGATGGCGCTGAAGCCTGAACTAGAACAAAGTCTTGATTCAAGTATCATCGAACACCGAGGTGCTTTTGATGCTGATATCTATAATGGTGACAGTGTTGAATGTCAGATGGCGTCAGTAGCCGAACTGCTGCAAGATGGCGCGAATTTCAAAATTATGACTGAACTTAGTTTTCAAACTAAAGACGATAATTCATTTCTGCCTAGTACTGTTGACAGTGGGTCAGTGACTTCGTTGGACGGTGGGGAGAAAACGCTGCCAGCTGAAGGCAATCAACGATGGTCAAATCGAAGCACTGACCAAGAACAAGCTAGTTTAGCACAAGTGTCTAGTGCAGAAATTTTAAAAGAACAAAATGTAAATATTTTAGACCACCAGATGTCGCTTACAACGACGGGGTCTACAACCAACAGAACTGACGAACAGACAAGCAATGAAGATGATTCTGAGAAGTCTCCAAGTCTTGCTGTTCAAATGACGAACAATGGATTTTCTGAAATTGATGATGAGGAGAAGCAAAGAGTGACCTTTAACCTGTCGTCAAACTGTGATGTCATTACGAACATCAACGAACAATTAAAACTGTGTCTTAATCATTTTTATGTTTTCTCTGATTGTAGAAATTTTGATTATGAGAACAGTAAGAGTATTGGGGTAATATGGAACTTTTCCGAATTTTGGAACAAATGGATGAGTAATTCCTTGCTTGGGTGCTTAATACGAACTCGCATGATGGCTAATCCTATATGCACTTGGACTTTTATCCGAATGGTACACGATCCTGGAATTTCAATGAACGAACTTGCATCCGAATTTAACCGAACTTTGACCCGATCCTATGAATGCTACAAAATATTGCAAGGCAAGACTAGACGTCATATCATCAGGACATCCGTGGGGAGTATGTTGGAAACTTTAGGGATGTCTGATGCTATGGATTTTGTCAATTCTGGTTGTTTACTGACGACCAGAATTGTTACTGAAAAATGATGAATTTTACTAATAAATTGATACTAAATTTGAACAAAAGCTGAAGTAACTAAAAATCCACTGGTTTAGTGGACTGAACAGAACAATACTTTAGAAGCGAATGAGAATTCTGGCCCGACGGTCATGAATTTGAGAACCTTATAAAACTGTGAAATTATGTGAAAATGCTGAAAAATACGACTATTCTTGTTAATTTTACTTATTTATGAATAAATCGCTTTCTCATTGAATTTTGTATATTTTTGGCCGAAGCCAAAAATATATTTTGAACACGAACAACGAACACCTTTTTTCTATTACGGCGCGTGCCGTAACACGGGGTTTAAACCTATACTTTGAAATTTTGGTTTTTTTAGACTGCCTGTATGGTTAATGGTTCTTCAAACCACTTACCAAACCAATGCAAGGCACTGGAAGTTTATTTTAATACTGATTATTTAACAAAAAACATTAATTAAGACAATCTGATGAGCTCATGGTTGTAATTCACGGTTGCCGGACATCTTCCCCCCGGACATTTTCCCCCACGGACATTATCCCCCCGGACATTTTCCCCTCAAGCAGTGACCCCGGATGTTTTCCCCCCATATCCTTAAGATGCTAAGATGCATATTGTTATACTGAAAAGTGATGATTCATTGAATACTATACTTAAAAATTTACCTTAACACTTAAGTGTACTTGTCTATACCATTAGTTTTATTTTGGGACTGGGGGGAAAATGTCCGGGGTTACTGCATGGAGAGAAAATGTGCGGGGGGATAATGTCCGGGGGGGACAATTTCCGGGGGGAAAATGTCCGGGGGGAAGATGTCCGGGGGGAAAATGTCCGTATACCGTAATTCACAATTTAGTATTCGTCAAAAAAATGCGAGCCTCCTATATGAGCAACTGATAGTTCACATGTAATATTCATTGCATGCAGGCAACTTTACATGACAAAGATAAACAGTGAACGTTAAGTGACAGCCGTAATAAATACCAAGCACCGCTACATGTCCCTAAAGGACTACACGAAGACAATTTTAAGTGTGGGAGATATTGATGATATTGGTGTTTAGGTCAAAAGGTGGACGTACTTTAGTATTGGAAGCTCTTTCAGATCCAGCCAAGTCAATCAGGTACAATTTCCCTTCAATAATAATCCCAGTTCGTTGTGAGACTTGTCGCACTGTCACCTGGAGAACAGCATGACTCCTGGACGAAGTAATATTAGCTGCTGTTGCTTCCATCGTACGAGCTCTATTTCCCTTTTGAAGTAAATTCAATACCTATAATCGAAAACCAAACCAATAACCAACACTATTAAAATGAAAATGACGAAAATCGTCATGATTAACATTAGAATTTTACCAAATTGTTATATGTAATGGTAAGTAGGTAGGTAGGTTTCTTACATGTATAAATTATTTAAGTATCTGTCGAAAAGTCATGTTCATGCTATAGAAATATTGTATGTAGCATATTTTAACTATGTATCTTGCTTCCTAAGTACGACTGTAGCTCAATAACAATGCCAATAATTATACGGAGAGCTACTTTTATTTATTCACGACCAGTAATTTCCGGCAGTTATGGGCATTCAAAGCAACAGAAAATACGGAGCCACAAACCTTATGAAGCATACTACAGAACAGCAGGAATCACTACCAAAAAATACAAACGATAAGTACGATAAGTATCGCAAGAACAAAAATAGCTTAGTCTATAGCGTCGGCATTTAAATTAGGTACCTAGGTATGTTTACATAACATAATTACCTACATTCTACATGATTTTATAATTACAACAATTTCCTGCAATATTTTTAGTTTTCCGATTTTCGGAATTTTATCGATATTCCAAAGGTAATTTTACCGCTAGTGAGTGAGTGGTTCACTAAGATTGTAAATGTAATGCTTAAGGCAGTTACTACAACATACTTATCGACTTATCCTTAGAAGGTACTTAAAAAAAGTAATGTGCAATTTTATTTGAAAAAGTTGAGCGTACCTCATGTGTTGTAGTAGCGCGGATTTCCGACAGCCCTGCCACATGGACGTGCTCCTTATCTTCCCTTAAGTCTAAATGAACTCCCGGGGTTGGACAAAGTAAATCCCGAATTTGCTCATTGTAAACTTCCAAGTAGGATAAATACACCTGAGAAATAATTTTTGCAATTACTATATTAGACCTGTAGCGATTATCATAATTTCAGAACTGTACATAATCGGCTAAATAAGTTATCGTTAGAAAATAATGCTGGAATTTCAAATCAAATCAAATAGTCTAGTTTTTGGTGGCATTGTTTATATTTTTATTCATTTCATTTTCTTAAAAAAGATTTTCATACTTCTGACTTGAGATCCTTCTTCTGATTGGCACACAAATGGAAAATGTCGTCCACAGCTCGTGCCATAATGCCGGGATTGGACGTCGTGCCAATCATAGTGTGTGTTTTTCCCGAGCCGGTGGCACCGTAGGCAAAGACGGTGGCGCAAAACCTGTGCCATTTCATCAAATAAAACAAGTTGTAGATTGTTATTCAAATAATATTCTCAATTTTCCCACTGTGACAACAGCCAAGTATGAAGTCCTTCAAGATGTTAAAAAATAATATTATTCTATATAAAAAATATAAATCATGGGCGTATATACCCTTCTAAAACAGAGCGAACAAGTGGAGCAGCAGTACTCTTGTAGACATCTTCTTGGGAGCAAGTCTCATCAAAAACCCAGTCAAAATCATATGCTTTTCCGGTCTCCACAGCCCCATTACTTCCGGGATTATTCCTCGTTCCATTCTGATGACTCGGGATGTTCGTCAAACTCTGAGAGTGTCCATGAGCATTTTGCGTTTGCAAATTACTATTCATATGATTGGATCGACTATTATTGCTATTACGATTCATGCCATTGTTATTCCCAGGTGGGGACGACGTCGTGGAGCCGCCACCCCCAAGACTTCCGTTCCCATTCGTACTTGAGTTGGATGCACCCGAGTAGAATAATGTCCCTGTCCGATAGTGATGCTCAGGGTCACTTCTATCCACTGGAGGTGGCTCCGAGAACAGCAGCGTCTGTGAAAGTCAACGTCAAGGTAAAGTGAACATGCCAGTCATAATCAAACTCAAACACCTGAGTTATATACTTTATCATTTCATCAGTATTTTTCTCGAATCCAAATGAATCCGAAAGAAAAAATTCAGTTCAATAAATCACTGCAGAATTTTATTCTATCAGTTTTCATATAAAACATTTATTCCTTCGTTGCATCAACACGAAAAAAATTGCATGTCAATGCCAGTGTTGAACACACCATAATTTTCTATCTCATACAAACATATTATTATGTAAGTAGAAGTAGAATAAATACCCATTAAATAGATAGTGGCAATATTACAGTGGAAATACGATTGAGATAATATTAATATGGGGATGAAGTAAGTACGTATTAAATTATAAGTATATCTAATATTCAATGCTCCAATATTATTAAAATTACACGTATTTATATGTACCATATGCAACATAATGCAAACAAATTCAAGGGAATTCTAAGTGGTACATGTAAATAATCTAAATCTAAGGGTATGCACGCTAATGCAGACAATTTTTATATTGTTTGAAGATATACATATAAGACGTAACACTCAGTGTCCACCGCATCCATTCAATATTTCGATATTAGTCCCATTATTATAATATGATCCTGTCTGTATCATTGCATTTTTACGTAGGTAAGTATCTGGTCCCATCACTATCTGTACTATCGTATCGGCTACTCTGCCTCGCTTCCCACTGAGTGAAAAAGTGAGAAAAGCACTATGACAAATTGTAATTTTCAATCATGATTGCTTGAATATAGCATTGGAATATATTCACGTATTTTCTGAATAAGACATTGCATGAATTGCATCACATAGGTATGAGTGTTGGGCCAATGAAAGTCGAGGCGAAACATTATTGGCATTCTTCTTTCACGTCTCGATAATGATTGCATTGATTGCAATATTTCTACTGTCGTATTGGTATAAGTTTTGAGTGTATATCGTGTTTTATCCTTAAAATCTAAATTGTAATTATTAAATTCTAATCGTTTTGAGTAAAACCAAGCTTTTTTTAACTTAAACACTTTCTTGAATAAAAAATATTGACCACGTGAATTGTATTATACAAACTACAAACATTTTCAAAAACCAAAGTTAAAATAGAAATGCATGTTATACGTAGAATTATTCCATTTTTCAAATAAAATCAATGGATTCATCCCGTTTTGCCGAAAATCGAAATTTTAGTTATTTTTAAAAAGTGCTTGGGATTAACTTTGAGAGCTCTACCATGCAACACAGTGACTTATCTATAGTTAAATATACGTAACGCAAATAATTTCATTTATGAAAACAAAAATGACTTATGCAGTTTTGGCAAACAACTCTTCCTATATATAAGCATCCGCATTTCCTTTTATCTCACCAAAATAAAGATACTTCAATAATAGAAAGGACGCAGGAACATAAAACAGCGGGTCATTGTCTTATCACTGGGTATACTTATTACATATAGCTTGTTGTGGTATTACATTAGGTATGTAATTACCTAAAAGTTTGACTGTTTTCCTACCTCAATAATACCATCCCAATTCCAAAACTAAATAGAAAAAGTTGTAACAAAAATTTATAGTTTGCGTATTTCCGGTACAAGAATATTATCATGACAAAAGTCATGTGGTTTGAATTTGATTATTTTGATTCTTGATATTGCGAATGGTTGGAAATTTGGAAACCGAAACCTTACTCAACAGTGCTCAGTACAATTTATTCGTGATGCGGACACGATGCAATTACTTAATTAGAGGTAACTCGTGTTCACAGACAAGGAATGAAAAAAGAACAAAGTTATTCTACAGACATACATAATACAGACTACATACATTGACTATAGGATCGGAGTTGAAAAACTCCAGATGCATAATGAGTAGAAATTAAAACACATAGCAGCAGATGACCAAATCCATTGTTTAGGCTTTCAACAGTATTCGATATGGACTAGACATAGACTAGATATAACTATACCTACCTTACCTACTTTACATCTATATTGCAGTCCAGTGTACACAGTATAAAAGACAGGCCTGAGAAATTCCTACACAACTCAAACAAAAAAACTAGTTGGTATTTTTCTGCATTGTGTATTTCTACGAACTTCTTCCCTGATGTTATTTGCTTTTGGTTTCCGATCAATTTTATTACAATATATCAAAGACTGCACAAGCTTACGGTTACGGTAACGATTAGTAGTAATCCCCAATCCCCATGAATGTCCATACCTGCGAACCTACGCATTCCTTCCTGTTAGCCATCCTTAACACGAACAAGAAGAATTGTGTCCATTATAACTTTCCCGGGCCTGGTTCTAGTCTAGCTACACTTTGAAATATACTTATGTTAATTTGTAAGTACAGCTATTACAAGTAGTTCCTCCTTTATATGCAATCTAATTCGAATTCGAGTCGTTTCCATTTTGCCTTTTGTTGGAGACAAATGGAGACTGAAATGGAATCGATTTTCCAATATATAAGTTTCAACAAGGAACTACTGCTAACTTCTATACATGCTATACAGTAACATACTGCACTTTTGCTTTTTCTTTCCAAGCTTAAAACCAATAATTCTTGACTTTTTTACGTTTCACTCCAACTACTTATGTGAAAAGTATAGAAAGGAGTGGGAAACGTCCAAATGCCTATATCTTTTTGGTCATGTTCTGGGTTCTGGTTTTCATCTATTTTTATTTTTGTTATGTTGTCTCCGTCAGGGTTCAACTTTCGACTTCCCAAACCTTGCCGCATTTTTTAGTTTAAATGTAGTTTTGCATAAAAAGAATTTGATTATTTTAGGCTTTGGCCTAACCAACAAAATGACTTGGTGAACTTGGTATAAAAATATAATCTTTTATATTAACATAGTGCAAGTGCAAGCACAATACAAACTTTTATAATATGTAATAATACTATTAAGTTGCACCACGTTGTAGTATAGGGAAGGAACTGACTCGATTTTACTGAAATTAAATCCCCCTCCCGGTTGTAATATAATAAAATTATTATGTAAAGCTGAACTGATAAACTGATACGTACACTGATGTATGAATTCAAATAAATTTAAATTAATTAATTCAAACTTTATAAAATTACTGCTCAAGAAATAAAAAAAATATTCACTGTCTCACCAAAATAATAACAATATACATATATATATATATCTGCACTGCCTAGTGTCGAGTATATACAAGTAGGTATAAGCACACATACATGTGTAGATAGCTGAAATTGAATTTGCACTGAAAATCATTTTAATTCTCTCTCAAATTCAGACGTAGTAGACTTTCATTCTACTTTTTGTAACTTTATTGTATGTGAAAAAAACTCAGGCTCCGCTTTTACTCAATAGTTTTCTAAAATTTAATTCCGATTTCCGATTATTCAGCTCAGGGCGTTTGTTAGCACTGCACGCGTGCAAGCTTCTTATCTATACAACTTCATATCCTGAAAAATTATTTACTTTATTATAAAATTATAGGCTATACAGAAGCTTACAAATGAGCGTTGAGTAATAAACTGTAACTATGGAAGTGTACATTGTAAATATATGTGGGTGTCTATCTGTACATTTTAGCTGAATACTGCATGCTGATATTTTCTTTCACTCACACACCGAAAAATGCAGACGGTATAAATACAATGTATGAGGAAGACTAGCGTGAGGTAGGTACGTACGAGAACGAGACGAGATAGGAGACGACAGGTGTGAGTAAATTGTAGGTTTTATTCACATAATGATGCAATTCAATTGATAGATTCCTTTCTCTCGTAGGCCCCGTGAATGTGGATCCTGGATGTCATTGTCAATGCCGACGCCGACATCAAAAGAATGCTTTTTTTTTCATTTCCTATACTTATACTTTTCACTCAACGAAATATGAGTTTAACGCCCCAAATTTAATAAATTACAACATAGGTAGGTACGTACATTACCTATTCATCTGCTATGCAGATAAGATAGTTACAATAGGTAGGTAGTTATTTCTACCTAAAATTCTCCAGCTACACGTTATGATTGCCCACCCATGACCATACCCACAGCGTCAAAGTCAAACTGAAGGAGATGTTTGCAGGCACGAGTTTTTTAATTTTGCAAAAGAAAAACCGAACCCACGAATCTCTTTTCATTCAACCACCATTTGTTATTAGATAACACAAAAGAGATGGGAATAATAATATAATCGTTACGTCTTTCAAATTTAAACAGGCAAGTTTGGTCTGACTTTGGTCTTGCCAATTCCAAAGCAAAATGTATGCTGCGATTCTGATGCTGCTGCAAATGGCAACTGGATTGCCGACTGATGGTTTCTGCTAATATTTCAGTCGCACTCATCCAATCAATTTTATGGTTGGAATTTCGACATTTTGGAATCTGTCAATAATTTATACTGGCGGAAGTAATACAGTATTACCACAATATTGCCTACAGTGTAGTCTGGAAAGACAGGTACAAGCAAAACAATGATTTTCATTCCTCCATGGTCAGGGAATATGAATTGCGTTCAAATTTTGTTTTGCCAGCAATTTGCTTCTGTAAAAACATACATGGCATGACTATGATGTTCCCACATGTCGCGACTCCAATCCACCAACATCAACCAATGCGACTAGGTGCGTGTAAGTACAATGTTTTTAAACACAGTTTATTGGAAAACTTTCTCTACACTATTTTCTCCAGGAAAAATCGAAGCAGAGGCCTTGAAGCCTTGAGATTGGATTTGTAAAGTATTGAATCATTTAGTATATTTAAAACCATACCAATTATTGGAAAAATATCTCAAGTATACAGATGTCTATCTCTTCCTGTCTTGTAACAATTGAATGAGACAGAAACAGCGTAATATCAAGAAAAGATAGAGACATTAGCCCCGACCACTATTATATGGTTCTACAGACGGATGCCTATAAGCTAAGTCCCGTTTTGTTAATTCTTGACAGGTACGGCCAAACGGAAGTAGTTGTTGTTTGTAATAAAACTAAATAGTAAGTACATATTTATGTACAGCCTGCACAGTCTGCTATTAATATGTAAGCTGTAGCGTAGTGCACGGCACAGCCCAGCGGTTTCTTCCATAGAATCAAGAACGTAGTAGTCAGTCCGTCGTAATTTTATCTATTTGTAAACTGAGGTGATCAAAAGAAAATAAAAAGAATCGATTATAGAATGTCCGTACGCACAATGACACTGCGAGATAAAGACATAACTGTTACCCATCCACTACTATTATTTCGATAAAGCTCTTAGCTGGTGACCCTTTATAGTAAGTGTACAACGTTCGTAGCTCTTAGCAGATCTAATAATTGCTTCCATTAGAGCACTTATAGCTAATTATGTATGACCATTACATGGTTTCATTAAGAAAATTGGCGAATATTTGATGAAAGAAGGAGGGACCTCATTGATAATTATTATGAATACGCATACCTCACTACTTACTTAAATGGCTTTGAACCGAATTCGACTATTTTCCCGGACGCCAAATTTGCGATCCCAAATTAATAAACCAACGCAACGCAAAAAGCGTAACTATCACGCTTGTGCTCGTACTTTTATCGTGAAATACCTATTTACTAAATTTCAGAGTGAGTTAGGTAGGTACTTCCGTAATTTAAATTTTGTATTGATCGACCAATTTTTATTATAGACCAACTAAAGCCGGTCAAAAGCTTAATTCATAATTTAGTAAAATTTAATTTGCACGTTACCCTACATACGTGTTTAATTCATTTGATATAATTAAAAATGTTGAAGTGACGGCCCAAACACCTGATCATTTGTTCAAACCGCATTTTGTACCCAAACATTTAAATGCCTACTTGCACTGGAAATTCTTTCTACGAAGTAATGACTATTTGGAAGTAAATAATGTAATAATTCAGATGTCAGAATCTAAGAACAGGGATTGAATTGCTGGACAGATTAAATTCTGTGCAAAATGTAAAAAAGGAAATTTTGAATAGAAATTGTATTTGCAAAAAAACTGAATTACCATTGCTCGAGGGAAGGATATGGACAAAGGACAATAGGCACGCGTATCAAATTCATCCCTTAAATTTTCATTTAGTATGCCAATGGCGAGTCAATAACTTTTCTTTGTGTGCATTGACAGGCAATAATACACAGATAAATCGATTCGACAAGTGAGTATAATATTATGCAGTGGTATAATGAGCCACGCGTCAATAAGTATCCAGCAATATTTAAAAAATTCACGTCTTTCCCAGTAATATAACCCGTAAAATAAATATTACATGTTACACTTCAATGTGCCTAGTAAGACTGAAGGCTACATCCTCTAAAAATCGCATTAATTTATTTTCATGGAATTTTTGGGAGATGAATTACCTAATGCGACCTAGCCTAATCTTATATGCTGTGATTCCATCGCTACCCATTTCCATTGCCCTTGAACTGTGAATAGCAATAACAATAAATAATTCTGTGAAGGAAATCTCGTTTTATAATAAAAAAAACTATACAAGGCTATGAAAAATAATTCGAGGAAATACCCAAGTTGGTTGAGAATTGGAGAAGAAGGCAAATAATATTAAAATACTTAAAAAATTAATTTAATGGTATGAAATTCACAAGCAATTTAACTAAAATACAGTTAAAATAAAAATGAGTAACTTACTTGACTGTCAAGTACGGCCACTGCTCGAGCTGTTTCCCGGAATGGCTCCATAGGACGAACTCGTACTGAAACCTAAAATAATAATATATTTTTAAAACATGTTTTTTAAATTATTATGGTTTTAAAATGCATCAGAAACCAATTATTTAAAGTTTTCTTTGCGTTTACATACATTTCATAGATTTGATTTACACCGATTTATTCATGAGGTTTTTAGTCAGTTCCTTGGATTAAAATAATCATCAGGATTCAGGATACAATGAATTTTATGTGGGTAGGTATACTTTCTATCTATCTGGCTATAAGCCGAAAACCGAAAATTTGTAACAATAATAATTTTAGTAAGCCGTATAAAAGTGTGCGGCCAAAAATTACGATTCAATAAAATCGAATCCATCGACAAAAAAAAATGCCTGCATTTGACATGCCCCATACCCTCTGCAGCTGCTGTATTGTGTTTCATTTTTAAGTATCTAAGAAATTCGCAGTAGAATTGCATATATAGCATTAACATGGTTTTAATTTTTACTGAAAAGTCCTTCTTTTGTTTATAAACAAAAGCCGTTGGGTCTTGTGGACCGAAAACTTTTAATGCTCTCGTTATGATATAACAATTCTTGTAATAAATCTACATATTATTATGTAGATATCCCTACAATTATTTTGTAAACTACTTAAAATATTGAAAATAAAAACAACGGTATGAGTAAGTGAGCAGCTGTTATGAAATTTAATTGGCATACTATTAAACCATACTTTACTATGCTAAAAACCAAAAGTAAAACAAACCCACCATCACATCGTGGACCTCAAAAATAGAAACGTAATAATTATCTTAAGAGGGATCACGCTCGATACTGTGTAAAGTGTTACAAGTAGGTTCCGTACTAATGTAATTAACCATGTGCTTGATGCTTTGCGGACAATATGCTCTACTTCCAGTCAGATTAGCTTTCGAGATTACCTACTAAACATTTTACAAGCCCCTTTACAAGTCCCACACTAAACCAGTACCAAGTGCCAGTGTCAATGCCAGCTGGTTATAAATCGAAATCGAAATCGAGACCGAGACCCAGGTCAGAGCCATATACGATCACACTTTTGATTTTGATTTTATAATAAACACTGACGAGTGAGTTCTACATAATATGGATTGACTGTGCAGTACTTACACGCCAAGCTTGAAACTACTGAAATACCGTAAATACCCTGTTTTAATTTTAATGGACATACAACTTAAGTGTACTACTGCTTATTAAATTTTCCAATATTATACAGTAATCGTTAATGTAACCTTAGTGTCCACTTAAATTATTTAAATTCGATTTTATATTTGACACGCAACAATTTGAAGTCATAAGAGCATTTGTAATTTTATAAAAAAAAGGACAAAATGGTACTTGCACTTATGCTCGAACGGTTTAAATTTACTTACCATAAGCCGCTCATTCTGAGCCGTATTATTTCCTTCCTTCGTCATTTTTCAAACTCTAAATTCAATTTAGTATTGAATCTAGGATGAGGTAGATAGAAGAACTGGTTGGAAATTAAATTAGAAACTGACAGTGTAAAAGTAAGCAAACTTTCAACTTGTAACAATTGACAATTTCAATTCAAAATTGCCAACAAGTATATATGTTCCGTATTTGGACTTGGATCAATAATGGCTTACACGTTGGTTTTCAGGGAGTTTTGATGTCGTTCTAAATTTTCTAATGGCACGTTGACAGAGTCCGTATATTTAAGTACGTAGGCGTAGGACTTTCGATTTTGATAATCAGGGTATAATCAGGAGTCAAGTGGTAAGCCTTGTAAAAGCTGAACGCGGCCGTCCTTTGAATTTGAAAGATTGTGGAACACATTAGGGAAGAGACACATATTACGTAAGCTACTAGGGTGGGAGGCAGTTTTTCAAAATGATGATGTGCCATGTTAAAGATAGCCATTTACGCAATGGTTAAGGTGCTGACAATAGGGGTGGGTGGGTGCCAAAATTTCTCAAGAATTGCTTACGTAATATGTGTCTCTTCCCTTAGACAAAGATTGTCAGGTGTTTGAGATCTATGTTGTATTTAGGTACCACGATTTCGGGGTTTCGATTTATGTAATTTATGCCGTACAAATTTTAGTATTGCTAATACTAACTTACTAACAACTTAAACACAGTTGACAGTGTTAGCGATACTCGATCCGATTTTGATACATGTTTGTAGCAAGTACTACATTTACTTGTGCATAACTCAAATGTCAAACACTAAGATCAAAGTAAGTAGAACATAGAACAGGTAAGAACTTCAACCACTGCTGACTGCTAAAAAATACAATCAATAATGGAATGACAATGATGAATGAAGATGTTGTATGTGTTGTAAGTACGTAGCACACTAACAGTATTATTAACTTGTCACTGAACTAATTAACTTTGATTTTGATTTCTTTGATTCTTCGATACTGTACTGTGTGCATGTGTGCCTCTATCGACATCAGCCTTATTGTATGCACAAATATGAAGTACAGAAAAAATCCTGGGGAAAGACTGGGGAATGGAAGAAGTAGCACCAACAGTCTTGACTGTGTCGTTTTTGAACCGGTGGTTCGGTCCCTTTGGTCAACCGATGACTAATATTAGGATAGAGATCCAAATCCAAACCGAAATGTTTAACCCAACTTTCATGATTTCAAAATAATTATACTTTATTTTCCGTTTTCTCCAGTCAGTCCCACTTCAGATTTCAAGTACGATGTAAATATTTAAACTTAAGAACTCTAACTTGTAAATGTCGACTGCACAAAAACAGTCAACGTATTCCTTCCTTCGCTCCTAGATTGTAACTGACAACAAGAAACTCGGCTTGCCCGCTGCCCGCTTCTCCTGCTGACGACTACTCCTTGATTGTAATGGTGGATTGCTTCTCACTTCTCCTGGCTTTATTTTATTTACCTGGTGGTTGGTGGTGGTGGTGGCTTGCTGACTGATTGATGCCTGCGTGGCAAGTCAAGGCAGAGTAGAGGCGTGCTTTTCCCTCAAATAATGTTAAGGTATAATAACATTTTCATACCTATGTCATCTGTCGTCTGTCATTCTTCCCCATATACTTAAACAGCTTAAAACTGAAAACCGCTTTTGATTTTCATCACATCACCATCCGAATCAGAAAGTCAGGGTACCTCTTATAATACCTAACAAAATATACGTTATCATACAATCCGTTTACAATTATTATCATTTGTAAAATAATCCTACATATTATTATTATATATAAATGTTGCCCCCTCCTCGTTTTATTTTTCATTCTCATTTTTGTCCTCCCACCCAAATTAATACACTAGTAACATCAGTAAAATGGAAATACATAAGTAAGCACTTACATGCATAGGTAACTATTACTATACCTAAGTTTTGTTAGCATGGAATGTCAGTTTTCTAGTTCTTGGGTCATTAGAAATGCATTAGTGCATTTGGCCACAAGGCTGTGCAGTATGAACAATGAAAATCAGCAAAATAAAAATATTATTAGCTATTGTACACAGTCAAATAATGTCATGCAAAATTTAAAATGCTAAAAGAAGTACGTATACCAACTGGTACTTGTATATATACTTACTAGAACGTATGCCAATAATTTCTACTGTTTTACTATGTATCGTCTGTGAATAACCAAAATGACCCATATCCAATTTAAGCTAGAATCAAATTGAGCTATGTTATAAGAAACACGAAATGAGGAAGATGCGTAAAATGTTAATTTAAGAGTTTTTGAGAAGCGTAAAATGTTCTATTTTCATGTTTTTGAAAAGTGCAAAATATTTTACTTACATGTATTTGAAACGTCGAAAATGAAATAATTGCATGTTTTTGAAAAGTGCAAAATGTTTTATTCGCATATATTTGAAAATATATTCCATTATTTTTGTAGATAGTGTAAATTGTTTTTGGTTAGAAATGGATATGGGTCATTTTGGTTCTTCACTGACGATAAGTAGGCTCAACCTTTTTGCATGAAATCTTCGAATTCACAGATGCAAATTGGAACGTGAATCAGTTTCAACATGAAAAATCTATTACGAATATTCGCATAGTCTCTACTGAAATGAATTGGGAGCACAAAAAAATTACTGACCAAAATAAAAACCATTACCAATATAAACTAAACCAAAATCCGGAGTAGATAGCTAATAATATATTGTTTATTTAAAGTAAGTGCACATATACATACATTTGTAGCTCATCAATTTTCATTTTTTTTTGTATATTTGAAATATCCTGTAAGCTTGCTATACATAAAAAAAGTGACATTGCTGTCATTGCCGGAGCCGGAGCCGGGCCGGTACACCGTGGTGTGGTCATTCAGTGAAAAATGAATGGAATGGAATTGGAAGTTGAATTTCCATGTCGATTTTATTCTGCGTCCATAGCTCGGTGTAGCTCTTGCAAATAAGGAAATTTCAGTGAATTTAATGCTAAAAGGTATAATAATAGGCAATGCAATGGGTGAAAAAAAGTGTGTTTTCGTTGAATATAGAAAAATGTTTTGTCCAGTTGTCAAGGTAACAGTGGAGGATTTGACATGACAGACCAAGAACATGAACGATGAACATGACCAGCAAACACGCTCTCTTGTATTTTTTTCCATATTTCATTCAATTGCATATCATCATCATATATATTGGTATATTTGGTTTTTGCATGGGATGGTTTTGTTGAAATGTGCGAGCGAGCCTCTAGATTTTGGTACTATAACGCTAGGCTTACTTAAGACATATCGTATGTGAAGAACCAAAATTACCCGTATCCACTTTTAGCTAAAAACAATATCAACTATCTACAAAAATATGCAAATATGTTTTGAGGCATTTAAATAGAATATTTTGCACTTTTCAAAAATATGTAAATAGAACATTTTACACTATTTAAAAAACATGTAAATATGACATTTTACACTTTTCAAAAACATGTAAATAGAACGTTATACGCTTTTCAAAAACATGTAAATAGGATATTTTACATTGTTGGAAAAGATGAAAATTGTACATTTTATGCTTTTCAAAAACTCCTAATTAACATTTTACGCATGTTTCTCATTTTGTTTTTATGACATAGCTCATTTTGATTCTAGCTTAAATTGGATATGGGTCATTTTGGTTCTTCAGAAACGATATTATGTTATTGGATAAAACATCAAATGGACGATTATGTAGGAATCTCGATTCGAAATATATTATAGGAAATATATCTTTGATATCGGAATAAAATCGAACGTTACATCTTCAAGTTCCCTGTACGCTGAAGCACAAACCTATATATCGCCTTTGACGCCTTTTAAGCTGCATGCAAACATGCATTTAAACTATAGTATACAAGCTTTTAGATACTTACATATATAGCATAGTTAGTACTTCTTATCCGGATGTACCTTTAAAAGATATGATACATGCTTGTAATTTGGATTATCGAAACTCGAAAACCAATTTGTAATCAGCCATAGAATGTCAGATAGGCTATTATTGCATAGTTGTACATATAATTTTAGTTCAAGTTACACTATAAATACACTATATGTATTTAAACACACTATATGTATACTATAAATACATTCTTACATGCTTACTTATTCTTAAGAAATCGGGTTCGGATATTTCGATGACTTGGAACGCGGGCTTCGACCTTCCACAATAGGTATTATGATAGCGATTCCATCCCAGGTGGTACTCTGTATTATTAACACTGACGGAATAAGGTCCCCAGACATGCATCTATTATCTATACCCTTTCAATCTATGTATAGGTATTTGCAATTGCAATTTGGTAGGGAAGAAAAAAGGAAACCTCATGGGCAATTAAGTACTCACGTGGGCTATTATATACTGCTCAATTTTCTATTCAGAGTGAAACTTATTACAACATACATCGTATCGACGTACTAGCAATAAGAACAAGTTTAAAAAAATTTACATAATTTCATTGAGACTCACAACTTTCGTTTTTTATTAAGGAAAATCAGGATACCACAAGTATGCATTTGCTATTCTTTCATTCGTTTGGCTCAAATCTTGTGTAAGTTTTAGTAAAAAAAATGTTTCGGTCTTGGACTTTTATTTCACGATTTTACTTGATACATTGTAGTTGTAAGACTGATTTTATAAAAGCAAAAGCTTGTCTAATGCCCTTGACTCCATTCGTTTTGGGAAAATGGGGGAAATCAAAGTTTTATGTATATGTATTTTACAAGATGTTAGGAGAGTTTATTTTTGTTACCTCCAGAATTCACAGAAGTTTAGTTCAGACATTATTGTTACATAAGCCAACCAGATCGAACTAGAACCAGATTTAAACATATATTTAGTAGGCGCAGCTGAACGTGATCACAGAATAACATGACACACGAAACGCACTTTTTGCTATAAATATGAGAAATGTAAAAACTCCCCCCTCTGATATTGCATGAAACTTGTAGTTAGTAAGTAGGTATAGGTATATATTGTGACAGAAACTTGCACCAATTGCACATTTTGAAATTATATGGAATGATTGTGATGCATAGGAAAATAATTGATGGTTTGAGATTTCTTAAATAAACGCACCTTACCCTATAGGTATGTATGTAATATAATTAAATATGATGACGAATTTGTCTACTACGACAGGTAGTCATAAATCCAAAGGCTATAATATGTTGTATTCCCTTATGGCATACCATAATATACTTTCACAGTCAGAATTATTATTTGATAATTATAGTTTTCATATATTTACTTCAGATTATCAGATTATTAAGATTTCGTTGGAAAAAACGCTGTTTGTAATGGAGGCGGTTTCGATGCCCTGCTTCCTGATTTTTATTATTTTCATTTTATTCAGTAAATACTAAAAACAAACTTCCAGAATACCGGTAAGCAACAATAACGTCCAAATCTTGGTATCTTTTAGCATCTAGTTGACAGTTTGACAGCTGTAATGCACCAGTATAGTATACGTTAAAATGATGCACATGAAATGCAGATTACTTAAACTTTAATAAACCTAAAAAAACCTTATCTATTATATGATATTTGGAAAGTACATTTCGCTGTTATTTTTGAATTTTTACACCTACTTAACTTTCTTCAAATATTATATTTTTCATAATATATGAAAAAAATAGTTTCATTTCAAATTTCATAACCTCAACCCCGTTTGTCAAAACCAAATGGTCACAGTTCTTACAAGTTTAAAAGCATCAGAATCAACGTGTGTAAAGTGCTATGTACCAAAATTGAGCACACATACGCAATTAACACATTATAAATTTAAGCAAGTCTATTTATTATCTAATATTTTACACACTTACACAACAACAACAACAATGACCTCTACATAAAATACAGTAATATGTACTAGAGAAAATAAAAATAAGAATTACAATTTTCTGTATTTTGAATATAGGAATTTAATATTGCCAATATTAAACTACAATATAAACCTTAATTAAGAAATAACTCCTTTTTAGGCCATAGGTGTGAGAAACTATACCTATGGTCATAGCCTACCACATTATAGGGCAACTATAAACAATGAAATATTTCAAATTTAGTTTAATCGCTATATACATAGTAAATACAACATACAACTTTCTCCTTTTGGTTAAACAATTTCACATGCAGCTTCACTTACACTTTTTATTTTCCTTTGACGGAAAAATAAATGTAAGTAGTGAGAGTAAAAGTAAAAAGTGTAAAGAATGCCAGTATAATAAAGTGTAGGTCGCCGTACATCGCATCGGTGCTGAATGTAGAAAATATTGTAAGTACAACATATGGCTGATTTGTTATCTGTATAGGGCAATGGAGCAATGTTACTCAAGATTTTAATATCTCGATCTCGGAGCATACAAATAAGACAGATATAAATTTATCGTTAACCCGGGTCTGCTCTTATAGGCTCACTAGTTAGTGCATAGCTCCATGGGCATGCACACAATACTGAAATATTTAATGTATTACCTATAGGCTACTATACTTGCATCTTAAAACTTTAATGCTGTACAATTTAACAACAACATTACGTACAGTACTTTCATTGTTCTACAATCCATTTTTTAACACAGATTTGACTAAACTCCCTATTCAGATTTGAACATGCAAAACAGAATTCTTTGAAATAGCCTTATAAGAAACCTATATGCATTATTAAGTATGTAAGAAGCGTATTTTCAAGAGGTGTAGGTACGAAACGAAAGGAAAGAGTACGTGTGTTATTATCCTTTTGACGTTGAAAGCTTTCTTGATATTTAGAGTTTTGGGGCGGTGTAATCATTCAGTAACATCTATACCTATTATTATATATATTGCCACACAGAAGTTGAAGTTGCATATGTTAAGCTTTTGAGTGTTTAATCTTGATCTTGAGAATAAGTAACACAGTGATCTAAAACTAAATAAGTCAAAGGTATATATACCAGTCCACGGCACTATACACACATATATGCACTACTTACTAATATGAAATATATTGCCATAAGACCTAATTTATATTGTATCCAGAGCAAAGCACGCTTTTGTAGAAACGTAGAAGTGGCCAAAAGACCATCTCCCAAATAACTCGCACCTGGCCTGGGCACTTTTACCTTCTACAAGTCCTTTAAAAACAATACTATATTGTAACGTAACCCATAAAAATCGTTGAATGATTGACTCAACACGAACATATTATGTATATAGCATTTAAACGAAAACCTATGTACATATGGAACTGAAACAGAGCCATTCCTTCATTACAGAGCATTACATAAAATATAATGTATGTAGTGTAATGTGTAATTATTTGGGTTAAGGTCCCCAACTTTCAACATTGAGAAGGGAATAAAGGAGGATGTTTGGAACGGAAAGGGAATTTTACTTGATAGTTTTAGTTTCCAGTACACTTAATTATGTATACGTCAGAAATTAATGTACTTTTGGGTTTAGTCGAGCAGTAGCAAATAGTAGTAGTAGGAATTAGAATTACACAGTGCATAATTGCATACATGTTAGCGATAATCTCAATACATTATCGTTCATCAGGTTGTTAAAGTAGCTAAAGTATAACCTTACACAGGTGATTATAGTTTTGAGGGACAGTGGCTGCATATATAATATATAGTACATGCATTTTTTTAGTAATATAACGTAAACCGATACGTTAAGGATTAATTCAATTATGCAAAAAAATTGTTTAGTTTGTTACTTAAATCCTATCAAACTTACAGATGACAATAACAGTAAAAATTAGCAACAATTATATATTGGATTTGTATTGATCGTAGAATACTATGGCTATAGTTAATACCGTCTGTGAAGAACCAAAATCACCCATATCCAATTTAAGCTATGTCATAAAAACAAAATGAGAAACATACGTAAAATGTTAATCAGGAGTTTTTGAAAAAAGTAAAATGTTCTATTTTCATGTTTTCGAAAAGGTGAAAAAATTTTCAATTCCATGTATTTGAAAAGGTGCAAAATGTTCTTATTCAAATTCAATATGTATGAAAAGTGTAATATGTTCTGTTTAAATGCTCTCAGGACATATTTGAATATTTTTGTAGATAGTTGATATTGTTTTTAGCTAAAAATGGATATGGGTCATTTTGGTTCTTCACATACGATATGCATTTGCCTCTTTCCCTTCAACTGAATTTAATCTCAGATATGAATTGTTTTTGTTGGACGATCGGTCCATTATTGAATTACATTTTTCTGTAAACTTTTAGTTCCAAACATTTTAAATTCATCATTGTAAGTCTGTATTTGCTTATTCAGTTTTTTTGCGATGCAAAGAGAGGAGTATTCGTGTAGCGTATGCATGACATGACATACTAGTTAATATTGAAATTGAGTGGATCGACATCGAGGAATGCGCACAGCATGACTTCATATTAATAGTCTTGCTACTGAACTACATACAGTACATAAGTACATACACATCATGCTCTACAATAATAATAGTAAGTCATAAAGTAAAAGATCTAAAAATCGGTCAGAAATAATGAGGAAAAAAAACAAAAGCAGTTGAAATAGCTCTACTTATAGCTACCTGTAATTACATGCACGTTCTTCACTCCACATGCCGAGAAAGCCAGAGTATAAGCAACAGCATCCGTGTCATGAAACTGATATATACCGTACAATGCTTTTAATGACACATGCACTATAATAAATACAGCAGAACACCTGAAACCTGTAAACCGAGCGAACACGTCAGTCAGAAACTATGGTCTGTATCTATGTACAGTACCTTATTTTGTACTTAAGATTTTCCTTTTCTTTATTTACCAGGTTCACAGGATCATGAATCGGATACGTCGGTTGGATTTGTTAAGAGCTCAAATAGCCCTGTAGCTGTATGCTTCGTATAAACACTAATAATCAAATCAAGACTCCAGAATGGCCTTGCCCTAATTATTTTGAAGTTGTTGCTGTAGTACTTACGTGCAATAAAATCAAACGTAAAAAATTTAATAAAAAGGAAAATTTTAATATGTGAAACAGTGCACACAAACAGTTTCACAAATTCAAGTAAAATAAGTACATATTTCGATTTCGGGTTTTAACTCAACCACGAGCGAGTTCATGAACTATTAAGGTGTTCACCGCAAATATATGTCACTGTGACTTTCACTTCTGATCCATAACCTGTATGAACTAAATTAACTGAATGACTAATATGAATGAAAAAAATCCAAGGGAAGGGTAAAATTAGATGATATAGATGGAAAATAAATTAATTGAATACAAGGATAGCGGTTTCAACTCTTAGGTATGTATTAAAATTGAGAAAAATAATAAATTCAATAAAACAATATATTGCATATATGCCGAATCAATGCATACTAACGTAGAAACGGGTCTGATTGACTTCAAAATTGAGTATAAGAATGTTTCCATTCCGAAATCCTGTGATTTTTATTCTTCTTTAAATTAAGTCATTCGTAAAAACTTAAAATAATGTACATACACATTAACACCAAATGCTTCTGGATTTCTTCACCAATACGATATAACAAAATATTTAAAAAAATCTCGTTCTTGTTAAGCAATGGTTAAAGAGGTGATGGTGTAATGAAGTTTTCTTTAACTCCTGCTTTTCTTAAATCTATTAACTTTTCTTTGATGACGTGATCATCAGTACAGAACAAAAACGATGAAATTAGTGAATTCATCTCGTGTACTGAGTTCCTGTTGACAACGAAGCTGCGAGACCACCAGCAGTTCCAACGGAGAGCACGCACTTATGTAGTTCCTAAAACCACACAAAAATTTTCAGGTGATTATCAGCAGGTTGTTTGTACCGGCACTAAACAAGCACAAACGATTACGTGCTTTGAATGAAAAATAAAAGCTCTATGTTAATTTGCACTTGTAAATTGTGTTCAACTGAAAGTGAGTCAGACTTAAAAAGCAGCCACAGAATAATTTTCATAATATTCAAACGGTAATTCCGTTGTATCATCATACTCACTTTTTGTAGAGTTCCACAGAATTGATATAAATAGTACAAGACAAAACAAACAAGATCAACTTACACTGCGGGAGAGAATGAAGGTGGAATGTAGAGAAGCTTGCAAAGATATATCACAGCCAGGAATAAATAGTTCCTGTAGAATATGGAAAATGTGGTCATTGGTTCATACATCAGTGAGTTCATTCTTTATCCGTTAGATTCTGTAGGAACAAAAGCGATAGTTTACATGAAATTAACTAACCGTAATTTACCTATCAGATTGCAAGACTAAACTTATTGTGAATAATTTTTCAAAGTGAAATCTAAGGTCAGATTTAAAAGCAGCCACAGAATAATTTTCATAATATTCAAACGGTAATTCCGTTGTATCATCAATCCTATTGTTTAAAGTAACTCTTCAATTCATGGGCATTTGACTCACTATTACCCAGCCGGCAGGCTTTTTCGAGGGGACGTCCCCAATTCCATGAAAAATATCCCCTGAACATTTTATCCCACCTGGATATTTTAAGAATATCCAAAAGGGATAATAAAAGTCTATGACTTTTTTAATCCTGAATAGATATCCTAAGGACATTATTAAAATATAAATCCAGCACATTTATGTAATGCTGAGCAGAATATTAGTAGTTGTTGTGGTAACCTAGTTCTGAAGCATTATTTTATTGAAAAAGTCTGATAAACAAACATGTATGATGTTTGGGCGGACAAAAATTATGCACCTTCCTATCATTTCATTTTTTCTTTCCTATTGCACAGCTCACTAGCCATATTTAATTGTATACGAACTAGGAGACCAGTACAAAGTTTTCTTCTTTATTTTTGTAAAGTAAAACTGAAATTAGTTTTACTTACACTTTGTGGTGTAATAATATCATGGCACAAGTGCAAGCCCGAACCTACTTAATTTTTTTGACATTTTGAATTAGTAAATTACATAAATATTTAACTTTCTTTGTCAGTGTCAGTACTATAGCAATAATATAATCATAAAAGCAGACACTGCGTTAATTTTGGATAACTTGGGAAAATTCGTTACGGCTGGAATTAACTTGGAAGATTTAAAGTAGATTATCGGCATAACGGATCAATATTATTGTAGGTTAGTTGGTTCAACGAGGGTGAAGAAATTTTTTGCATACGTTAAAATACGTCCAAAATAAACGATCGTTCGTAATTTATTGCTTTCCATTTTTGTAAAATACTTATAATTAATGTTTTGTTTTTTTGTTGTTACTGAAACGGAGGCAGCAAAGTTGCTCGAACTTATACTTTCTGAAACCAAAAAAATGAATCTCAGCTTGAACGATACTGGACTACACGTAGCTCGGGCTCAGGTGTCTATACTAATGATTAACGCACAGTTAATTCGGTTACCTCCACGTTCTTTTTCAATTTCCTTGCCTCAAGTAAACTGTTAACTATGGATTCAAATAGCGAGGTTTTTACTACCATAGTTTATCAATCAATAAGTGCATTTTAAAAATTACCAAGTCGTCTGCTTTTGGTATCAATAGGTGGGTGTACTACTTAATAATTATTTATTTTGTCTGAATGTTAAATAAATTACTACAAATATTAAAATACCAGGACTGTTCTAGTTATACCTTCATAACACTTTTTTACCGTGCATGATCAATTATTATGAAAAGTCCATACTGCATCCTTATCACGTCCTGAAATAATCTTAAGCCTGTCCTATTTGCATCCTCTAAACGTCCCGAACTTATCCCAAATACCCGGTGCGTTTCTTAAGGGGATATAATTTGGGGACGTTTTACGCACGTCCTATTTGGAGACATTGGATGATTGTCTGGACATCCCAATGATGTCCACTTAAACTTTTGGAAATATCCTCCGGATGTTATTTAATCCGCAGTGTACATTCTTAGGATATTTTAAGGAAATCCCCCTGCCGGCTGGGTATTTAGACTTAATGTAACACTGTGACTGCTAAATGAAATGAACGGAAGGCTGTCACATTTTAAACGTGAGGTTTTCGCCTCGTCATTAATAGTAAAAATTATGTTGCTTTTAACACAACACAACTCAATGAAAGCCCAAAAAATGACTCAAATGCTCATTAAAGGAAAGTTGGAACTGAGAGTTGACGAATTATTCAATACTGAAATATTTATATAATTATTTCGATAAAATTTAACACACAACAGGTAATATAATACCTCTAGTCTTCTTTTCATCGGTAAGGCGCTTGTTCATAGCTCCGCTCCTATTTGTGCCGGCTTCCTAACGAACCTGTAAATCGAAAATACGAAATGTAAAACAGACGGCACATGCCAATGCAATGGCTGCAAATGCAAATCTACTATTAAAGGTTGAAGATAGACTGGCTAAATAAATGCACATATCATTTCACTTCAATGACGAGCGCTACTTACATATTATATTATATGACACGGGAAATTGGAAAAGTTTGCCATTTAATAATTTACAATAATGAAATGAAACCCGGACTTTGAATCAGTGGTTAATATATTTGATTATGGTTACTAATCAGGCTTAAAAAGCAGCCACAGAATAATTTTCATAATAATCAGACGGTAATTCCGTTGTTTCATCATCTCCATTACCATTGCAATTTCGTGAGTTGTCCTACTTGTTAGTACTTGGAAGACTAATTTTAACCAACCACTTGAAAATGAAAGCTTTTTAAAAGTTGAATACCTTGTTTGTACTTGGTGTTCCTGTATATGCGAAATCCGCGAGTTCATGAGTCAGGCCACAGGTGACAGGTGGAGGAGAGGGTAACTATGAACCACGAGGTGATAGTTTGATGATGTCCATCAAATGGGTCGTCCAGAAAATCCCTACACGAAAAAAAGAATGTAAAACAAGTATTAATTACCCACTCTTGATTTTAAACAACATAAGCCTTAATAAATTCATTATGAGCAGAAATTGCTAACTGGGATGGTTAGGAAGTTAGGATCAGGCTTAAAAAGCAGCCACAGAATAATTTTCATAATAATCAAACGGTAATTCCGTTGTTTCATCATCTCCATTACTTTACCATTGCAATTTAGTGAATTGTCCTAATTTGTACTTTCGAGGCTAATTTTAACCACTAGAAAATGAAAGTTAATGATTGAAAGTTTAAAAAAAGTTTAATACCTTATTTTTACTCGAGTGAAAAGGTGTTCCTGCATGCCCGAAATCCATGAGTTCATGAGACAGGCCACAGGCGGAGGCGGGGGTAACCATAAACCACGAGGCAAATTGAGGAGGAGGTGATAGTTTGATGTTGATGATGTCCATCAAATGGGTCTTCCATTCCAGAAAAGACCTACGAGCAATGAATGTAAAACAAATATTAATTTCCCATTCATGATATTATTAAACCACATGACTTTTGCTAAAATTCACACGACTGAAAGCGAGTCAGGCTTAAAAAGCAGCCACAGAATAATTTTCATTACAATCAAACGGTAATTCCGTTGTTTCATCATTCTCAACTTCAAAATATTTAACGAATTAAAAATATCCGGATAATTAGCTTCAAGGTACCTTCAATAAAACATACGTGAATTTAGTAGAAAATAATATAAAAAATTAATTTATTACCCAAATACGGGGATGGCGAATGCCGTATGCGGAGACTTGCCAAGTACGACGAGATGCCCGTCAACAGAATAGCGCGTAGGATTTGGTGGGCACGATGCCGACGATGCGGCTGAAATCCTGTCAGCAATATATTTCTTCTTCCCGTGTAAATTGCTTACGTTTAGGCCACATTTTATTAATTATAATTAATAATTTCCAATTCGTTAATCAATTTAATATTAATATAATTTTAACTCCCGATCCCAGTGCAAAATCTAATAAGCCCAGAGAAGAGAGAGGAGACAACACGTGCACGCCTTGCAGCGTGGTGATGGTTGAAGAACTGATAGTTCTGAGGGGCAGAGGGAGATGCACGGAGCACGCAGCAATTCTCGACGTGGTGAATTGAAGAGCAATGAAATTAAAGCAGAGAAGACACTAAAGGTTGTCCATAAATGGCGCTATCAAAACTTCCTAATTTTAAGAAAGTTCTTATAACATATTATCACAGCTTTATTAATCATTGCGTACATGGCTATCTTTACGTTCTTTCCTGGGATACCACCCATAGCCAGTATGACGACGTCGTTTATGGACGACCCCGAAGGACAGGTTTTTTCTCTACATTCGCAGTCGAATGATACTAAAATTAAACCTCCGTTGATGTTGATGGCTTTGATGCAGCTTTTCTTGGCCCATGATCAAATGGTACTAATACACAAGGCAAGTAGAATATATATAGATAATATTGTTCAACTTGCCTTGCTAATACACTGCCGTTTGCTGGTGCAATTCGTGTTATGTCTTACAAAAAAAAGGTGTAGATATGTGATCTTGTCCGCCCATTCGATTTGCTATCCGTAATAGAAAACACGTGTATGCAAGCGGCATCTTTGATTGGTATTGGTTGGTTTTGAATTGTGAAAGCGGCAAAAATATTGTATTTTTAAAAAAAGTAATCATTCTGACTGAAACTATTAATCCTTAATGGGCAAAATGATGGGTTTTTATTATTTTTAATGGAATGGTCAACTACTAAAAAAACAAGTCGCCAGTTCCAGTTCACATTTACAACTAGTCACTAGTACGAAAGAAGTACTTACAATAATCCATTTATTAATTCATCATTAATTTATCACTTGACAAGTAACAAGCAAGATAAGACGCACAAGTTGGAGGAACTGTAGACCTTTTGTTTACGCTCTTTACCGTGTCACCTGTCTCACTCACGTCAGATATTATTTCATGTTTTGGCTTTTGAGCTTCAATTGTTAATTGCTAAACTACTGCATGCAAATAAGTACCCACAAAAAAACATACTAAAAGTAAGTTCGAAGTTGTAGTTTTAAGTTTTGAACAATTTGAACTAGTAGGGTTTGTCCTATAGGTGATCGGGTTCATTTTTTCAAAACTTCAAGAACCTCAGAACCTGTATATTTTGAAGCAAATGACTTGTATTAAAGCATGTTGCACCAATGTACTCGTCATTTAATTCTGTATATACTGGAAAATATTTGGTGTCTAAAATCAAAGTTTGCAAGAGACACAGGCCATTGTCTGAAAAAAGTCAAAAAAATTTCGAAATCCCAATTACCCTATAAGGTGATCAGTTTGCTTGAAAAAGCATTGCCAACATAGGAAAAGTACCGTCTTATAGGTGATATAGTTTGAAAAAGTGGTTAAAACTTTCTTAATTTATTTTAGCCAGAGTTTTTATGGAACGGAGCTGAAAGTACAGGTAGTTAAGACTATAAGCTACATCACTATCAGTGACAAAAAATTTTAAAGATAGTAGTTTTTGCAAGAACGCTACTGATCACCATTAAGACTGATCACCATTAGACGTGTCCCTACTAGGTATAATATTTATATATTTTATGAAATTAGATTTAAGTTACATAACTTAAATACCCTCGCTGGAGGACAGTCAGTGTTAAGTTTGTTGTTTGTATACAGCTATCTTTGATCTTTCTAAGTTGTAAGTAAAAAGGCTGTTCCTACTTCTTAGGTACTTTTTGGGACCTGCTTTTCCCACCACCGTTTTTACCACCACCACCACCACCGCCAACAAAAACCGTAGAATTTAACTGCTACCACCACCACCGCCAACAGAAACCGTAGAATTTAACTGCCACCACCACCACCGCCAACAAAAACCGTAGAATTTAACTGCTACCACCACCACCGCCAACAGAAACCGTAGAATTCGATTAATACCACCACCACCACCGCCAACAAAAACCGTAGAATTCAAACGCCACCACCACCACCGCCCACAAAAACCGTAGAATTCAATCCCCACCACGGCCAACAGAAAATATAGAATTCAATTCCAACCACCACCACTAAAAACACTATCGAATGCCCGCAAGCACCTTTTTGTAAGTACCTATTTAAAAATAATAACAATTATTACAATTTTTAAGTGGTGGTAGTGGGAATTCAAATCTACGGTTTTTTTTTGGCGGCGGCGGTGGTGGTATTAATTGAATTCTACGGTTTCTGTTGGCGGTGGTGGTGGTGGTGGTGGTATTAATTGAATTCTACGGTTTCTGTTGGCGGTGGTGGTGGTGGTATTAATTGAATTCTACGGTTTCTGTTGGCGGTGGTGGTGGTGGTATTAATCGAATTCTACGGTTTCTGTTGGCGGTGGTGGTGTAGAGTTAAATTCTACGGTTTTTGTTGGCGGTGGTGGTGGTGGTGGTAAAAACGGTGGTGGAAAAAGCAAGTCCCTACTTTTTCAAAAACATTTTACGAATATTTGTGTTTACACTTTTGAAAACACAGATGACAGGCAGTCAATAATTTACAATGACTATGACTATGTTACAAGATAGCTGATATCTGTAATACCTAATTATATCCAGCCAGGAATTATTACTGATGTTAGCCATGTATGTATGTTAAATGTGTGACTTATTGCGTCTTGCATCTTCGTTGCAGGATCACAAGGTTTGTCGTTGTCCTTATTCGGAACGGAATTCGGAGTCGTCTGTAGAATTTCATAAATCAAGTCGCAACGCAGTTTTCGTAAATCAAATTAGGTATGGGTTCCAAAGTGAAAAGCATTTTGATTACTGGAGCTAACCGAGGAATTGGATATCATCTTTTGAAATCAATGCTAGTTCGATTGAAACCCGAAATCGTGTTTGCTACTTTTCGTGATCCAGAGAAATCAAAAGTGAGCATAATACTTAACGATTCAACCATCATGTATTTATTTTCACCGCCAAAATAAACTGCGTAATATAAATTACGCTTTGCTGATATACCTACTTCTATAAAATTTTGCACATGTATAACGAATAAACACGCGGATCTTTAAATTTGATTAATTTTTTTATTTTCAGGAGTTGAAAGGGCTCGCATCGACACACAAGAATATCCATTTAATTCAACTAGGTGATTGGATATAATGTAGTTACAATAGTTATTCTTTTTACAACTTCGAGCTTTGGATATAGTGGTGTGTATTGTATTATACACAGCAATATTATGTTCTTCTAACATTCAGTTTCACATTCCTCCAGTATAGATACTTTTACAGGAAGTTATATTTCGGTACTGCTAGACTGCTAGTCGCTGACGAACAGGAACGAAATCAAGCACGGAAGCAATATATTAATTTCCTGAATAAAATTCCAACTCCTTGGTAATGAGACAAGTAAGGTATGACAAAACATTAACAGAGCTGTTAGAATCCCCTTGTTAGAATTAGTTCTGTACGAGCTGTGTATATGGGCAAATCCGCTCACAATGACAGTTAGCTGGGTTAACCTTGTGGCCCCATAAGGTCTTTTGAAAAAATACAAAATAATTGAAATGACAGCCAGCGTTAGCCATACTGCGTATAAATATGTTGGAGTTCCTCCTGAATTCACCCAACTTGAGGTAACACAAAGCGGATAGGCCAATTCTAGTTGTAGCCAAATCATCCCAAAGCTACACTGCCATAATATCGTACTCCATGGTCCTGTTCCAATGTATCCATTAGTTATTCCTGTCTCTGGTTTTTCTCTTCGATATACTATAAATGCCGAAACGGCAAATATTTGGCTTAAGAATCCAAAACAAAACCATGGTGTGTGCAAGGTTTTCCCTTCCGAATTTTGGGCCAATAGGTTTTTGTACGACCAAATGTATAGGACTGATGCTATTAGGGAGATTAGCACAATGACATGGTCTCGAGACATGCTTAATTTTGTATTACACTAATTTCATTATATTACACTGAATACTGACTTTATTCGCCTGACATCTCTAAATTAAATCTCTAAATTAAAATCTCTAAATTAAAATGTGCAGTATTATGAGGGGTTGCGAGCTCTCACAGTGAACTCCTCCTACAGTGTTACGAATTTACCCCTTATGGGGGTGTCATTAGATAGGCCTTGGTCCAGCGGATGGAATGATGGTCTTGGAAAATTTAGTGTTTTGGCACTTTTTTGAATTATTCACGTTTTAACTTTTTAGCTCTAAACCAATCACAGCCTGGAAATTCAAATTTTTAAAAATTCCAGGGTCCTGATTGGTACAGAGCTAGATTTTTAATTGCAAATACTTCTAACTTGAACGCCATAAAAAATTGAGAAAAAAAAATGAAAGCTGATAAAATAAATGGAACTTGGCCAGAATTTGTTAATAATAATAATAATAACAATAATTTTGTTCAACCACTTCATTTTTATCTTCGTATCTATGTCTACACTGCAGTACAGAACCAACACTCAATGCAATGGGAAGTTTTGCAATAATATTGGCGTAGCAGTGTCGCGTTCCATCAATTTATTTTCTTTTTAATCTCTAAATTAAAAACTCCTTAATGGGATATGGGTTGGCCACAGTTAAGAGCCACCAAGTTAAGTCTATGGTCAAACGGATGCCTAAATGAATACGGATTATGTTGATAACGAACTACCCGTATATTCTATAATGGAACATACCGCGTACAATTTAAATTTGTACCTCTAAGACCCGCGTACTAAATACAATGTACAAATTACCGGCGTGCCGGCGTATAGAAATTATTTTCTCCTGCAATTATTACCTTGCAACCAGAGTAAAAATTTCACTTTTTTTCTTCGTCTTCACCCGCGTACTATTACATGCCCGCGTACTACTCAAACTGAGACCTCTCAGACCCACGTAATATTACCGGCCCGCGCATTATTATAGATATAAGGTAATCAAAAAATATAATATGCGCTTTGAATGGACTGATTGGCAGTATAGCGTGTAGTTAATAATAATTACTGGTGGTATCTAGGGATGGAGTCTGTAAAACGGTGGTGGAAAGCACAGGCACAATAATGTTATATTAATTTCCGTTTTGCCCATACATAATTATATTTATTTTGATGTACTGCACTGTTTTAATGTTCAACAAATTATGTACCAAAAATTTAAGTAGTGCAATACATCAGAATAAATATAATTACGGACAACACGGAAATGGATATACCATAATATTGGACCTGCCTTTTCCACCACCGTTTAACCGACACCATCCCCACCACCACTAACAAAACCTGGAGAATTCAATACCCATCACTGCCACCCCCAAAAAGATTTGTTTTGGCAAAACCTATAAACTAAACCTTCACCCCCACCACGACTGCTAAAAAAAACTTTAAAATTCAACCCCGCCGCCAACACCACCACCACTACCCAAAACTTTAAAATTAACCCCTACTACCACAACACCCACCAGTATTAATAAAAACTTTAGAATTCAATTCCTAACATCTCGACCACTGCCACCACCAATAAAAAAAACTGAAAATATTGTATTCCCCCGTATAACAAATTCTTATAAATTCTGCACAAAGCTAACTCCAAGCAAGCCTGTGGGGTCAACAAATATAATAGCATGCGGCCGGTGAGGCAAATCATTAATTTCGGGCAAGTTTGTGGCAAATAATTAAGCCATCCGACGATACAGTAAAACCTATCCCGTGCACGCCTCTGATCGAAGTCTTTCGCTATAGCGTTACCGGGGCAAGTCAATGATCAAAACTCACCCCGAGGAAGTCTGATTCCATACTGTAACACAGACAAGGCTCTGGTTATATAATAATAATAATAAAGCTCTGGTTAAAACCTACTCCTACCACGCCTATGGGAAAAACTTAACCCTGGAAAAGTTAAGATTAAAGCTTTACCCTGGCAATGTTAAGGTTAAAACATACCCCGTGCAAGCATCTGGTCAAAATTTGCGCGGTCCAAAGCATATAGTAATAACTTAACCCACAATAAACTTTATTTAAAGCTTATACTAGGCAACCTTACAGTCGATTTGACCTTGACCACAACCCTATTTACTGTAACAACTAAAACTGAAAAATATATATTACATTTTTTAAACGCAACCCGTCGGGTTGCTAACCTGCTAGTATATATTATTATGTTCAGAGAATCGGAATAGAACCAGTCACAACACTAATTCATTATTACACTAGCAGGTTAGCAACCCGATGGGTTGCGATTACAAAATGTAACATATATTTTTTACATTTAGTTGTTATAGTAAATTAGGTTGTGGCCAAATGGACTTTGATATTGCCCAGTATAAGCTTTAATTAGAGGTTCTACTGGGTTAAGTTATTACCATTGGGTTGAAACCGCGCAAGTGTTGACCATATTATACTTGCCCGGGGTAAGCTTTAACCTCAATATTGACCGGGGTAAGCTTTCACCCTAACTTTGCAAGGGTTAGGTTTTTCCCATAAGCGTGGGTAGAAGTGGGTTTTGACCAGAGTCTTGCCTGGGTTAAAGTATGGAATTAGACTTGTTTAGGGTACGTACTGATCAGTGACCTGCCCGGGTAACACTATAGTGAAAAACTTCGACCAGAGGCTGGCACGGGATAAGTTATACCGAAGCGTTGGCTGGCTTAAGCATTTACCACAGACTTGCCCAAAATAATTAATTTGCCTCACCGGTCGCATTCTATTATATTTGTTGAGCTCACGGGCTTTCTCGGGATAAGGGCTTTTAAAAGGCAGAGAGGAGGAAAGGGGGGGGGGTGCTCATGCGTCTGACGTTTCAGTCAATTGTTTGTGAATTTTAAATTTTTTGTTTCGGCAAATCAAAGTAGATACGGCATAGATACAATTTAACATGTAGTACATATTTTATTTTTTCGAGAAAAAGTGAAAACATCTAGGAAAAATAAATTGTTTAAATTTTTTAATAAAGAGTTGAATCGTTTATGCGGGGGGGGGGGGTTGAGTATTCACAGTGTAGTGACGATTGGATGGGGGAGGGGTTTTTGCACAAAAACCTGAAACTTAATATATGGATGGCCCCTGAAGGTTGAAATAAAGGCACTACTGGGTTGGACCGCGCAAGTTTTGACCTCATACTTGCCCGGGGTAAGCTTTAACCTCAACTTTGAAAGGGTTCAGATTTTCTCATAGACGTGGTAGGAGTAGGTTTTAACCAGAGCCTTGTCCGGGGTTAAAGTATGGAATCGGACTTGCTCGGGGTAAGTACGGATCAGTGACTTGCTCAGGTAACGCAATAGTGAAAGACTTTGATCAGAGGCTGGCACGGGAAAAGTTAAACCGTAGCGTTGGCTGGCTTAAGCATTTACCACAGACTTGCCCAAAATAATTAATTTGCCTCACCGGTCGCATTCTATTATATTTGTTGAGCTCACAGGCTTTCTCGGGATAAGTTTTTCCCAGAGATTTGCCCGTTTTGCGCTATTGTCACGGACGTGCCCAGGGTAATCTTCAAGCGCAACCTTGCCCTGGCTAAGCTTTGATTAAATGGGCCATCCATATATTACGTTTGCCCATTTTGTGCAAAACCTTCTCCCCCCTCTCAAATCGTCACTACACCGTCATTTCTCAGTACCCATCTCTCCTCACTATAAACGGTTTAACTTTTTAAATAGTTGTTCAAAGAATTTATTATATTTTCTAAAGGCTTATATATGCATTTTTCCGAAAAGTGAATATTTACATACCACATATTACATTTCCACATATTAATAATGTATCTGCTTTAATTCGCCGTAATAAAAATTTAAAATTTACAAAAATTGCCTGAACCCCCCACCCCCCTGCTGATTCAACGCGTCATTAGCCTGAGCCCCCTCCCCCACCCCCATGAAACCTAAAACGTAATGCATGGATGGCTCAAAAGGCTTAACCGGGGCATGGTTTTGCCACAGGCGCGATCCAGTATGTTTGATCAGAAACTTAACCTGATTACGCTACGGTCACCGACATATCTGGGATCAGTTTTGATTTCAGGTTAGCCCGGAATTAAGGCTTTAAATTAATTCGGGTTAAATAAATCGTATTAGTCGTTTTCACGTTTTTACGCAAAGGGTAAGTAAAACCTGATCGTGCGTCTTTTGTGCAATGTAAAATTCACCATATTTTGTTGAATATAATATTTTACTTCCGGCTGCTGCATGTAAAATTTTATTGGATCACAGGCTTGGAAGGTAAAAGACTTTACGAAAACTTCGGCTTGCAGACGCGTCAAATGGTACCATGAAAAGTGCAAATGGTTGAAAACTGAAGCGCACACGTAGTGGCTTTTAACAGGTGCCATCCCAAGACCAATCATTATACGGACTTTTAATTAAGAGATTAAAAAAATAAATTATTACTGCTAGGGAATTAATAATACGAAGCTTAGTTTTGACTTGAGTGCAGGTGCAGTAAAGCAGAGTAAAGAGTAGACATGGATACGATGCAGTTGTAAGTTATACAATAGGAAACTTTTGTTAAACAAAATTACAAAATTAGATTAATAATTTTCTGGCCACGTTCCAATTTTTATTTTATCGGCTTGCACTTTTTTTCTCAAATTATGGCGTTCAAGTTAGAGGTATTTGCAATTAATAATCTAGCTCTGTACCAATCAGGACCCTAGAATTTTTAAAAATTCGAATTTCAGGCTGTGATTGGTGCAGAGCTAAAAAGTTAAAACGGGAATAATTCAAAAAAGTGTCAAAACACTAAATTTTCCAAGACCATGCCGGCCTCCGCTTGACCAAGGGCTATCTAATGACACCCCAATAAGGGGTAAATTCATAACACTGTAGGAGGAGTACACTGTATAAGTTGGCAACCCCCCGTAACACTGCACGCGTTAATTAATAGACTAGCAGGTTAGCAACCCGATGGGTTGCGTTAAAAAATATGCATTTCTCACTTTTAGTTGTTATTTTAAATAGAGTTGTGGTCAAATCGACTTTGGGGTTGCCCAGTATAATAGAGCTATCCATATATCACGTTTCAGGTTTCATGGGGTGTGACGCTTTGAAACGGCAAAGGGGTTCATGCGTCTGACGTTTCAGTCAATTTTTTGTGAATTTTAAATTTTTTGTTTCGGCAAATTAAAGTAGAGACGGCATAGATAAAATGTAACATGTAGTAAATATTTTATTTTTTTGAGAAAAAGTGAAAAAATTTAGGAAATGTGAAAAATTGCTTAAAGAATAAAATAAAATTAAAGAGTTAAAACGTTTATACGGCGGGGGGGGGGGGGGTTGAGAAATGACAGTGTAGTGACGATTAAAGAGGGGGGAGGGGGTTTCGCACAAAAACCTAAAACGTATTATATGGATAAAGCTAAGCTAAGCTTGAAATAAAGGCACTGGGTTGGACCGCGCAAGTCTTGACCAGATACTTGCCCGGGATAAGCTTTAACCTCAACTTTGAATTGGTTCAGATTTTCCCATAGACGTGGTAGGAGTAGGTTTTAACCAGAGCCTTGTCCAAGCTAAAGTATGGAATCGGACTTGCTCGGGGTAAGTACTGATCAGTGACTTGCCCAGGTAACGCAATAGTGAAAGACTTTGATCAGCTGGCACGGGATAAGTTACACCGTAGCGTTGGCTGGCTTAAGCATTTACCATAGAAAACTAATGGTTTGCCTCACTGGTCGCATGCTATTATATTTGTTGAGCCCACAGGGGTACGTTTTAAACTGAGATTTGCCCGTTTTGCGTTATGGTCACGGACGTGCCCAGGGTAAGCTTCAGCTTCAGTCACAACCTTGCCTGGCTGAGCTTTGATCAAATCCATATATTATCCATATATTACGTTTCAGCTTTTTGTACAAAACCCCCTCCTCTCTCTCCAATCGTCACTACACCGTTATTTCTCTAAATTCCCCCCCCCCTTACAATAAACGTTTTAAAAATAGTTGTTCACTGAATTTTCCATATTTTCTAAAGGTTTATATATACATTTTTCCAAAAAATGAATCACATACCACATAATACATTTTATCAATAATGTATCTGCTTTGATTTGCCGTAATAAAAAATTTAAAATTTACAAAAATTGCCTGAAACGTCATTTGCCTGAACCCCCCACCCTCTCTGCCGTTTCAACGCGTCATTTGCCTGAACCACCTCCTCCCCTTGAAACCTGAAACGTAATGCACTGATGGCCTCAAAGGCTTAACCAGGGCATGGTTTTGCCGCAGGCGCGATCCGGGTATGTTTTGATCAGAAACTTAACCTGATTACGCTATGGTCACCGACATATCTGGGCTCAGTTTTGATTTCAGGTTAGCCCGAAATTAAGGCTTTAAATTAATTCGGGTTTAATAAATCGTATTAGTCATTTTTATTTTTTTACGCAAGGGGTAAAAACCTGATCGTGCGTCTTTTGTGCGATGTAAAATTGACCCTATTTTGTTCAATACAATATTTTACTTCCAGCTGCTGCATGTACAATTTTATTGGATCATAGGCTTAGAAGGGTTAAGACTTTACGATAACCTTGGCTTGCAGACGCGTCAAATGGTACCATTGAAAGTGCAAATAGTTGAAAACTGAAGCGCACACAACGTGTAGTGGCTGTTGACAGCGGCCATCTCAAACCCCATTATTATGCACTTTTAATAAAGAGATAAAAACAATAAATTCTTGGTATGCAAAGCTGTTAGGGGAATATTATTAGTAAGCTTAGCGTTCTTGATGCACTTGAGTGTAAGTGCAGTAATGCAGAGTAGACATGGATACCATGCAGTTGTAAGTAATGAAATAGAAAACTTTGGTTAAATAAAATTATAAAATTACATTAATAATTTTCTGACCAAGTTTCATTTTTTTTATCGGCTTGCATTTTTTTTCTCAAATTTTATGGCGTTCAAGTTAGAGGTATTTGCAATTAATAATCTAGCTCTGTACCAATCAGGACCCTGGAATTTTTAAAAATTCGAATTTCAGGCAGTGATTGGTGCAGAGCTAAAAAGTTAAAACGGGAATAATTCAAAAAAGTGTCAAAACACTAAATTTTCCAAGACCATGCTGGCCTCCGCTTGACCAAGGGCTATCTAATGACACCCCAATAAAGGGTAAATTCATAAAACTGTAGGAGGAGTACACTGTATAAGCTGGCAACCCCCCGTAACACTGCACGCGTTAATTAAGAGATAATATTACCATAGCTATTTAAAGGCTATGATATTACTAATAATTAAAAAGGCTAATAATTTATTGCTTGTTGTTGATCATGACTTCTGACTTACCTTCAATTTCAGACATTGGTGACCATGGGAAGCATGAAGAGGTTGCAAAAGAAGTTGAGTCAAAGACAAACGGTGCTGGATTGAATTTACTCATCAATAATGCTGGAATATCCTCAAAATATTTTAAGCTGAATCAAGTTACTTATGATGAACTAAAAATAAACATGGACATTAATTTCATTGCTCCATTGCTGCTTACAAAGGCTAGTACTACATATATTTATGTTATACCTATATAGGCACTTGAATAAGACCTAAACTTGTCGAAGTGATTTAAAAAAGGCATTTATCACATCAAAATAATGATGTTCATTATATTTACATTATGTACAAGGAATTTGTATTCTTTGTTTATTCTATATAGGCACTGACTGCACAGTTAGAAAAGGCAAGTTCGAATGCAAGTGCATCCTCTTGTGGTATCGGCAGAGCTGCAGTTGTCAATCTGTCTTCAATACTGGGTTCCATTGGTGCAAATGACGCTGGAGGAATGTATCCGTACCGTTGTAGTAAGGTAAAGAGCTGAAAAATACCTATACCCTTTTGTACGCAGTATTTACTGTATGTACAATCATTATTAAATTGTAAAGCTAATTTTTGTTGTAATTTAAATTATAGGCAGCCCTAAACGCAGCTACGAAATCAATTAGCGTGGACTTTAAGAAATCTAAAGTGATTGCCATCGCACTTCATCCAGGCTGGGTAAAAACGGAGATGGGCGGTCCCCGAGCACCTTTGTTACCCGACCAAAGTGTCGAAGGAATTGTACAACTTTTAGAGGGATTAAATGAATCACATAATGGACAGTTTCTGCAATATGATGGAAAGCAGCTAGAGTGGTAGTTTTATTTTCTTATGAAATTCATCTTTTCTCCGTTAATATAAAAATATGTACTTGAGGTACGAATTGCAAAGCTTTTGCGCTTTAGCAGTTTCGTAACTTTAAGTCTGTGTTATACTGAATTGAGCCACTTAAACATGACTGATGTTGTAGAAATGTAAAAGTAATAAGTAGAATCCATGAAGCTAATCGAACTTAAGACAAATTCGATATGCTTGTATAGATTTTTTTGAAATCTTGTATCAACAGTAGTGTTTTTAAGGCTATGTCACCAAATACTTTTGCTTTGTTTTTAATGATATTGTGTTTGAGTCTTTTTCATGTTAGACAAAGCATGCATAATTCTGGTATGTAAATATGCTTAGTGCAATCTGCTGTGTACAAAGAGTACATAATATAATGTGATTAGGATTGTGAACTGAAAGCAAGAGATAGCCTCAATTAATAAATAAATCAAACAACTTCAAAATACGCCTGATATAATATGTGTCACATCTTTTATTGCTGTATTAACGTTTTTTCTTGTATTATTTGCATTACCTAGTACCTAGTGGAAACAAGACCAGATAGTGTATACTTATATAGTAAGTAAGTACACTCCAAATCTTACAAGTTTCACGTTTCCCCATCCTGAAGTAGTTTTTGTAAGTCCATTTTCTATTCATTCCTTTTCCTTGTGTTGCAGATTGCAGAAACATTTAAGTAACATGCATCTGAGAAGTTAAAAATACTTTTAATCATGAATTCATACTGAATCATTACGTATAATTTTTTGCTCTCAGTTTCTTATACTTTCGTAAGTTTATTTGTATTGCGCTCGGAAATCTTAAATTATATTTGAAGCATGTTGATAAACAGATTTTCGTTTTAACAAAAATAGTTGTAGTTATTTATAATAAAGTTATAATAATTATTATTGCAAAGTCCTACGCCGATAGATGACCAAGTACACATATCGTCGTTGAAGCTGGAAATATTAACTATTTGTGATATTTGTACTTTAACAACTATGAACTATACGTATGAAATAGTTTCATATTTACTAACTTAATTACATAAGGATGTGACATGTCCTTATCTGAGGAGATTTTCCCATCGCAGTAATAGTATTATACTTACCTTAAACCTCAAATCATAATAAATCCCCTCATACATATTTATAATATTTCTATGTCGTCTGTAAAGACCCAAAATGACCCATTTCCAATTTAAGCTCGAATCAAAATGAGCTATGTCATAAAAACAAAATGAGAAACATGGGTAAAATGTTAATTAGGAGTTTTTGAAAAAAGTAAAATGTTCTATTTACATGTTTTTTAAAAATTGCAAATTGTTCTATTTTAATGTTTTTGAAAAGTGTAATATGTTCTATTTACTTGTTTTTGAAGAGTGCAAATTGTTCTATTTACATGTTTTTTGAAAATTCCAGAATGTTCTTTTTACATATTTTGGAAAAGTGCAAAACGGTCTATTTAAATGCTTTCAAGACATATTTGAATATTTTTGTAGATAGAATTGTTGTTAGCTAAAAATGGATATGGGTCGTTTTGGTTCTTCACATACGATATTTATATTTTATATTATTTTATTTTAGAATTAAAATTACATACATTAAGTATTAGAGTTTAAGGCAGCAAGCTGTTATATTTAAACTGCTTTAAAAATGAAGTAAATGGCTGCTTGAACCTTGAACTCTAACTGATAATGGAATTTCCGAAGTTCCATTAACAATAGAAGGTATCCCTCCGTAACTCTGATTGAGTTATACTGGAACCTACCTACCTTAAATGCACAATAAAATAATGGGTTCTCGAATTTTGCGCCCCCTTTGACGTTGCAGTTAAGTCCTGAATCCAAATGCCCAGTTTGTAAATTATTATGCAACTTTTATAAAAATGTAAATGGTAGGTACCATCCCTATTTACCACTTTTATGTGATGTAATTATTATAAATAATTCCTACCGCGGGCCAAAGAATATTTATATGGTAATAATAAAATATGCACTGCACTTCGGATTCTGCTGCCTAGGTCTCGTTATTATTATTATTACGTTTCTTCTCCACACTTACATCTCTCTACAATATGCACTCTTACGCATATAACACATATACCACCTCACACAACTCAATTTGGCACTCTATAATATACGGTCATGGCACATTACATTACCATACTGACGAACGTAATATATATATATATATATATATATGTGTATATAACTTAAAATCAATATTTAATTATTATAAGTATTTTATATTATTATTAGCATTAGCATTTATATATATATATTTATATTTACCTCCCGCTAATGGCGATGGCGAAGGAACGAAAAGAATAAGAAGATTCGGGACGGTCTGTTTTGTAATTCGTGATTCCCCGACTGGTGATGAGAATCTTGACCCGAACGACCGACTATCTGCTTTGCGTACTGGTGTTTTCGTACTTTTGGTAATTTTTAGTCTAAGTGTTAATTTTAAATTTAAGTTAACTTCCGATTTTCGGAAACAATTAAAGAAAAGAAAAGAAAATGTCGCACTACACCGCTCCGGTCCTGCTCTCCACGTTAGCTAACTACTCGTCCGCTTGCTGGCTATCACGCTACTGCCCTTTTTTTGAAAATTCAACTCTCCATGCCCTAGCATTAGGGACAAGATGGCACGGCTTTTCCCTTCCCTAAATCCTTTATCTCGGGCTATTTCCCACCAACTCCCCACTAGTGCCGCCCCTCTCATCTCATGCCCAGGCAAAACGTCGTCGAAAGTTTTAACCGTCAACCTCTTTTCGTTCCTTCCCACTTGTCGTTGGCCATGTATGTGAAGGGCGACGACAGAGGGAGGGCGCTGTCCAATAATTACGGTGACAAATACTCCCCTGCTTAGTTTCTTGCTCACCTGAGCAAGACCGGGACCAAAGGTCACGGGGAAGGGACAGCGCTCCACCTCGGTCGTCGTCGATCCACCAAAATTCGTTAAGGCTAGGTGAATGATTATGTTTAAAATAGGATCAACAATTCGGTCTTACAAGAGTGATCCGCCAAAGTATTAAGTAATTATGTAATAGAAATATGTGAGTTGTATTGCTATTGGTACAGACAATAGGAATTGTATAAATTTATGTTTTTGTACATATCAGTTTTCAGACCATAATTATTTTCGTTGAGCAGCATGTTTTATAATGTTCTGTGTTTATACGTAGCATGAATACCGAAGAACTCTAAAAGATTTTCACAATATAGTTAATTTGATTAATTATCTTAATTAATTAGCCCCTCCTCTGTACAATATACTCAAACATATTGTAAAACCTCTTCCCTCTTCTCTCTCTCTTTAAACTATTTCTCACAAAAAGTAACTAAACTTCAGAGGAAAATGCTCAGCAACTCCATTTCGAGATTGCTCAGTTGGAGCATCCCCCCCTTCCGCCCTTAGAATTAAATAATTCACGTCATAATTCAATTTCTTAAATCTCCTGTTGGAGCTAAAACATTCCGTGTCAACGAGGCGTTGTCTTGGTCAGAGACAACCCCTCATTGACACGAAACCACACATTCATTTATATATTTTCATTCTACTAACTAACATACTCGTATCAAATTTTTAAACTATTACTTAAATAGCAATGAAACACACGGAGCTAAATAGAACTGTCATCATTTACAGGGTCTTAGGTACATACTCATACGCACATGGGCATACATAATTGACACAGAATAAATAATATCCATTTAGGGAGATCACGGTCTCGTTGAGATTCATGGAAACAATAAGCGTAACATAAAATATTTATGTGCAGTCTCCACCTCATAATTATTAACAACGAAGAAATTAAAATATGTAGAAAAATCAATTTTTATAATTTGTATGTAACGAAGTTAAGTACGGTGGTTTGGTCGGTGTTGGATCTTGTATTGTCGAGGTGACTAACAATTTCGCTTGGCGATCTCCATCGGTGTTACTTGTCCTGGCTTACTTCTCTTAATTCGCTTGATGGGTCTGGGGAATGGTAGTGCTTCATCATCCGATGATCCGTCATTGGTTGGTGGATTTTTATTACTAGGTCGGTTGTCCATCTTTCTCTTACGAAACAGGCTCTTGGGATTATTAGTCCATTCTTTGGCGAAAATATTTTTGCAATGACCGTAATCCGAGTCGCCTCCAGTCTCTTCTTCTGTGTCCATATCGAAAACCTCCAATTGAGTCGCGGCGTTTGGTGGCTTCCCTTCGATGTTATTGTTGGTAGCAACTTCCATGGGGGTAAGGTTGAGGCTCTCATGTCCTTCGGATTCGAGCTCCCCTTCCTCCATGTCTCCCTGAGAACAACGTCGTGATGGTGCCGGGAACGGTAATTGTGCCATTAATTCCTCCATTTCGTCCGAGTCCACATGGATGATGAAATCATTGCTGTCCTCGGAGGAATGTGCCTGTAATAAAGAAAGTTCAAACTCCACCAAATTAATTTGGTTTTGTATGATTCAGCCACAAAGGACCCAGTGACAGGTCGTCACCACACCCAATCATTTTTCCAGTGTTTACATATTTCGAATACTTCATACGTCATTAATGCTATCTAACCATGTTCCAAAACTTCTCTCCCCCAATCGAAACATTATCCCCATATATTTTTCATATAAGCCCATTTTTCTAACCCTGTACATGTTCACTTATTTGTATGACACATGCAAACATTTGCGTTGAATTCTATCCAAGTATCACAATCGAGGTACTCATGCATCCATCGCTATTATTATTTTTATAGGGGAAAATAATTTTACTTGCCGAATTGAAAATATTTTCAAATCTCATGTAATGCTTTTATTCTGACAGTTAGAATGTGAATAAATTTTGTCAATAATTTCTAACGCTACCGTTGGAGATCCGGGCACGGATGGGATAACACCCGCCATGGCCCCAGCAAGATTCGAAGGATGATTGTTGTGATAATAACTTTCATTTGTTGTACTGACCTTTGTTCTATACGAATTTTCACCTCAACTCTCAGCTGTATCCGTGGTGATCATCATCCCATCCATCCCCAGCTCATCCACTGATTGTTCCCAACAATCACTACATCTCCCCTCTTTCTCCTAAGTATGTGGGTTGCAGAACGGCATGACCCATGACCGTGAGCCATTCCTAGAAAATTTAACTGCTGTTACCCCGCTTTTCTTCGTTTTTGAAGTTGGATCCTGGCTTCTTCGTATACTACTCCTTGCTCCCTTCCTTCCATCTCCTGCTCCATGACTGTCCGGGATCTCACGTTTTCCGCCCACTCCAGAGAAGTCCTTAAAATCCTTCCTAGAATGGGAGAAAATACTAACACCACACAATTAATCACCTACACCATTATCATGATTAAATTCATAATCCCCATAATAATGGTATACTATCTGGAACTTCATATTTCATTTTTATTTTGAATTTTTATTTTTATGTGCTAAATGACTACTAAGAGAAAAAAAATTTTGTATATTATGTATACTTGTCATACATCTATTTTTACACCCCTCCCCGTTGTTCCTGGTACTTTTTATATTTATTTCTTGGGCTCTGGTGGTTTCTTGGACCGCTGGAATTTTTCCCAATTGTACTTACACATATACTCCTCCCCTTCCTTGCGGTTCGTATTATACGTGTATCTAGCAATTTCACTGGTCATCCGCGCCCGCATGTCAATTTCCGCTACTATCTTTGGAGTCAACGGTGTAGATGGTTGTGACGTTGACGTTGATGGCTGAGGATTTGTCAAAGTCGAAGGGATTTGCTGGCTGTCATCTATGGCTTTCGCCAAATCAGGTTGAGCCATGTTGACCATGCCTCGAAACATGCCATGTACTGCTTCGATCCACATACCTGGTTTCTTGGGGCCGGTGTCCACTGTAATTCGAGGCTGACTTACTTCTGGAGTCTGTTGTTTTCCGGTGCCTCCTTGTGTATTCTTGGGAGGTACCCGGTCTAAATGTGCGAGTTTCGGCCGAATGCCCTCGAAGGTTAATGCATATGATGCATTTATTTGGTTAGGGGGTCTTATTCCCTTATACTGGCATATGACTTTGCCGATTAAATCGTTCCAGGCCCTAGCCTGTAGTGCATTAATGTCCGTCGGTAATGACATATCATCGATGTCATTACCCACTCGCAGCTCATTTCCTGTGGATGCATCGACTAGTCTGTCTAATAACCTACCCGTTAGCTGGAATGCATATGCTCCACCTTGACCTATATGCTGACGGATTTTATTCATTTCTGCTGCTGCTCGACCTTCTGGACTATAAGGTGAATGTGGGTTGGATGGGTCTTCTGGTTCGAAATGTGCAATGATTTCTCTGGTATCGTCAAAAGTGCCTATCCTCGGGATTGTAAATATGTATGTTAAGTGTTTCAATGGGTGTGTTTGGGTTGAACATGCTTTAATGATACCTCCGAGATTTTTCTGCCATTTGCCTTCAATGCCCCTTATAGCGTTGATCTCTGACTGGAGTAGTTGGTAATAATCCTTGGTTTTCGGGTTCTTAACACTACTCCATGGATTTAGGATTTCGACAAAATGACTGGCTAATTGGAAATGAACAGAGTCCGGACTAACCTTGATATGAAACATGTATGCTAATTTTGTTTCCTTGATTGTAAATGTCTCAGTCATGGTTGCTGAGGCTGGTTCTGGTGGCTTATGATATGCATGATCGTGGTTAGCATTCTTCGCCTGTAATCTACTGGGGCCAAACCTAGCAATGATAGTCATTTGAAATCTATCCCATGCAGATAGTACATCCTTGGATATGAGCTCATGATCAAGTTCATTTGCAAATTCAGCCTTATGTGCGCCATACCATGCAGTGGCCTGACCTACTAACTTTTGTTCTACCATTTGTAGTTTCTCAGGTGCTGACATATTAAAAGCTGCAGCTACCTCGTTGAATTTTTGTAACCATGACCTGACGTCAGGGTCACCTTTGAATGTGGGAAATAGGCCACCTAAGCGACTTATTTGCGTGTCTCGCTTGAGTTGTTTTACATGCGGGCTTATCACTGGCTGATCTTGGTGTATTTCGCTGGTACTAGGATTAGTTGAAGCTGCTGTCTCATCTGCATCTTGAAAAGGTGCAGAACTAAAATATTCATCTCTAGATGAAATCACCTTATTAGCCAGGGCCGGTAAATGAGCATCATTATCATCTACCACGTCGAATCTGACATGCTGAAATCCTCGCTTCGCGTAATTAACGCTATCCTCCATATAACCTACTGTCATGTTCTGCACTATTGTCCCTCCTTCAATCTCCCTGAGTTGGATGCTCATGCAGTCAATCACAATTAAATGTAGTTTCCCAATATGAATAAAATCCCCTTTTGCGTCTTTATGCAGAGTTTCGGGTTGAATGCGAATGCTACGAATAGGTTGAAGCTGTGGTGCTTGTGGTGTAATGCTAAGTTTTATGAAAATTTCCTGAATTCTGTATACATCCCTGATGAAATCACCATCACCCATTTTGTTAGTCAAATTGACTACCAGTCCCGTCATCACAGGAGTACATGAGTGCACCAACAACTGGGATTCGCTCGTATTCTTCTTGTGGCGGCTCATGAACAGAGCATGACAACGCTTACCGGCATGGATAATTATGTAACACGGGTCCGAAGTTGTGAACCATCCTTGGCCATGTAATGCCTTTGGAACTGGGCAGTTAGTAATACCCCGGGCTTCCGACGTTGGTACTATGACCATCGCTGCCCGACCCATCACATCATCATACCATTTCTTAAGCGACTTCTTAGGGTCATATGCCATTGGTTGTGCAGACATAGTTCTAATCAAACTCTTTGCCTGCTGCATGTCTACGAGATGACGATCCTCCATGTGAAATGGACCCGACTTAGCCAACAATTCAAACAAAGGCATGGTGAATTCACCTAAGTCCGCACACAATATCTGGAATGAGTCTATAAGATATAACCATCTTCGCAATTCATCCGCATTCTCCGGTTCCCAATAATCAGACATAGCCCTTTGAACTGCTGGGTCGACTATGCATCCCGACCCCTGAATCCTGAAGGCAGGACAAAATATGTACGGAGGACCCTGAGTGCCTCTCTTGAAATGGGATGCAACCGTAAAATTAACTAGCTTCCTTTCCTCAGCCCTTCTTAACCTTCCTCTAACTTCATCCTGCGCTCTCAATAACCTAGCTTGCTCAGCTACCTGGTCACCTGGGACCACTGGTTGCTCCTCGCCTTCTGCCTCCTCCCCGACCATCTCGTCTACATGGTCCACTTCCATACTGGAAACAGAAAAATATGCTAAATGGGAAAAGAAAATTACTAGAGAAGAAAAAAAATGTAATGAGAATCCTTCAACTTCAAACCGATCTGTGTACTCCAAAAGTACCTCGACGTTCCTATACCACAATTCCAATTTGAATTCAGTCGTTGTATTTTATGTAAATACAATGACAACAATGCTTCTGACCAGCAGTATCCAACTAAGTAGCAGAATGAGAAAAATATCGTACTGTATTAAAGGTATTTCCCAATAAAAATGATTAATAATTAAGGTCAGTCCCAGTTCATACACCAATGTCATCAAGCAATAATACTCTTATGTTTTATCTTTATAAGGCAGCGAGAGAGATAAAAGGAAAACAAAAGAATTATAAATTCAACTTATAGACTGTTGTTAACGGTCGTGCACAAATATGGTTATTTGAATTTGGAAGTAGCTATAATTTCTTACACGTAACTTGCAGAGTGAGTGTAATTTGTATTTCGAAAAATTTAAATACCATTAATCCGTTTAAAGAACGAGACGAATTTCTAATTTGTAGGTATTTGGAAAACCTACGAGTCAGGTAAGTACTAAATATGTTACTCACCACAGTTGTATCTACGTGTTATCTGTATTTTAAATTTCGAAAGTGAAAAGAAACGCACCGAGAAGTAAGCAATTCGACGGTTTATGCTGTAATTTGAACAATGACCAAGACCGTATGAACTAAGTAACTTGGCCTCCCAATGAAGAAATGATAATGGTGAGTATTCCTGGTTGACGAGGGTTATGATAAATAATTCTTGCCTCTGTCTATTAGTGCCGGTAACCTTCACTTTCTGTTCAGCCCACTAAAAGTAACCCACTCTGAAAATTTTAAAGTCTACTTTGAAAGTAACAAAAATAAAAAAAATGGAAAATTATTTTATCCAATGAAATAATATTTTAATGCTAAATATTCTAAGTGGTTTATTTCCATGGGCTGGTGTAAGGTCAGGTGGTGAGTGACTTGCTTGGCTTGTGAGTGTCAGGTTTTCACACAACTATCCACCTTATGCGGCCGTTTGACCTATCTATTTATCTACCTATTTACTGAACTGATATTTGGTAATAGAAATATTCAAAATTGTATGTTATGCCCTTAATTCTAACGTACCATTTTTGGGACCAGTGAATAAATCCCTCGTTGAAGAAAATTCCTTGAAATGATACGGCTGAATAATCCACTAATGATCGATGTTCCCTTCCTTTTTAATGCTGCTATGAACTGCGACTATCTCGAGTTACTTCTGAGAGAATTTAGCTGCTATGCCTGCTACCCGGTGACCCTGCGATGACTGGAGAATATGCACCGTCTAAAAATAGAAGAATGGAATTAGAAAATTTATGCTCCACTTATTCTTTCATGACATGCATCCAGTATTTGAATTGTTAATTTTCTGTTCCTACTTTTCACTTTCTAGTTACTACCTTCTGTTATATTATTCACACAATTCCTTATTCACTGTACCATGCCATACATCGGCACCTGTGCCTCACTATTCTAAACCAATATGCCGTAAGATTCCATTCTATGTGCCACCAAAAATTTCTCAAACTAAAATCACAAGCTAAAAAAAAATCTTATGAGAGTTGAGCACCATCCGGCAAGATGTAGTGCGTCCCCTCCCCTCGTCCTATTTTTCAAACAATCCTACTATCACCTCTCAAACTCTCAAAATCCCTCAAAAACACTCCAAAATTGCTCCTTCAAAATTTGTCAAAACTTTCGGCCAAAAAATTTTTTAAAATTCTGAAAACTACGTCGGAGCTACAAAGGGAAAACCCCCGCACCTATTGATAATGGAATTTCCGAAGTTCCATTAACAATAGAAGGTATCCCTCCGTAACTCTGATTGAGTTATACTGGAACCTACCTACCTTAAATGCACAATAAAATAATGGGTTCTCGAATTTTGCGCCCCCTTTGACGTTGCAGTTAAGTCCTGAATCCAAATGCCCAGTTTGTAAATTATTATGCAACTTTTATAAAAATGTAAATGGTAGGTACCATCCCTATTTACCACTTTTATGTGATGTAATTATTATAAATAATTCCTACCGCGGGCCAAAGAATATTTATATGGTAATAATAAAATATGCACTGCACTTCGGATTCTGCTGCCTAGGTCTCGTTATTATTATTATTACGTTTCTTCTCCACACTTACATCTCTCTACAATATGCACTCTTACGCATATAACACATATACCACCTCACACAACTCAATTTGGCACTCTATAATATACGGTCATGGCACATTACATTACCATACTGACGAACGTAATATATATATATATATATATATGTGTATATAACTTAAAATCAATATTTAATTATTATAAGTATTTTATATTATTATTAGCATTAGCATTTATATATATATATTTATATTTACCTCCCGCTAATGGCGATGGCGAAGGAACGAAAAGAATAAGAAGATTCGGGACGGTCTGTTTTGTAATTCGTGATTCCCCGACTGGTGATGAGAATCTTGACCCGAACGACCGACTATCTGCTTTGCGTACTGGTGTTTTCGTACTTTTGGTAATTTTTAGTCTAAGTGTTAATTTTAAATTTAAGTTAACTTCCGATTTTCGGAAACAATTAAAGAAAAGAAAAGAAAATGTCGCACTACACCGCTCCGGTCCTGCTCTCCACGTTAGCTAACTACTCGTCCGCTTGCTGGCTATCACGCTACTGCCCTTTTTTTGAAAATTCAACTCTCCATGCCCTAGCATTAGGGACAAGATGGCACGGCTTTTCCCTTCCCTAAATCCTTTATCTCGGGCTATTTCCCACCAACTCCCCACTAGTGCCGCCCCTCTCATCTCATGCCCAGGCAAAACGTCGTCGAAAGTTTTAACCGTCAACCTCTTTTCGTTCCTTCCCACTTGTCGTTGGCCATGTATGTGAAGGGCGACGACAGAGGGAGGGCGCTGTCCAATAATTACGGTGACATAACTAAACAAAGAACAAGGGAACGTGAGTTCATACTCTCTCAACAGCTTAATCGATCGTATTTAATTTTGCGCTAATGCGGAGAAGGCCTCTGGTGAGAGTTAAATAGCAAGAAACATATTATGTGACAACTTTTGAAGTAGTTAAATTATAGTCAGTTTGTATCCCCTATAAGAAGTAAAACTAAATGATTAAATAACTTATTGGAAATCTGGAACATAGGGTTGTTACAACAAACGGGGGGAGCAGTGAAGAAGTCATTACAAAACCTGATTTCAATGCATAACTTGTTTATAGCTTATGGTAACTCACTAGTCAGTATGCAAAATTTATTTTAATTTATTGTTTATGTGTAAAAATATTATGTATCCTCCGTTCTGGTATTCTGGTTCTGGTTCTGGTTAAAAGGGGGTTTCGGCCTCGGGCAAAGAAGTTGCATACTATTATAACTACAATTCTCTCTTGACGCAGGAATCAAAGAACTAAAAGAGCATACAGTAGATCAGCTGGCTGCAGATTCGACTCGCATAGGATCTTATTTACCCTCACCTCAGCAGCGCAAAAGACTCAAACCTATACTATAGAACGTAGAAAGTTTTTCATTTCTATCTACTTGTTAAGGGGATAAGGAGACGGAGATTGGATCGTCGTTATTTTTATCATTATTTATGCAATAAAAAAAACTGAAGCAGCGCCAGTTATTCACACTGGCACTTATTTTTCTGACTCAAGAATTGTGTGGTGAGTAAATATAACACTTTCATTTTATTTATCTGCGAATGTTAAATATTTCCCTTTGCCCTTGTCTGTCCTCTCTTGGGGTCGCGGAAAAGTGACCAAATCCACAGTCCAATAAGGTTCTTTGTTGAATTTTTTTGGTAACTATACTTCCTTGGAAACCTTCACATACATTGGTGGCTAATCATTTGTAAATTATTACTTATTTAAACTTTGTGATTCTTTATATAAAGTCACATAATCATTAAGTAATTTGTATTCATTATTTCTATTTCATAGTGTGAGGTATAAATCTCACTGGGTTACTAATTGACTGGTTTCTTTGGTGGACCTCGTTCCTTATATTTACTTTAGTTTAGTATTTTTATAAATAATACTAATTTATTCAATAAATCGATTTGGCCTCAGCCCATACTGAAATTTATTAATATTTTGTTTTGATCAAATACCTATGAGTTAATGCGTATTTTAAAAACCTCTTATTAAAAGATTATATTTAAATTCTGTTTCTTTCCAGATTTGGGAGCGAAATTAAATCTGGACTTGGTATATACTTAGTTTGTATTCAAGTCAGACTTCAAGATGAAGTATTTGAAGTTTCTACTTGTTCTTCTGCTTGCCGCCTCCTCCAGTTGGGGTTTTCAGGATAGTATGGAAAAGAGAGGAAATACAATTTCGAACGACATGAAAGAAGGACGATCAAATTCAGAAACGGATTATGATCCTACATTTCTGGAGGGTATTTTGGGACCTGATTACTTCTCAATGGACGATGATAAGGAGGAACAGAGTTTGCCAAAACAGCGGATCCCAGATCCAGAAAATGCTGAAAGTGGTATTGTCGTCGCTGAGAAAGCCCCGTGTACTGGATGTCCCTGGGATGTTAGTGTTGAAGATCCAAAAATAAATGATATGGCCGTGTTTGCCTTTAATACTTATGACACGGTCGGGGCTAATGAGCCAGCTCGAAGTGTTATTCGTGTCATTAAAGCACAAACGCAAGTTGTGGCTGGTCAAAAGTACATTATAAAAGTTGAAATTGGCTACTTAAATTGTACGAAGGGAATTTTCTTAGTCAATTCTGAAGATTGTTCCTTGGATCGTGAGCAGGATACTTTTGAGTGTGATTTTGAAATTGTAGAGAAATCTTGGGAGAAGAGTAGAGAAGTTGTTTCTTCAGAGTGCCAAGAATCAAAAGTACTTCCAACTTCGACGGATGCGGATTTTATTGATCCTTCAACTGTAACATATCAGACTTCCTGGGGGGATGACACCGATGATACTACACTTGGCATTGGAGATGGTGGGAGTAGTAGCGATGAGAGTACGGAAATGTCAAATCGCCGACGGAAACGTGATACATCGTCATCTATTTTGGACATCCCCACTCCTCACCATGGACCAGTTGGGAAACTCCGAGAAGCTGAAGAGAGCCCTGAAATTCTCATGGAAATGGCAAAGTTAGCCGTTGAGCAGTTGGATCAAATTGATGAGGACGAGAACAAAAGGTTCCCTTTACAAGTTCTGAAGGCTAAGAAACAAACCGTCTCAGGCTGGCTGTATCATCTAAGAATCCGTGTTGCTCAAACATCCTGCAAGGAAGGAAAGAATTTCACTTTAGAGGAGTGCAAAGATAAAATGGATCTCCCTTACAGTATTTGTAATGTCAAAATTTTATTCCAGCCATGGCAAACTGTGCAAAAGAAAGTTACAGAGTCCCAGTGCTTCCCTGAAAAAATGAAAACGAGCAAGAAAATTGCGAGAAAATTATTTTTTGATTCCGAAGGGTATAAGGTTGTTAAAAATAACCAGATTTTGAAGAAACATAATAAAAATACTGAGGGCGGAAGCAGTGAACGGATTGTGGGTGGTCCTACTAAGGTTTCACCTGATAGTCCGGAAATACAACCTTTGGTTGAATTTGCTGTTGACACTGTGGATGCACAGTCCAATGCTCTGCATGCTCAGAAGCTTGTAAAAGTTATTGCAGTTGAGAGACAAGTGAGTTTTATTTGCTTTTAAATAAGAGGTTAGTTCTTTTTTGGATTATGCAATCTGTAAATCAAAATTTTACTAAAATTCGATAAATGTTTGCTTTTTTATTAGCTCGTGAGTGGAATTCTAACCAAAATGACTTTAGAAACTGGATACACTGACTGTAGGAAAAATCCAAATTTAGATAAATCTAAATGCAATATCGATGAGCAAAGGGTATATTTATATATTTAATGTGTCATCCTGATAATAATTAATTGCGATGGCTCATACATTTGTAGAAAGTATAATATAATTTCTAAGCTAAAAATTATTTCATGTTGATTTTTATTTTCGTTAGGAACATCAATTCTGCGAAATTCACATATGGGAGAAGCCTTGGCTCAACGAAAAAAAAGTCACTAAATCTCGGTGTGGTAAACGTGAAGAAATTATGAAACGGAAAAAGAGGGTAAAAAACGATTTATTAAAATAAACGCATTCGATATATGATTTCAGCTAAGTCATGGTTCTAATCTGTGTTTGTTTTCTGACTCTATAGTCACTTATTGGCGGTGATGATCACAATTACAAAGCTCACCAAATCGCGCCGTTTGGTGCATTTTTGGATAAGTATGGCAAAAAATATGATGACGCTGAGGTGTATAAGTACCGATTGGGAGTATTTAATGAGAACATGAAAAAAGTCAAGATCCTTCAGGACAATGAGCAAGGAACTGCTACTTATGGAGCTACAATTTTTGCGGATTTAACTGGTTCGAATTTAGTATTTGTTTAAAAACAAATTTTTGACGCTATGCTTAATGTGTAGTATTTTATTCCAAAGCATAATATTCTTACATAATAAAAAATCAATCTAATCTAAAACCTACTCGGAGGAAAGTTATTCACTCGGGTTTCATTCAATGTTTGTTCATATTGTTTTCCTGCAGATGAAGAGTTTGCTCAGCGTCACCTTGGTTTAAGACCTGACTTGCGCCAGAGAACTAAAGTCAAGCAAGCTAAAATCCCACCACTGGCTAAATTACCCAAAGAGTTCGATTGGCGACATTATAATGCTGTAACACCAGTCAAGAATCAAGGGACTTGTGGCTCATGCTGGGCTTTCTCCGTCACCGGAAATATTGAAGGATTATATGCTAGGAAGCATCAGAATTTGGTTTCATTTTCTGAGCAAGGTAGCCACAATACAATAACTGATATTTTCGGACCTTTTCCTGCTGAATGCTTATTTTCCCCATTTAATATGAACTAACAATAATATTTACTTAATTTTTACTAAATATTCTGGAAACATAATATTTTTGGGACGTGTGCTATAAGATATCGTGACCCTTATTAGGATCACCTTCAACTTACAACTTAAATATTTTCAGAACTCGTTGACTGTGACACACTGGACTCTGGTTGTGGTGGCGGCCTTCCCGAGAACGCCTACAAAGCAATTCAGAAACTTGGCGGATTAGAATCCGAACAAGCTTATCCATATGATGGCCGTAATGAGAAGTGCAATTTCAAAGCAGAAGATGTTACAGCTAATGTTACTGGATATGTCGAAGTTTCGCGAAATGAAACAGCTATGGCAGCTTGGTTAGTTAAGAACGGGCCTATTTCCATTGGCATCAATGCTAATGCTATGCAAGTAAGTATTTTAAGCATTCAAACCTAATTTTGTGTAGTTCAGAATGGCATTAACAATAAATATATGCAACGATATGTAAAAACTTGTATCTATAATATTAATAATATACGATTGTTTTTATCTTTTCAAGTTTTACTTTGGAGGTGTGAGCCATCCATGGAAATATTTGTGCAGCCCCAAAAGCCTTGACCATGGTGTTTTAATTGTTGGATATGGTGTACACAGTAAGTTCTGATTCTCCTTAATAAAGCAAAGCCCTATTATATTATAACTAAAATGATTGTTGAAAATGGACCTTGGATGAATTTAATATTTGACTGTTTATGAATAATTATGCGCTATGGTTATTTTAGCTACGACATATAGACACAAGATAATGCCATATTGGTTAGTGAAAAATAGCTGGGGTCCACATTGGGGTGAGCAGGTTAGTATCTAAAGTTTTGACTTTTTTCTTTTAGCTTATCCAATGTTCAATCGTACCTTACCTTACTGGTCCGTGAAAAATAGCTGGGGTACTCAATGGGGGGAACAGGTATATTTACACTATTCATTTGAGAGCCGTAAAAGGATAAGGATCTGCCTAATAACATTTAGACTGAATCATTTTTCCATACTCTAAAGTTACAGCTACATTTTGGATTTTTTTTAATTCAAACAAAATACATTAACAAAAAATAATATATTTCATTTGTATTACCACAACAGGGTTACTACCGTGTTTATCGCGGGGATGGAACTTGTGGAGTCAACCAAATGGCAACTTCTGCAGTAATTGCTTAGTTAGCCGTCCCTGGTACGGCTTCATCACTTTATTCTTTCTGGATTACTCATCACACCTGTTCAACAAGTTCATGAGTATTCATCCGCTTCCTTTTTGTCCCCGCTTTTCCGGTGCCGGTGTCATTCCTTCATATTGAAACCTTAAGATATTTGGTCCTACTTAACATAAAATGTACAACGTCTATCAACAAATAAAAAAGATCTATATAGTACTTAAGTAAATAATGTAACATTAACTTATACTTGCACTGGTCTGGTATCTTTTATTACTCTCAAACAGTTTAAAAAACATTGATTGTTTGTGCTTCTTTTTGTAGTTCTGAGGGACTTCGTGGCCATCTTCATTATTATGTTAACAAAACTTGCGTTTAGTAGCTTTATTGATATTATTACTGTATTACTTTTCATTATGTAATTTAGTCACCTAATATTCGTTTTATTTATTCTTATTTTCTAACTACGTTTTTTTAGAATTTTTGTCAGCTGTTGTCTTTACTTTTAAGGAGGTGGTAATGTTTTTCTTGTATTTGTTTTTGATTTGGCAGTTATCATGTTGCTGCTTTTAAATTACAAATTAAACGAGGGCACGAAGTGCCCGATGTTTAATTACAATTATATTAGGGACTGAAGAATAATAATTAATAGGATCTATCTCAACTGATAGAGCCCGCCAGAGCTTTTGAAAGTAGAGAGACTAGCTCCAGCGAGGCTCGACTCCACTTCAATGTCTCGAAGTGAATGAAACGACAAACATGACAATAATTTGTTAACGTAAACCATCATATCATCTGAATTACAACATTATTTATTTAGCCACCAGTAAGATGTAAAACACAAAGAGTAACTAAATGAATTAATGCACTACGAAAAGTACGATCTCGGAAGTCCACATCAGTGTCCTATATGATTCAACAAAAAAAACATACGATATTTCGTTAGTACAGACTGAAGAATAATAATAACAATGCAGATATTATGGGGAGGTGGGCGGGCCTATTAATTATTATTCTTCAGTCCCTAATATAATTGTAATTAAACATCGGGCACTTCGTGCCCTCGTTTAATTTGTAATTATATGACGGGACTTCCGAATAATAATTAATAGGATGTTCAAAGTCAGAGTAAACGTAATTCAGAACACCTGAAGAAATCACAGCCGATGCAAAGACCGAGGAAGCTTTCGGGCGGAAGTAAAACCGCTGAAATGTTGACCCACTGGTCCAGTCTCCGCTTCGCATCACTTCAGCTAATGAGACTCCCCCAACAGCCGCAGCCGTTGCCGAAGCAGAGCGCGTTGAATGAGACTTAAATGTATCTGTGTCAATACCCGATGCAGCCATAACTTGTAAAATCCAACGAGAGATACTCGACGTAGTTACTTCTTTATGAGGTCGTATGTACGAAATGATGAGACGAGATGACTTTCGGATGTTTTCAGTTCTTTTTATGTAGTTCTCAATAGCATCCACTACACAGAGTTTCTGATCTGCCAAATAACGCGCGTAAAATGAGTCCGGTAAAAAACCCACCCTTGAGGTTTTCTTTAAGTGAATATGTTTAAATGTTGCTCCGACTGGACAATATGATAGGCTTGAAATATCCAACGACCTAATGTCGGATGCTCGATCTGCATTCGTTAGTGCCAACAACATTACTAACTTTAAAGAAATCTGTTTAAGTGTCAATTCGGAATTTACTGGAAGTGATGACAGATAATTAGTCACTAAGGATACATTCCATACTTCTTGGTTTCTCACAACTGGAGGGTTACGATTAAAGGCACCTTTCATAAACTTGGAAACTACGGAATTCTTTCCCAAAGATAAAGAGTTATCATCAGGCACTACAAAATACGAAACTGCCGATCGGTGCACATTAAGAGTACGGTATGATAGATTGTTAGTGTTCATCTGCCATGACAAATAATTCACTAAAGTGGATACAGAGTGGCGAAAGGGATCAATATCCCGTTGAGCACACCAGCCGACATATGATTTCCAAGCTGACCTGTAAACCTTTTGGGTGTTATTTCTGATTGAACTGCCGATAACCTCGATAGCTTCTGCTGAAAGCTCATCTGATCCGATAGATGACCTGAAATTGGCCAGGCAGCCAGGCAGAACTGTGTTTGCGTTTGGCACAAAAGATGAGTTTGGCCCTGCGGATTCTTGAGGAGATCCGTCACTACCGGAAGAAGAACAGGGTGCTGATACAAGCAGCTCAGCAGTAGCGGGTACCAATATTGGTTCCTCCATACTGGTGCGATTAATAATACCCGCGCCTTCTGCCGCAGACACTGGCGTATTACTCGACCCACTAGACAAAATGGGGGAAAGGCGTAACCCTGAAGAATTGACCAGTCTGTCGAAAACGCATCTGTCCCCATCGCCATTGGATCTGGCCTCCAGCTCCAATATTGGTCTAGCTGGTGATTTAGACGGCTTGCAAAAAGGTCTACATGGCACTGAACATGAAATCTGAAAAGAGTCTGGGCAATGTCTGCCCGTAACTTCCAGTCGCCCGAATCCTGAAAGTGACGAGATTCCCAGTCTGCTACTAAATTCTCTTTTCCGGGCAAATATTCTGCCCGAACCCAAATTGATCTGTCGAGGCACCACTTCCATAGTTCCAAGGCTTCCTTGCTTAGACTCCGGGACCGGGTCCCTCCCAACTTGTTTATGTAAGCCACTGCTGACCTGTTGTCCATTTTGAGTAGCACGGATGTGTTGGTGTTTTCCTTGCAAAATGACTGGAGCGCTAATTTTGCCGCAAAAAGCTCCAGCACATTTATATGGTGGCACCTTAATTGGTCTTGGTGCGACCACCGTCCTCCTGTGGTTTGATCCCCACAACGAGCTCCCCATCCCTGAAGGGAAGCATCTGTTTCGATAGTGATTAGGGGAGGCTCGAATAATATTGGCGACGGCTCCAAATTTTGCACATTTCTGATCCACCAACCTAATTCTAACTTTACTTCTTCCGGCAGTAAAAATGCCTTGTCCCAACTTCCAAGGGTTCGCAAGAACAGAACGAGAGTCCTCTGACATTCTCGTATATGCAGCGTTGCCGTCCTGATACCCGTAACTGAAGACGTTATTAATCCTACAAACCTGGCTAGCTCCCGCGGTGTAACCTGCGGCTGAACAATGAGAGAATCTGCATAAGCTTTTATTTTAGATTTTTTTGAGGCGGTTAATCCCCATGTCATAGTCACAGAGTCAATTACTAAGCCCAAGAATTCAATTGATTGCACTGGAACGAGAACTGAGCTTTCACTATTGATTATAAATCCTAACCGTTCAAACAGACTGACACATATTTTGATGTTTTTTAAAACCAGTTCAAACGTTGACCCAAGTAGCAATAAATCATCAATATAAATTATTATGAGAATTCCTTGGCTCCTTAAATATCCGACAATTGGCTTTGTAAGCTTAGTGAAAGCAAATGGAGCAGATGCCAATCCAAATGGAAGAGATTGAAACTCCCATACTGTTCCTAACCACTCAAACTGCAAAAACTTGCGATCGTGTTTCGATATGGGAACTGTCCAATACGCATCCTTAAGGTCCATTTTACACATGAACCATGAGTCACGAAGTAAATCCCGTACTAACAGAACGCTTTCCATTTTAAAATGGCTCACTTCCAAGAATTCGTTCAATGGTTTTAGATTTATCACTGGTCTCCATTTCCCATTCTTTTTCGGGACTAAGAATATTTGGTTTAGATAATATGTGGAACTTGCCCTGGCAACTGCATTATTATAGACCATTCGGTCTAGTTCTTCGTTCATTATAGCTTCCTGATCAGTCCCAATTAGATGAGATGGAGGACGTAGGCGTTGACTGGGCCGTTCAATAAAAGGGAGCTTATAGCCCTGAACGGTCTCCAAAACCCAAGGATCATTGGTAATTATCATCCACTCACTTAAACATTGGCTTATCCGCCCACCGACTAAATTATTACTGACCGTAGGTTCAATATTATTAATACTGGACGTACCTCTTCCTCTGTTAGGTCGCCGACCAAAACCTCTTCCTCTAAAAGGGGTTTGTCCAGGAGTCGAAGAAATCGAACTTCCCCGATTGCTCATGGTTCCAAAATGACCGCCGCGACTAAAACCCCTAGTTTGTCCGCTTGACAGTCGCCCACGCGGAAACGAATATCCTCGTCTACTTGGACCTGGCCTGGTAAACCCAGCAAATTCTTTATTCAAGTCGTTGGCTTCTTTAATTCCCTTCCTGAGATCTTCCCCGAATAAATCCGTATGATTGGAAACAGTATCGTTGCGCGATGAGAATGAAGCCAGTGCTGGGTTAAGCTGACGAAGAATAACCCGACGACGCTCATGGCAGGCCTGAGAATTGGCATTCCCTATCAACGCTATAGCATTGCAAACGGCTTCGATTACCTCTTTGGGATCCAAACCATTATCTTCATTTATTGCATGTACACATGAGGCGTGTAACGTCGAAAGAGGACCCATAGAATCCAGCATTTGTGACTGCACTGCTTCTATAGCAAACAGTCCAGGAAGATTTTTGAGCCCCACTTGATGCTGTCTCAGAAATTTAAAAAAGGGTCCATCGACCTTTGGCATAGCAACTTCCGGATTTTTTGGCAGTGGATATACCTCCATTATAGTTTTCCGCTCGTCTGGCGTCAACGCGCGCCTCATATAAGCCTTCAAATAGCTTGCAGTTTCTTTTGGGGTTTCCCATGTCCCCTGAGACTGTGTGTAAACTGACAAAGGATCAACTAAAACTTCTAGATTTTCATATCCATCATACTCCTCAATATCCTGATCATCATCCTCGTTTCTGCACTTTTTCCCATCCGGCTCGTGATCATCACCTGCCGCAATGTTATAAAAAACAATTTTACTCTGTATTTAAAGAGCGTTGTAGTCCTGCTATTTTTATTTTATATTAATTGTTGTTCGCAGCAAGAACAACTAGCAATAAATTAGTCCCGAGGACCTGATTGAAGATATATGTATACAGCTCCGTAAGCGTAATTTTGTAAAATTTTACACAGCATCCCGTGGATCTGGTATTCATATTTATTTATCAAATTTGATTTTACCGGATCCAACCTCACGGTTTGCAATCCATAAAATGTTTGAACGTATTAAAACTAGAAGCGGCCACACGGCTCCACTTCTAAATACAGTAAGTACATATGCATATATTACCTTCTTCCTCGTCCGCCGCCATGCCTTGCGATGACGAACCTGCACGCTTTCGATCAGACCCAGCAGCCGCGGCGCTGATTCCACTTTTATTTAACTCCAAACCTATTAAATCTTTTAATTTCGGGGTAATTGCGCTTAGTAACGGACCAATTAAACGGTCCATTACAGCGTCCGAAGTATCACCCGTCGAATCTTGGTCAATATGGTCACTTGCACTCATAATTAACCGAAATTAAATACAAATTTAAGAGAGAAAATTTTGTTACGATGTTAGTCGTTTCAAGAGCTGAGAGACATTGAAGTGGAGTCGAGCCTCGCTGGAGCTAGTCTCTCTACTTTCAAAAGCTCTGGCGGGCTCTATCAGTTGAGATAGATCCTATTAATTATTATTCGGAAGTCCCGTCATATAATTGCAATTTATTTCTGTGATGATTGTAGAAAAGCGAGTCGAAATTTTGTATCCTATTCATATACATAATATGTTTGTATATTCTTAACTGTGTACACATAGGTACTTTTTGCCAACTAAAATATTATTGGAACTGTACAAAATTTTTACATATTGAAATTTTGCTGTAAAGCTATACATACAGGTTTTTAAGAATATTTTTGCTAATTTTTAGTAAGTTTGTGTAGTGCTAAGATTCAGATTGTGCTGAAGTCGGAAGTAGGAATATTCTTCCCATCGTCGTCAACGGCAAATAGTATAATCGCTATCTATTTTGAAATAATTTGTGATTTAGAAAATACTGATTCGTTTAGTGAACCTAATATTCGATATTTGATCGCTTTTGTGTAAGTCTCAGTCTCGTAACATTTTTAAATTCGCTTTAAGATCAATAAAGTTATTATAACACCTAAAAACCTTATGGGATGGTAGAAGGTAGAACATTAATAGGTACCTAGTTTAATTTTTTTTACTTCTCGATTTATTATTGCGTCATACAATGCATAAGGAAAACATAATAAGAACATTAAATACTTTTTCAGTTATTCAGAAAAGTTATTAAGTATAACCCTGTGAAGTGTGTAGTCCCTTAAGTTGGCACACACATACAATTAACGTCTGATATTTTTAGATTATGATTTTATTATATACACCACCATACGCGCTAAAATAATATGTCTATGTAATTTATTATTGTTTCGTATTGCTATTTAAAATATTATTTTCGATTGAATTCTTTTCTATATGTAGCAAACAGAAAAGAAACGCTGTGCCGCGAATTCGCATATTTTTGTTGATACCCAAACTACATAACATTACATAAAAGTAGGAACATATATTATTGAATTAGTTATTTTCCAGTGAAGGTCCCCGCGATATTACTACTAAATCGGAATGACTGCTCCCACAGAAAGTCAAAAAAGATAACAAGATAAACAATTTGCTAGCAGTGTCTAATTTATTGTCTCTAATCTCCCTATATAGAAATTGTGAATACACACGTAAGCATTAATTTACGTGCTACAACAATAAATACTGTGAATGGATAATAAAGAACGCTAATGGCAATGCTGAGTCTACAGCGATTAAAGCTAGAACTAGACTATAGAACTATTAGATAACGATTACAGAGTCTTTTTCATATTACTTCTTGATATTTCTTGAGACTCCAACCATTTTTGTACATCCTCCGGTATTGGGGGCTTCTCAATATCAGGACTAACTTCTTGCATATACTGCTCAATATTTACTGTTGAAGCAATCTTAGTGTATGCAACAGCACGAGCAATTCCATCGGATAAAGTAACAATACGTTGATCAAAGTAGAAAAATTTTTCATCCCACCAAACTGGAGTAGTGACCACCTATATGCATGTTGAAAATTCAAACCAGTTATACATTTTTTGATGTACATATGGAAAATATAGTCGTGTAAAATTACATAATCATGCAATATAAATAAGATAATAAATAACATTTGATAATTATCCCCTAGAAGTAACTGCATCGAAATTAACTGAGCTAGGCAAATTGTACCTTATAAGGAGTGAAGATTTTCAGAGGCAAGCGATACCGGATAGTGACTCCAGCCGCAAAAAATACAGCTCCTTGTTTCAATGCAAAATCGTCATAAAAGCTGGTTCGAAGTGCATGAACAATTCGTCCAAAGTCGAATTCCCGTAGATATCTGGCATTGTTCATGTGATTTAGAGCAAAATCCACATCTTGGGTCAAGCATATTCCTGTAATGTTAAATTTTGTGTATAGTTAATCATGGATATAAATAAATTGATTTGCAGTATATCTTATATTGAGGTTTTAAGGAAACTCAAGAAGACAACATATCATATATATTTTGGTTGAACAACCATATAGGAATAATTAAATAAATATTTAGTCCTACACTTCCTGCAGTCGTAATAAATCAATTTAACTAATTGATCATTTAATTCTATATACCTACCGTAAAGTGAGGACGTTTCCAGAAACTTCAATTTCTTCGAAAAGTATCGAGCGATGACACAGTGAACAATTGTCCGGACAAAATAATGTGTGTCCAAAAAATAATGCAAAATCAAAAATCCAACTACGATATAGTATAACATTCTTGTATTTGTTCGAAAGTCTCAAAATAAACTAAAATATGGAGTACTTAAATATACTGAACAATTATTGCATTCACCGTCAATAAAGTGTCTATAGCTTGCACCACGAACTATTGACTATATTTGTAGTATTATAATTTAATATCGATACTGCGCTTTATAAATTTTATGTACATGCCAGCAAGTACATTTAAAGGCTGTGTTATGAGTCTTAATAAGTATTTATTATATTCTTCAGAGTCCAAATTATGAATTATTTTTAGATGCTTTTACATAATAAACTTGCACGAAGTCAAGTCAAACTGTCGCTTTCGCGGCTTGCTCATTGATTAATTTGGGATTTCCCATCCCAGAGAACTTCAGAGAAGCAGTAATACGAGAATCGTCTATGTCCTATGTATTTAGCTTCAGCATCAGCAGTGTTTTTGCAGTTTTGCAGTTCTATACACTATTCTCTTACACTCTACTGCCCAGCCCTTCATACTTCATAGCCGTAGTTAAGTTACACGAAACTGATTTTCTCAGGAAAATTAAAGGAAATACATACAAAAGACAGGTAACTACAGCAAGGAGGTATGCATATGCTAGAACACGCTTAAATTTCCAATAGTTTGCCTCAATAGTTTTAAATTGGTTGCTATGTTTCTTACTTACCTATGTATAATATGTAATTATTTTACTTCACTGTCCATCGTCATTGTTCATCGTACCGGAACATTCAACAGCCTGTAAATGCTCGGAAATGTTTTTGTAACTAGCTTTTGCTTGAAGGACGACTGGTTTTTGTATTTTTTAAACCTAAACGCATATTTTTTGCTCCCCTACTTTATTCCTTATTTTAAATGTTAGGTTGTTTCAATTGGCTACACTGCGTCAAATTATTCAATACCCAATACCTGGACCTTTTGGGTAAACCTTAATTCAAATATGAATATCGTGTTAAAATTCTTGTAGAATCCAAAAATTCAAAATGGAAAGAAAGAGCACACGGCGGCTTTGTATAATGTCTCTACGCAGTACACAGTCATATGCACAATTTGTACACACAAAAATATAAATTACTATGTATGTCGTTTGTAATAAAGTAATAAATGGTATTTGTCAACTAAACCTGTAATGGCATTGTGGACTTTCGGAAGCTCTGTAATTTTTTAAACGTTCTGTATTATAAGTCAAAAAGATCAATAATGTAAATAGCTATACATATATCTGAGTTATGTTTTAACTTCAACGGACTCAGTTGCAATAGCATTTCTGTCATCCTGTATTTGTCGAAGCATACGGTCAAAATTGGTCAAAGACAGGGCAGAAGTCTCTATTAATAGCCAGCTACTTTTATGGGAAAAAGTACAAAAGCAGACGACTTTTCATACGAATATATAATGCCACGTGGTGAATACAAAATTAGAAGAATACTAACAATATAACGAATTAAACCGAATTTTTCTGTTGTTACATCATTGCATAAGCATAATATATTATTTTCTTCTCAATCGGAATAATTTAGTCAAGTATACTGTATACCATCTGCACCATAGTAAATTGTACAGTACCAGTACCCACTAGCCCACCTCACCTGTCAAAGTATGTACATATAGTACTAGAGCATTTTAATAATTAGTAGGTAAGTGTTGCATGCTAAAAAAATGTACCTATATAAATATAATAGAAAACTCTAACTCTACTACAACAACAACTTCATTTGCATTTGCATTTGCTACATAACTATGTATCTGCCATCGTGCCTCGTGCAAACACTGCCATCCAACTTACGAGCAAGAAAGGCTCACTGCTTCACTGATTACATAATTCCCAAATCTGAGTGAATCGAGTCTTGCCTGGATCTGGAGACATAAGACTTGCGACTGCGAGACCGGGCGCGGCGAAACTTTAATCAGTTCTTCTTCAACTTCGATTCCAACTTGACTTTTTGGGGTATCAGTTATCCAGTATTAACATAACATAAAGCGGGTAAGGTTTATTTCATATTATAGTTTCATAATCAGCCCGGTTTGTCTGGGAGGAAGTAATTTTGTGGTGGCTCGATCATTTTTTTATTTTAATTTGTACAAAATTATTTATGGTTTAAAAATATTGCTTAGTTTGTATTGTTATAAGTACTTACACAGTCAGCGGACAAGGTATAAATTAATCCCCCGGAAAGTCCAGAATTATTTCATCTACGATTTAAAAGTTACATCTACACCTGAAAGATGATGATTTTGTAACTCGATTTTCGTAAAAAGTTAGTTCGGTGAATCAGTTCCCTGATTGGTGCGCTGATTTTTTTGTTGAGGGGTATATATATACATCCCAGAGGAGTAAATATACCCCTCAAGGGTCTAGATTAACTCTTTTCAGGGAAGTAAATATACCTCCCAAGGGTGAAGGGTGTTAATTAATAGTATGTCCGCTGACTGTTACAGCTGCTTCAATTCAAAATTACAGGAAAATGGCTAAAGCAATTAATGTACTGATTGTCGGCGCAAATCGTGGACTTGGATTACAATTTGTTAAAGATGCTTTATCTGAGCTCCAAGCTGATAAAGTCTTTGCCACTTACAGAAGCGAGGACCAGTCAAAGGTATTAAGTCGCAAGAATATTATCAAATATGCATCAGCTCTTAGGAAAATCAAATGAATATAAACTGTGGCTGATTAATATTAATATTAATATTAATAATTTCTACTTCGAATTATATAATTTTCGATTACATCCTATTTATAAACAAAACAAACCATTATATAAATAAATTATTGAATTAATGAATATTTATTTGGAATTCTCGTTCTTTTGGTTTCAGGATCTTCTCGAACTTGCTTCCGCAAATCCTAAAGTTCAGGCCATACAATTAGGTATAAAGTATAAGCTCAGTTGAATTTATTGAAACATGCGCTTTTAACATAGTTTTATCTTATCGTTTAAGTCGGTATCAGTATATCAGTATTATTAATTCGTGTACCTATAATAGAATAGAAACAACATTTCCTTTTTTAAGTTGTACCTCTATCACTTATAAATATTAAAATTCCCATTAGGTACACTAATGCTGATGTGTAGTGAATGTGACTCACATTATGTGAGAGTAGTATTTTTTCTGAAAACCATGTGCGTATGATTATTTTCATAAATTGTTAGTACTTTTGATCAGACGCCCGTGAGGAATCTCGTTTCCCAGAAATTGTCAAACTTGTGGAGGAATCCACCAAAGGCGAAGGACTCAACTTGTTGATCAATAATGCTGGCATTTACACCAACAGACCTCAGTCATTGGAATCGATTACGAAAGAAACTATGCTGCTCCATTTTGAAGTTAATACTGTGACCCCACTACTTCTCGTCAAAGTATGTATCTTTTACTTTTAATTGTTTAAATTCCTCTTTTCTGTAAAGGCAAGACATACATCGTTATCCTTAAAAAAATGTCTATATATTGTACCTACACAATTTGTTATTGAATAACCAACCATGCCATGTAGTTACTAAATTAAATGTTTCTTTGTAGGCTTTTCTGCCACTTCTTGAGAAAGCGGCAAGTAGTGCGTCTTCATCCCCTCTTGGAATTCAGCGAGCTGCGGTTGTCAATGTGTCATCGCTGATGGGTTCAATTCAAGATAATGGATCTGGTGGAGAATATGCCTATCGGTCAAGCAAAGTGAGTAGCTCATTTTATCCCATTTGTTAAAATCTTTACCGACTGAACTGTTGTAATGTATCTGCCTGCATGATACAACTTCCATTTTTGAGTAAAAAGTTTGATTTGGAAATATTTATTTGTAATTTGCTACTTGTCACAAACAGTACCACACAGTTTATTGAATTTCCATCAGTCCATTTATGATTTGATATTTTACTTTAATAGAAATATAGTATATGATAGTTGATAGGTATTAACTGAGTAATATCGTTCGCCTTTACAGACTGCATTGAACATGGTGAATAAATCTCTAAGTTTGGATCTGAAGGAACGAAATATTTTGTCCATCGTCATTCATCCGGGATGGGTCCAGACTGAAATGGGTGGATCTAGCGCCCCCCTCTCCATTAAAGACTCTGTTCGTGGAATGATTCAAGTCATTTCGAACCTCAATGAATCTCAGAACGGCCAGTTTTTGCGTTACAATGGTGATACACTACCTTGGTAATGAATTGAATGGTAGGCACTAATGAGTACCGATTACATATTATGTATTTTTCATGTATATCAACTCTTGTTCCCTACAAGTCACATGCTACATGTTCAATATGAAGAATTGACAGTATTTTCCGAATAAAGATATAACCCTAATTATCTTCTAATTTTGTAAGTATATTCTAAAAAAAACCTCAGAATTTCAAATATTTATTAGCGGTTAGTGCTTGCAAAAACAAAAGAAATCAATTCATAGGCCATATATATAGGATTAATAGAGCGGAGTGCATTTTTAAATTAACTGTAATCATGAATATGTACTTAATAGCTTTAAAGAAATACATCTTCAATCTTCGTGCACTTGGACAATAAATCTATATCAGCAATACGGTACGATGCATATCCCATCCCAGGTGCACAGATCCTTTACACACATTGCTGCAACAGTATATAATAATTCATTATACTTACAAGAACAAGAACATTATTGAAATAATTTCGAAAATCACGAAAAATTTAATAAAAACTGCAATTCAGTGTTAGGGGATATAATAATACAACATACCTTGGAAGCGATGTCTTGTAAACATTTGAGAAATTCACCGTACATAATACATTTTGGATCCTTTGTATCAATCTTTGGCGCTATTATGTAAGAAAACCAAAATAGTTAGTCGTTTTCAGATAGCCCATAAGTCATTATTTTATTTCTGCATGGCAAGGGTACTTCAACAGTTCCGTATTAACACTTACCATATATATCTAGACAAGGTTTACTAACTTCCCTGGCCAATTTAAAATAACTCTCTGGTAAATGGACTGTCGTAAAGGTTTCCCATGTTTTTGTCGACAGAAGGAAATTTTCATCAATCTATTTAGTAAAATAACATGATTACACTGAGTACTAGCAGTGCCCATCGTTTATTCCAAGTTGTTATGAGTCATTCATAAAATGTGTGAACTTCTCTTACCATTTGTGTTTTGTGCATGAAACATTTGATAGTACACTGAAAGTGCTCATTGAAAGCCCCCTTATCATGAAATTGTGCCTTAACTTCCTTGGTACACCCTGTGAGGACTTTCATCATTCTTTTGGCCATGACGAGCATGAATTTTCGACAAGCAGATCCGGTGAGAGGCGGCTCAGCATCTGTACTGGTGGCGTTTGAGCCCACCACAGGGGCAACAGTCGTTTTTGCATTATTACTTTTTCCTTTTTCTGCGCTGTCCTAATTATTAAATGCAAACAATGATAGCATACAGTAAGGGATCGTTCAAAAATGACATCATTGACCCATTGACCTTACCGATTACGTCATTTGGAGACGATCCCTAAGTAATATATTTGTTATACAATTAGCCCCATACAGATAACACAGATAATAACTTACCACAAGGAGACAACAAGACACAATTGCTACAATGAAGATTGTAAACTTCACACAGTTGGTCAGACGTTGCATTTTAAATTGATAACTTGCGATGTAAATAGAATGAACTTTGGTCTTGAACTTTTATCAATAATTTTGTGCACTATTTCTAAAAAAAATAATTTTAAGCTTTCACTGGGCTTTTTTCCAGCCTTGAGATATTGATTGTATTAATAAGAGGTGCCGAATTTCCAATTCTGGACGCACAAGGAAAACTGCATATGAGTATAGATAAGTACAAAAATCAACTCTGTTGGATGATTTTTTATCCTAATCCTGAAATCTATGTAAATGCCACAATCAAAATCAAAGCAGTGACAGCCGAGGAAAGGAACACGAATGTAAATGAAGATACGCTACACCATAGGTAAGGTAAAGTATGAATTTTCAAATGGCGATTCATTATATTATGTACTCTGGATAAATGGATTTTTTTTCCTGCAAAAGTGTAAAATTAAATTCATTAAAGTATCACGTAAAAGTATATATGTACCTCGAAAACATTCCGCGCACAGAAAATTAAAGGAACAAGGTGACCGTTCGACATACTTCATTATGCTTCAAACAGTTTCGTGTGTGACCAGTGACCATATTGATATTATATAAGTACATCGTCTGTGAAGAACCAAAATTACCCATATCCAATTTTTAGCTAAAAACAATATCCACTATCTACACAAATATTCAAATATGTCTTGAGAGAACTTAAATAGAAAATTTTGCACTTTTCAAAAATATGTAATTACAACATTTTACACTTTTCAAACGCATAGAATTAGAACATTTTGAGCCTTTTCAAAAAGAATTAGAACTGCACCTTTTCAAAAACATGGAATTAGAACATTTTTTACCTTTTCAAAAACATGGAATTAGAACATTTTGCACCTATTCAAATACATGGAATTAGAACATTTTGAACCTTTTCAAAATGACTTTTTGCATTGTTGAAAAACATGAAAATAGAACATTTTACGTTTATCAAAAACACCTAATTAACATTTTACTCATGTTTCTCATTTTGTTTTTATGACATAGCTCATTTTGATTGCAGCTTAAATTGGATATGGGTCATTTTGGTTCTTCACAGACGACATGTAGCTAGTTAAGCTAGTTAACTTTTAAAGGTAATTACAGAAATATATATAGGTGTGTAATAATTATTGCGCTTCCATTTTAAGCTATACTCTGACGTAAAAGTGATCCGATTTTTCCTACTTATGCATAGCACACATAATAATGGCCATTAGGTAATTAATGCTGCTTACCTATAAATATAATTTTTAGATGGACTTTAATATACTGCTGCCATTAGGTAGTTGTAGTACGCTGCTGTAACATGTTACATTCTAGCTATAATATTATGTGTGCATATATCCACGTTTTCATTGTGCTAGCTTTAGCATTATTGGCGTCGCAAGTCGCAAACCATAGTTTCAGTCACATTTCGTAATCACTGTACGTGTTGAAGCTGGAATTAATTATAAAAGCGTATGCGGTCATAAATCTCCTGTAATATTGTGTACACATTGTATACAGTATGCAGTTCCTTCAGTAGATCCGTCCGCTCAGCATAAAACTGTGTGTGGGCTCGACACAATTAACATTCCTCCACAATATAATTGAATTAATATTTTCAAATTCTAAGTGTGAATCACATTTTATTTTATATCAGTTAATTAGAATTAAAAAGCATTTATTAAAAATGGCGAAATTGTTTTTGAATTTTGAAGAATGGAAAAGATGGATTAAATATAAGAGTTGTTTTAAAATCTCCAGACTGGTATCCCACTTTCATTATGAGACATTTTGAAACCATTTCTACTAAAGAGCTTTAGAACTGGACACAAACGTATTTGTTGATTGTTCTCAAAATTTTTAGACCTAACGCGCTATATATAATGTATACGTACTTTCGTGTGTGTTTGTACAATATTTTAATGAATGGGTCGTCTACTAGTATTATTTACTGATATTTTAGTCAACGCTTAAATCAGATGATTTTAAACAATCGTTTTCGACCAAAGCAGGAAGATCATTATTAACTGACAGTTTGAAAAACAATTCCACGCATACTACGTCTGACTGTGAGATCCCATTTCCAATTATATCTTTAGATTATAATTAAATATACATAAATGTGTACTAGCAATATATATTTATGCAAACCATGTGTGATTGTATTCCTTCCTAGACAAGGAAGACAGTATTTTCGAATTGGGTGTGATGGACGTTGGACTGTAGTACAGCACTTCAAGTGCGGAAATGCAATTAAATGGAATACAATGATATAGACAAGAATAAAATTATTAACTTCACGCCTTACTCGAAATTACAAAATTAAAGTTAAACAAAGCAAAATAAACGTAGTATAGCAGAAAGTAAATAAAAAATTAACGCTAACCCGATAGTTCCTTCACTGAAATCATTAACGCATCAACTGAAAACAACAAACAACGCAATGCATACCACATATGTAGGAAAATTTGTTGAAAAGTTTTTATTGAAAATTATGGAGTTTTTGGAATACCTATGATATTCCGTAGGTCTACCCTAAAGATATTAGAAAAATCAGAAGTTTTATTTTACATATAAATATTTCCAACACGCAGATTGATTAGTATAATAAACTAAGTACAGTTCCACTATGACATTATAGTGGACATGCATTTATATTTTATTAAGGTAATCCGTATTACAGAGGTAGGCATTCCTCTATAGTCTGGCATTTACTGATCCTGTTTAAAATGAGAGTGTGAAGTGTAAGCTAATAATAAGGCCGGACATATTATTATGCATTTTTAAAAAATCATGAAAATTTTTGATAACACAATTAAACGAGCAGGAAACTATAATCACATACGTGGAAGCACTTTAAACTAAATCACTGATAACTGATTTCTGCAAAATGCTAATGAACTTGTATAGCAATGCTATATTGATGGCGTCGCGCACGTTATGTTCATATTCACTATAGTGACCTCACTTTTAGTGCGTGACTGATGGATTCGGTTGGGGCGCCAGATGATTACTCCGGAACTGACCCTGCATAATACGTAAGCAGTGTCGTATATGTACATAAACTATGTGCCAACGTGCCAAGGATGAATTCAATACCAAACTGGATACAGGAGTAGGGTGTCCTGGTCCAGTCCATTGGGTAGTCAGGAGTATTTCCGCTCCGATGAAAATTGTGTTTTGATTTTGATAAGCTTAATGAATCTAGAAGTAAGTGTGAGTTTTTAAATTGTATCCGCCTCCAAAATAATTATCACGGATACAGTTACACTACAGTACTTTAAGAATAATAAGAAAAAACACAGAAAATTTACAAAGGAGTTCCTGGAGCTTACAATTAAAATTTAGTAATGACATAAAAATTCTGACTAAGTGAGGGAAGTGTTTATGGGTAAATACTTTAAATTATGTTTTAAAAGAACTTTGTATAGACTGACTCTACGGAAGTGACAAACATGCGATTAATTGTTATTCTAGTAAAACCTCAAATAATTTATGTTTTACCACTATTATAGATATCTCCCAAATATTCGAATTAAAATGAATTGTAATGTTTCGGAATATACAGCCAAAATATATGGCGTTCCAAGTTTTAAATATGGCTTTTTAAGCCTAACAATAAGACAAAGTATTCAAACGGAACGATTTATCCACTTTCATATGGGATTTATAATCAAGAAAATTTTAATTAATATACAGCATTTTCTCGTTTTTTATCTCACGTTTTGCCTAAAAACATCCTGGCATTATTATAACTTATCAACTTGAATACACTTGATAATGAAAAAGTGTAAGTAAATTTTGATAAAAACTTAAAATATACATAAGTATAGCTACGGTATATACAATAGTAATGCGCGGGTCCAAAATAACATTAGCAGGCAAGGCCGGATAATGCGTCCAGCCCAGGCAGCCCCCGCTGCTTGCATTTTCAAACAAAATGTAAAAAAAGCATTTTTACTTTTCAAAAACTAAAATACAAACAAAAAATGCGAAATAAAAACTTTTCTACACTTAAAAAACATGAATATAAAGCATTTAACACTTTTAAAAAAACATGTAAATGGAACATTTTGTACTTCTCTAAAGCATGTAAATACAAAGTTTTGCTTTACCAAAGAAAACCATCAATAATATCAAAATGGTGGTTTTTGCATGGAAACAAATTGCTGCCTAAAACCAATTCTTTCGTCCGGCCCTGTTTGCAGGCATGTACTATTAATGTAATACTGTCACTGTCATAATTTAGAGAAGTTGTTAGTTTATAAAAAGCAACATTACTATTTAAGGGAACAAAAAAAACATCCTTCTGGTGCTTAACAGTGAAAAACCCCTGCACCAGTGCAGTGCTGCCACCCGGGCGGGATTTGTAATATTATTCGGTGTACCAATTCATAAAAAATATATATTTTGTGCACGGATCTCACTTCAGCAAAGTCTGCTGTAACTTCACTCAAGGATTTGAGTTTAACCTTACTCATTTTTCCTCAACAAAATTGTTTACTCATACTTGGTGTATTTGGGTATATAAGTTAATGTTAAGCAAATTTTATCTATCTTTACTAGTACTGTTTTCAAGATTGATTAAACATTTTCATGTGTCTCTTTTGTGTATGTACAAGTTAAAATATGAATCAAAGAAATAAAACCCCAAATAATAATAATAATAGTTAGTTGTAGCCCTCGTGATAAAGCGAGAAGAATTACTTTTCATATTTTTATACTGACTTTTGTCAGTTGTTGCATTAATCTTCTATGCTAATTTATTTACCTTTTATATATTTCGTAATATAAATATTTAATAATTATTAGTCGTCGACAAATAATACATACTTATAGATGTATACCTATAATTCATGAAACTGATATTATTTAATTTCCTTAATGTTGTCGTTGTCAGTGAAGTAAAAAAAATGACCCACATCCAATTTAAGCTAGAACCAAAATGAGTTATGTCATAAAAACACTAAATGAGAAAAATGCGTAAAATGATAGTAAAGAGTTGTTTGAAAGATGCAAAATGTTGTATTTACTTGTTGTTTAAACAGTGTAATATATTTTATTTAATTGTTTTCGAAAAGTACATGTTTTATTTTTAGATCTTTTTGAAAGTTGCAAAATTTTCCATTTACTTGTTTTTTTTTAATTGCAAAATGTTCTATTTCCTTGTTTTTAAAAAGTGCATTTCATATTTAATTTATTTTTGACAGGTTTTTAAAATGTTCTATTTAAATGTTATCAAGATATTGATATTTGAATATTTTGTAGATTTTAGCTTAAAATGGATTTGGGTCATTTTGGTTCTTCACAGAAGCTATCATATCTTCCTATCTGTCTCTATTCCATGGTTTCATGAGTTGCCAACTCTTTGTTTGTACACGAGACTGTGGAACTCTTTCGTTGTAAGTAATTAAAAGTGTCATATTAATTATTAGTTCTCTTCTGTAACATGTCCGATATTTAATAATTACACTTAACTACGATGAAAAAAAGACCAACTGTGTTTACCGCAACAGTGATTGTGATTCAATATCCATTAAATGCGGACTAATATAATTAGCTTATTGAGGCAATAAAGCTGTGACTTGCCTATTCAATTTTTCATGGCATGTAATGTCTGTGGACTGTGTTTACGTAGTACACAGTCGCTCAATGTTAATATTGTTAATACACTACTATCACTGGCCACTGGCTATGTCAGTAATTGAAAAATACACGAGAGTTTTTCTTGAGTTGAGTTTTTTCTCTTGAGATCAGATCCGTTATAAGCTATGTACAGTATAAGTATAAAATATATACATGTACTTTCACCTATAAGTATAATTACAATTACGTTTGTAATGAACAAAAATTAATCATCACAAAGGGCAAGGGCAGTAATAAACTTGCTAAATAATTAAGTATACACGCCTGCACCGATATAACAGGCACGTGTATGTCTAAAAAACATCAAACCATTATTTGTTAAATTAACTTGGCATGTTAGATGTTACATTGACAGAAAAGTGATTATATCTAAGAATCTAAAATCAAGAAATAGATCCAACAAAATTCTAGGACAACTTATACCTTCATTTCATTCTTATCTTCTAATTAAGTTAATTCCCGTTGGTTAGTAATTTGGTAATGGATTTGTTTTTTAGCCATAAAAAACATAAACATCTGATCAAGTTCAATCAAGGAGTGTCATTTTTGCTCTAGATCCCTATTTAGAAATCAACCGCCGAGTGGCCCAGTTACTTTTCGAATAATAAGAAAGGATAAGGCTAGGTATCGGTGATCACCAGCTAAGTAACTGTGGGATAATTATCGTTTTCAACACAAAAACATCACTGACGGTACAAATAAAATTACTTTGTTTGTCCCTAAAAGATTATACTATTAAATACTTCGTGTGTGTGTGATTTCATCCAAGAAAGTTCGAACATTGAGAAAAGTACACATTCAAAACAAAGTCGGTGTATGAAAATAATTCGGTTTCATATTTGTTTTTTTCTCCCTTTAAAAACTTCAATTCATTACTAAACAAAATAAATGTGCCATGCATTAAGGACAGTAATCAAGGTCAATACTAATCATAAATGTATATCACGACCTTTTCATACAATAATATTTGTTCAAAAATTATATTCTTAAAACGGTGCTGCTAAACGGGTTCATTATTGGGGTAGGCTGTGATCAATATAACAGTATGTCATACGGAAAATGCTATAATCAATTATTACACTGCTTGATTGATTGAACTTAATAACTTGTAATTATTGCATAATTCGGTGAATCGTTTTCAATGATCAATCATTATTTAACTCACCTACGTTTATGTTTATGTTGTATTTATATTTGGCAACTATAGCTAGAATAACAAAAAACCAAAATATAGTCTTATCCTTCTTTTCTTTTCTTTATGGAGACAAACAATTTTTGATTCAAAAAGTGGTCATAGATATCCGCGTCGACTTCACGCTAGTTATATTTTCCCAGTGGTTCCAGGGGGTAATAAAACAGTGCAAATATTGCTAGACTGACTCGTACCATAAATATATACCGTAACCTACATTAATAAAAATAAAACAAAAATACAAATAAAAACGAATAAATACTTTCTTAATAAAAAAAAATGGGAAATAATACTTTTACTATTGTGTTGGCTGCATTTTACATTGTGGTCCTCTGGGAAATCCTATCAGCTGCAGGTGAAATGCACTACATCGAAAATGGAAACACTCCTCAAGAAATCTCAATGAACCTTCATATTAACAGTATTATTGAAGGGAAAAATCTGAAAAGTAGTAAATGTTCCATCAAAACAATATACAATTTTGAGTATGACACCAACGTTGCAAATAGTCCAAGCCATTTTATAAGAAAATTGCACATGCTCGGTTTCTCAGTACAATCCGGAGGCTTTCACCAAAACTGGTATTACAAACCATGGAGTAGAGAGTACAATGGTCAAAATTACAGGCACGTATTTCGGAATCAGGTGAATTGTGAAATTGTAATTATATTAATACCTGAACCTGGCAAGGGTTATAATCCCTATGATAACGGAACCACTAATTCTACTTATACAAGTGACAACACAAAATCCCCATCTGTATTTCCATTCCCATATTTAAATCCGTTTCACAGGGACCCAAGTGAACTGTGGGCTAAATATCTCACGGATCCACAAAAGGACAGATTTATTTTTGTCTCTTATCAACTCTCTACTCTCAACAGAATTTTTAACCTCCCATTTGTGAAGATGCTAAAGCTTAAGTATGGATTATATCTTGCAAGCAGCGCTACTGATGATAATGATGCTGGTAATGACACAAAATTGAAAATTTTATTTGACAAATCAGGCAACAAATGCTCTGTACAATCCCAGCCTCTTCAGCATGGCTCACAAATCAAAAATATCAACCAGAACCCGGATCAACAGAACCAACAAGAAGAAACAATAATTACTTTCAAAGATATAAGTATCACCCAAAATTTATGTGGCCAGCATTTCGCTGCAATTATGTTTCGACTGAACCCATATGTTGTTATCCAGGATGGGATCCCAGTTGGAGGTTTATTTCACAATTTGCTCTACCATGCATCCCACACCTACAACTATACCTATGTTGCAGACGACAAACCTTTTAAAGGAGTGATCCAGCTACCCAATGGAACATGGATTGGACAGATTGCCGAAATAATTTATGGACCACAGGATTTTGTATTAGGCTCCATTCAGACAGTTCAGAGAAATTCCTATGTTGACTTTGCTCAGTCTGTTGGCTTCCTATACATTAACTTTATGACGTCTCATCCCAAAAAATTTATTGAGTGGGCAGCCATTATTTATCCGTTTACTTTAGTTGTTTGGCTTAATCAACTCGCTGCTTTTGTTGCCATTTGTATTTTATTTATTGGGCAAATCATGATCCGTGTGGATCCTCCAAAAACCGATGAGCGGTCGCGGTCAACCCCGACTGTAATATTGACATCGACAAAGCCGTTGAAGTTGAAAGCATGGGTAGTGACGGTCCAAGCACTTGAAATTGCCTATGGCATCCTTATGGAGCAAAGCGTGTCGATTCCCCGTAAGATCCGCTCAATGGGCCTCCTCTGGATTTTTGGAACATTCACCCTACGAAATTATTTTCGGAGTGACTTCATCGCCTACGTGACATTCCCGACATACGAGCAAGTTCCGAGAACTTATCAAGAACTGGCAGCCAACAAGGAGTATGCAATACAACTCATAAATTTGAGTGCGGCAAGCTCCCGATTTTTTAACAATACCAAAGTACCCGCATTTGTCGCCATCAGGAAACGCTACAAACTGGAACCGAATGCTCTCAAATGTATAACTGCTGTTATTGAACAACACAAAACGGCTTGTATTGGCTATAACTTGTTCTCCATGACACATATTGCCAATGATCTGAGTATCCGAGGTGGTCAAGGCTACTCCCCTGTACTGTTCTCCCGGGATGCAGCTACGAGATTGTTTCTTAACATGGGATTCCCAAGGGGCTCCAAGTTTTGGGAAAGTTTCAATAAAATCTCATCCATTTTGAGAGATACTGGGAATATTAAGAAATGGATTGATGATTCCGTTGTCCTCGGTCAGATATATGGAGCTGACAAAGTGAAGAAGAGCCCAATTTTTAAAACTTTAGAGGAACAGTTTTATGAGCAACACTCGTCGGATACAACTCCGTTTAATCTGATGAATGTTTTAGTTTCCTTCATTGTATTGATTGGAGGATTAGTCTTGGCGATTATTTTATTTACTGTGGAAGTATTGCCGATATTAGATGGGCAGTGGAAATCATTATCAGTCACTTGGGACAATTTTTGCAAGAAAGCTAAACTGAAATCTGCTCCTGCAGCAGAATCAGAATCAGATTTAAATGGCTGCTCATTGCCTAATGTTGTACCGGCGTTTCCTACAAACCCAAAATTCATAATGGTCCATTCTATAAAAGAGGAAGACAGGTTGCAAGTCCCAACAATCTTCAATTTCAACAAAAGGGATTCAATATACTCTCTTGGAGGGACGAGTACACGCGAATTTGGGGGCCGAAACCACAGTGCAGCCTCTCGTTATACGCTAACCAGTATTGTATAGTTATCTTTGTCTCCGTAATTAATATTTTAAACATCTATATGCATTACTTTTATTCCCTATAAAATGCCGTTTAATGTTGAAGAGCTTTACTGCATTTTGTAATTTGTTATATATCGTCTGTGAAGAACCAAAATGATCCATTTCCAGCTTATGCTAGAATTAAAATGAGTTACATATGTCAAAAAAGGCAGATAAATAAGATATATGTTTACAACACTAATCACAAGTTACTAAAACGTGCAAATAGTTCTATTTACATGTTTTTGAAAAGGTCAAGACGTTCTATTTAAACGTTTTTTAAAAATATAAAATGTGCAATTTACATATTTTTGAAAAGGTCAAAATATTCTTTTTACTTGTTTTTTGAAAAATGCACAAGGTTCTATTTACATGCTTGCATGAACATGGCATTTTAATGTTTTCTGTAGATAGTGCATTTTGTTGGAAACTAAAAATGGATATGGGTCATTTTGGTTCTTCTCTGTCGATTAGTCGGTTGTATTCTATTACACATTTTTTATTCAATGTGTTTTTACATTACATTTCACAGTTACTTACACGTTTTTAATTTTGTATTTTTTTTTAAAGTTTATCAATAATTATTATCACATTTTTTAGATTACAGTACTACCCTTAAAAATGCGTATATAATTGTGTTACATCCCAACGTACTTTTTTACAGGAAAAGTATGTATCTAATTGTATCAATTTTAGTTGGCCAATGACTTTTAGGAATTTCATGTATAAATTGAATACATTGTACATAAATGTCGTAGTATTTTTTGGTAGATTTATTTATAGCATCAATTGTGAGCACGGAAAATTTTGATTCTAAATGCGTAATAAAACAAACCTGAGTCAAATTTTATCTTTCGGTGAATTTGGAACAAAAAACTTGAATTAGCTAAGGCCGCTAAGGTGTTTTATAAGCCACCTCCGTAAGATTTTTTTTTAACATTGTGATTGTGGAGATAGCGACGGCAACTTTCCAATATGGCCGCTTAAAATTGTTAGCACTCCCCCCCCCCTCCCAAGAATCCATAAGAAAAAGACCCCTGCAAAAAGGATTTTTGGATCCGCCACTGCATTCCCTTAACATGGAGAAGTGGAAATTTGCAAAATTGACAAATGAATATAAAAGCAATTGCGTTTAATACACTCACAATATTTGTAGATACAAGTAGTTGAACTTTACACGTTTTTATTTATGTACTAATTATCGATTTAAAGTAATGAAGGTGGAGCATTTCTTAATAAGATTGTACATATTGTAATTTTCATGCTCTGTAGTTTAATCCGCAGGATTTAATTATTAGAACAAATATTAGAATGGTTGCTGTATGTTAGCTAATACAATATTTGAATTAATCATTGTAACTTTTTACTAATTTATTCATCATTACTAATAGCATTGCAATTTCTAGTTCCTAGCTCTTTCTAAAAAGTGTAGCTCTCAAAGTAGTTGTTACCGTTACCTTTTGTGCGTAAGTTGGTCAATAAGAATAAATCCTCTTGTATAATAATATAAAGGTTGCCTTATTATCACAGCATGAATAAACTACCAACGACTAAATCAGCTCTTAGCTTCGTCCCAACAGACATTGTACAAAATTTCATAAATGCAGCAAATTATTTCTTAGTATTTCCGTTTTTTGTCAAGTATGATGTCCAGGCACGTCAGTTTTATCCCAGCAAGTCAAAATATCGCAAGGTACAAATTTAAAAACATTTTAAAACACGTTGTCTATAGTAGTCTAGGTATATTATTTTATTTTTGATTAAATAGATAAATATATTATTGCTTAAAATTAATGTTCTTTGATTCCAATATGAATTTTAAAATAACTTTGCAAATAAAATGGGAACAAAAGGCGACGGTGCTCATTCTTCACTGGGCTATTATCGTATTAACCGCTTGGAAGGATATTGGGACTGTAGCAAACATGGAGGGAATGGGCTTCACACTTGAATTTTGGCTGGTACTTAGTGTCCGTTGGATTTGGACTGGATATATTTATATAACATTGTACATGATTTGGTTTAAGGAGAAAAGCATTATCAAGTTTGTGAATAATTTTCATGTGCTTTGTTCGGAAATACGCCGGCAAGGAATGTCAATGGCTGGAATTACAACGACGGTTGGAATTTGCCCTTTATTTGCTTATAATTTAATTATTTTGTGATTTTTTATTAGATCAATATTAAAATCAAATATTAAAATTAGTGTTATAGCAATTATTTTATTTTTAAATTCAACTTATTTAGGTAATTAAATGAAACTTATTATGTTTCATAAGACCTTGATTTCACTAGAAAAGTTGACAATTGTTAGCCTTAAGATTCTCGCTTCCAACTTTAACAATGGTTAAATCTGAAACCGAGATCCTTAAGACCAACAATTTTTAACTTTTCTAGTGAAATCAAGGTCTAACATCGCCAGTGAAGAGTAAAAATCATATAGCTAGAACTAAAATGAGTTATGTCAAAAAATCTTTGAATGAGATTGGTGCGTTAAAATGTTAATTAGGAGTTTTTAAAAGGAGTAAAATGTTTTATTTGCATGTTTTAGAAAATTGCAAATTCTTCTATTTGCATGTTTTTACAAAGTGCAAATTCTTCTATTTGCATGTTTTAGAAAATTGCAAATTCTTATATTTGCATGTTTTTACAAAAAGCAAATTCTTCTATTTGCATGTTTTAGAAAATTGCAAATTCTTCTATTTGCATGTTTTTAAAAAGTGCAAATTCTTCTATTTGCATGTTTTTGACACGTTCAAAATATTCCATTTAGATTTTTTCTTGCACAGGGCAAATTGATCTATATTTGTATTCGTTTGAACCGTACAAAATTTTCCATTTACGCGCAAACCCCCCGGGGGGCCCCACCCAAAATATCCTATTTACAAAAGCTTTCAGATTTACGATTTTAATTTCTTTTTGTACAAAGTTCATTCTGTTTTTAGCTTAAAATGGATATGCATCATTTATGATTATTTTTTATATACAATATTTATTCTTGTATTTCATGGTATATTACATGCAGATTTCAATTCTGCGTGTAATTCTACCAATGCTTGCTATTTTCTGGGCGCTGCTTGATGTGCTGAGCATGCAAAAGCGAAAATCTGATTTTAGCATAACACAAAATATCATTGAGAGATCACGAGCACTCTTCTCTTTTGGAAGGACAAACTACAGTCATTCTGTACAAGGTTTGTAAATAAAAACACACCGGTTAAGTACTTATATAGCTTATCGTCGGTGAAGGATCAAATCCGTTTTCTTCCATTCTTTGCTAGAAGCATATCCGTGTCCTTCCAATTTCCCCTTAAAGCAAAACCGTTTACTTCCATCGATATTCCTAAGGAAGGAAGCGATTTTGCTTTTAGAGAAAAGTGGAAAAACAAGGTTTTATTTCTTGCTAAGAATGGAAGGAAACGGATTTATCCCCTCAGCAACGTTATGCGAAATGGGAAGACGTACAAAAATACTGTCGAACACAATTAGATATTTATAGTTATATTAATTAGCATTTACACAAGCATGCACTGTTTTACAACTTATTATTTTTTTCAGATAGCTACACAGTTCAAGATTATATCATTGGTTCAGTTTGGTCCGTCACAGCTTGGTTTACTTCTCTCATACCCCTCACTGGATTTATTTTAACCTTCACCATCTCAATCTCGACTTGGCTAGTAGTCCGATCTTTTACAAACCATGTTGTATTTATGGATCACAACCCAAAAGAATTAAAAACGGTGAAAATGGAACTAACAAAAATTAATAATTATTATTTTATGTTCTTTAAAAATATTAGTGTAGATATTGTGCTATGTACCTATAATATGAATTGCAGGTATTGGATATATTATCCCAACTTTGCAAACATTTTAATTCCTCTCAAGAATCCTTTGGGATTTTATACACTGGCTGTTGCTTAGGGCTTCTCCCTTCTTACGCTATTTACTTACCCCAAGCAATCAGCACACAGGACACCATGTACCGCTTGGAATACATTGTGAGCACACTCGCATTCTTAGCTGTGATCATCCCTGCCGCTGATCTCCATTCCATGGTTAGGTTGTATCGGATAAAATAGCATTTTTAGCGACTACATGACATTAAATTTTGTATATTATTATGCTTCGTTTTGTAATCAACGTGGAATTTATTTTTTTCTGCAAAATTTTGTACAAGTCAAGAAAGAAAAATATTTAGGTAGGTATATAAGAATCTATTATTTTTAATTTGCTTCGCAGATAAAGTCTATTTCACGCTGGCTACACGAACATTTGGCGAACGAATGTCGCTACCGATGCAGCGGCGGTGTGCAACATCAATTTTTTAAGAGGTATGCACCTCATGATGAAAATAATTCCCTAATTATTGTGAGCGTCCAGCAAATCAACGGGAACAATATGGGACTGGGTGGGAGGCTTTTCTTGATTACGTATGGATTTTTGGGAAATGTAACGATTTGAAATTTTTTATTAAAATAATTATCATTAATTAACAACTACTTATGCTTTAGTAAGAATTATAGAATGAAGTATACAAATAATGTGAAGTAAGTAATTTTGTTTTGTTTGTTTCCCCAAAGGTCTGCAGCATCGTTTTAACGTACGCCATTGTTATCATACAATTTAAAAAGCTGTAGCTGGTTTATCGAACTTGATAAAATATGTTATTTATTTCTACAGCCATTAACATACTTAAGTAACCAATGCAATGTAATACCGTTTTAAGAAATACACTAATTTAAAAATAATTAAGCTGGTATTTCAGCATTCAGCATATTATGTAAATTGTAAATATTGGATGTGTGGGGGTAGCCATGTATGTATGTAAGCTGAATGCAAATTACTTTAATGTATTATCAAAATTGGATAATAAATTGTAGTGCTATTTATATAACCACATGTAATTTTTATTTGAACAGAATTTCCAATATGTATTTTAATTTGATGTATTTTCAGAAATTCTTTAGACTACAATACAATTGCTCTGCTGTTCACGTGCGCTGTGATTTTACACGATATTTCGTAATATTGCATTATGGACATCAATTTAGTTAAAAACTTGAGCACCCATACTTCTACAATAGCTGATATCATAGTTATAGGTGAACTGAATAATCCAGTCAGTCGTCAGTATTTTGAGTGCTTTCAAAGGTTTAACAATAACGGAATCATGTCATCAAAGATAACGATTCCAACTCCTCATACTGCCCGGTCCTTACTCCCCACAACTGTCGTCCAGAGATGTGTTAATTCTGGAAACTTATTCTTTATTTGTCCTTTTTCTATTCATTATGATGCTAAAATGGAGAAATTTTCATGGAAAAGTCCAATATACCTAAAGGTAAATTTTCTCACTTTTGTTTTTGGAACGAGCGAACCACTACTGCAATATGCATTTTTTAAAGAATAGATTAGATTGTTGCAATATTGCAGTACGCGGTAGCCTCCTGTCTCCTGACACACAGTGATAATGAGCCTGGTTGTATGAACTTCGGTTAAATCGACCTAATGAATATTTATTATTATCATTATTTAATATAATTAGATAATTAGATTGCTAAAAAAATTACTAGTATATAAAGTTACTAGTATTATTAACTAGCGAAAAATAATAACTATAGAAACTTAATTATAATGGTAAACCATAGGTAATTATAGGAATATTGTCCGTCGCAGCAGTCTTTACCAGCGTTTCACAGGAGTATTTTGTATTGAAAACTTCAAGAAGCTCGAATTCAAAACATGTGCAAGCCATGCTGTCATGGATTACTCTTGTTGTCTGGACATTCTACGGCATCACTGTTCTGTACTTTTCTTGGTTTCAAAGAGACAATCTCCTAAAATTCTTGGATCATCTTCAATCCATTTGTTTGACATTAAATCAACACAGGATCCCAGTGAGAGGAAGTAAAATGACGGTAAATTCATTCATAGGTCACACGCCACTCTGTTTGTGCACTCACCAAGGCTTATAGATAGTAATACATGATTAATATAATAATACTCATTATTTTATTGTGATTGCCAGAGCTGGTTTGTAACCACAGCGTTCACTGCCATGGCTGCTATTTGGTTTCTGACAAATACAGTCAGTTGGAGTTATGGCCATGACAGCAACAATTTCAGTTTAAGCTACATCCGGATCAAACGTGCATTCCTGGACCGACCACAAGCTATTTACTTTGGTCGTGAAAACTACACTGATTTCGTTAAAGGTAATTAATTATTATTAGTATAGCTTAAGATAGTACAAAGAATTAATTATTTTCAAATACTTTTCTGGACGGTCATAATTTCTTTTTGAAGGACAATATTCCTGGTGGGCTTACTTAGTCGGTGGAGCATACTTAATTCTGTCCACCATGTGCAATGCATTGCAAGTTTTTGGGTTTTGCATACCCACAGGAGTGTCTATAACGCTTTGGTTTATTGTCCGGGCTTTTGTCAGTCACATCAAGCTTGCGCCGCCCAATCACGGGGAACTAAAACTGGTTACAAATTGAGATATGATTTATTTTATTGCCATCAGATTTAATTGTAGACTTTAAAATATCTCACTCGAGAATATCTGGATATGCAGGTGCTGGACATTCTGAACGAACTGTGTCAAGCCTTCGATGATGCCGCAGAGTCGGTTGGAATTCTTTACGGAGTTTGTTGTTTGGGACAAATTCCTACGTATGCAATCATGTTGCCACAATATGGAAGTTCAGAATATAGCACTATCATTAACCAAGCCTGTTTCACCTTGATTAATTTAGTCAGTCTGTTATTAGCAGCGGATGTACATTACACGGTATGATCATAACAAAGGAATTTCATATATTTGTTAACATTCATATTATATAGTATATTAGTATATACAAAAGCAAATATTTAATACAGTTTTGCTAACATTGCTGTTGTAGATTTAATCATATAATTTTGCACGTAGTACATGTTTGATGTTGGTATAGTCTTATTTTTATTTTATTTTTTTATTACGCATAGATTGGATCCATTACCCCATGGATTCAGTACTGGTACTACAATCAAAATACCCTGAACAGAAAGCAACAGAAATTTGCTCTAACTTCTGAAGACGAAAGCCTACACAACTTGGTTAATATTACTGTTCAGCAAATCAATGGGAACAAAATTGGGCTGAATGCTAAATTATTTGTAGTTACGTATGGCTTGCTAGGAAATGTAAGTACTTACCTACTTGTCCACATCCATTAGAAAAATGAAAACAGTAATATGCATTAATACCAGTATAATATTTACGGCTATACCGTTTTACCAAGAAACTCTTCACATAACATATACCTCACAAATACCACTATAAGAATAGTTGTGAAAAATACCGTAAAGAGTTAGTTAGACCGCCTATAAATTATCAAATTAATCAGAAACTGGAGGCTAAAAGCAGAAATGTATGATTAATAATTATTGATTTGGGCGGAAATGCCTGTTTATTCTTGACAGGTTTGCAGTGTGGTCGTGGCGTATGCAATCATAATAATTCAATTTCAAAGTATGGCTGAGTAAACAAATGTAAAAGAAAACTGTCTGCATTTCTCAAACAAGAAATCGATTGTGTATTAGTTTCCCTAGGACCAAGTGTAGGTATTACCTACACATAATAATATACACGCTTTACACATCATTTATAACGAATAACGCGATGCCGGAGTTACACTGTAAAAATGTAAAACTGCTTACTAATCCAATTCAACATTCCCAGTCAAGGATTTTTATGTAGTACATATAGAGATGTGTTTATTATTTTGTACTCATATAATTCAAGGATAAATACAACAATGAGTTAATTACAGTCTATTATTAATGTCAATTCTTTTGTTGCATATGCGTAAGCGTGAGTAGGTAAGTATGGATGTCTTAATTTTCTCTATTATTCCTTGTACTCAGCGTTAAGAGATCTACCAATGACCAGACGCCTCACTTCAGAAGTACCAGCACCGATTTCGTATAATTTTGCATCTCGTAAGAATCTCCCAGTAGGATAATCATTGATGTACCCGTTTCCTCCTATTTATTTATGTGAAATAATTGCATTGTTTAAATACGTAATTAATTTCATCTCTGCCATGACCATAAATAAATAATGACAAAAACAAGACTTTTCTTACCCAAACATTGAATAGCTTGCAGAGCAACCTGTGTGGCGTTTTCGGCTGTAAATAGTATAACTCCAGCACAATCCTACATTTGTTACACATTATTATTACTATCTGAGCTGACAATTGATCATGCTTATTACACGTAATAAATAAAATAGATATTCCTACTATTTTATATCACCTTGCGATTAAAATGTCCTATATCACAAGCTCGAGCAACATTGTACAAGTAACTTCTGCTTGCACTTAGTGTAGTGTACATATCTGCTATTTTACCCTGAAATTGACAAAAAAATAAATTTTCATGCCATCCAATTTGAATTAAAAAATAATGAAACTACTTAACTCACGAACTCACGAAACTAAATTATAATGCTTTGTCGGTTAATAAACAATTTTTGTATACAAAACGTAACAAAATGAAGCAGCAAAATTGCCGACCTCCATTTTTTGACTTAAATCGTGAATAACTTGGGTTTTCAGCACAGTAAGCAACACGAACTTGCTTATTTTGCGGAAACAAAATTTACACAGATATATAGGTAGGTACATTAAAAATGGAGATTGGCAATTTCGCTTTTACTGTGAATTGGAGATAGACAATTTTTATTCTTCAGTAGCAATAGATCTATTACCTGCATAAGTTGGAATTCTCCAATTTTCGTATTAAACTGCTTCCGGTAATGTACGTAATCAAAGGCTACATCACAAGACGCTTGCATTAACCTGCAAAATCGGTACATGGTAAACAATACACAACAATATTTTTAAACATCTATTAAAAATTATTTTAGCTATCGTTAACGGTCAACGGTTTCAATTTATGATTTGCATTAATTACCCAACGGGCCCGGCAGCTAATACGAGCCTTTCTAAATCCAATCCACTCATGAGCACATAAACTCCCTTGTTCACTTCGCCCAGAACATTAGAAGCTGGTAAAAAAAGTTAGAAAAAACAGTTCACTAAAATTACATATAGAATCATCATTAGTACTATAATTTGTCCAATTTTACATCTATTCGTTTCTAAAAGTTACAAAGACTATACCAGGAACTATTGCATCTTCAAAAATTAGTTCTCCTGTATTCGAGCCCCGCATTCCAAGTTTATCCAGTTTCCTACCGACTTTAAAACCTGGTTGATCTGTTTCTACAATAAATGCTGTGACACCGTGAGAACTCTTGGTGTTTAAGTCGGTTTTAGCATAAACCTGTTAATATAGGTTTGGAACAAGGGAACCAGTATAAATTACTTATGCACATCATAGTATTTATAGTTTCAAAAATAATCAATTAATTTCAGTATACCTACCACAACAACGTCAGCATCAGGTCCATTCGTAATCCAAAATTTAGTTCCATTTAAAATATAATTATCTCCATCACGAACTGCTTTAGTCTTCATACTGACAACATCCGAACCAGCGTTTGGCTCAGACATGGCAAGAGCTCCGATGTATTCACCTGAACATAGCTGTTTATAATAATAAAGATGATCGAAATAAATTTTAGTACAAAATATCTTTATCAAGCTCTTTATCATCTTTTAGAAAACCATTTATAGAAAAAAATAATGAATAATAAAATATATATGCCAAAGAAAAATAACTAAATATACCTTGGGTAAATATTTCAATTTTTGCTCCTCCGTCCCATTCCTTTGAATCTGACCCAAACATAGGTTTGAATGTGCGCCATAGGATAGTGCGATGGACCCAGATGAGCGCGATAACTCTTCCATAATTAAAATTTGATCCATGTAACCACCGTCCATGCCACCATATTCGGATTTAGCAGTAATCCCAAGAAATCCCATGTCACCTAGCCGTCGCCAGAATTGTCGAATATTTTTAAATTCATTAGTCTGATCAATTTCAGCCGCGATTGGATTCAGTTCCTTCTGACAGAAAGTGAAAACAGTCTCACGGAGCTGCAGACACATCAAAAACATGGTAATTACTTCGAAGTTATTGATTTTACACTATATATGATACTTACACTTTTTAACTTTTTACTTAACTGTCATTAGACCAGATAAATAAAATTGATTTGTTAAATACTCAGTATGCTGACCTGCTGTTGATCAGGAGTCAAGCCAAAGATCACATCGTCAATTGGATACGTACTCTGTAATTTTCTCAAGCAGTTCAGTGACAGCCCTTTATTTAGTTTGTTACCCAGGAGCGCGGAATTAAAAGCACTTTTATTGCTAACCAGATGTAGAGCTCGGGTAATTAAGTACCTCATCTTGACTTAATTTAACTTAAATTCAATAATGCACAATATTTTGTCGAATAATCAAAAAAGAAAACGGAAGAAACGAGATGTCTACAGAATACCGATTACAGATTACGCAACTATTTTAAAAATTTGTAGTGCCTCAGGCCTCAAGCTTGAATACTTACAGTTAGAAGTCTTTAACCTTGAATTTTGAATGCGAAATTCTTTATTAAATTCTGTAGATTAATGTATTCCCAATCACCAATCAGTTTCTTATGTCGCATTAAGTTATACGGGAAATTGCAAGTACTACAGTATTATCATAAATTCCCACTTGACTGAAGGGAGAAGCAAGGAAAGCAAACGCATGGGACTAAAATGCTGGCTATAAGCATTTTGTCAGCACTAAACCACTGAATACTGACTAGTGAGTTGGTTACGGTTACAGTGAAGAAGATACGTTTCCCATTTCCCATTCATATTTCTCGCTCATCGTCCCTTTCCCTATACCCTGTCCTTTATTGCAGAATTTTGCTTTGCAATTCTGAAAGGAGCATAAATACAAGCAAATTGCATTGTATATCATTTTGAAGCTAACGACAAAAACAAAATAGTAAATAGTAAAAAAAGTATAAAAAAATAATAAAATAGTAAAATAATTCCTTTAAACTTAGCATGCATTTTCTTCCTACCTATCTTTACATAATTTAGCAGCTTTTGGCAATTCTGAACAGGATAATAGACATGCGATATGTCATTTTGAAGATAAAATTAAGTAAAAAATACTAGAGTCAACAAAACTTGAAAACTATTTTATTCGCTATTTTTTAAAATCATTTAACTGGCTAGTAAGCATTATATCGCAAAACGTTGCAAATTCACTGCATAAGAATCACACAATGACACGCAATCTATATGTGCTGTCACCCACCATCCATAGCCATAGCTCATCATAGCTGTACAAGTACAAAGTACAACACATGCTACACGTGTATGCTCCTTTACAGGGGAGGATCCAGGATTGGGTCATAGGGGGGGCTAATAATGTTAAGCGGCCATCTTGGAAAATGGCCGCTCCTATCTCTGCCATGTTAAAAAAGCTCCTCATGGAGGGGGCTAAAGCACCTTAGCCCCCCCCCTCCCTTGGATCCGCCCTTGCTCCTTTATGTATCGGTTCAAAAGACACATGACAAACCCATATTTATAAACATCGCCCATTCCGGCCTCCACAATTAACTAATTATTGAATTTGTAAATAATTAAACCCAACGAAATTAATTGAAACCAAAAGGGAGTCCACATCGGAACAACGCTCCACATGACAGACTTTGATTTAAGAAACTAATTATTATATACATAAATAATATATCTCATGTCATCATGTCACGATCAAGATTAGAAAATGGCAAAAGTCATAAGAGTACACACTGTATGTAATAATAGAAGAATAACAGGATTTCCACAAAATACGCACAGTTCAATCCAGTTTCCAGTGCACACTTATACGAGGACACTTTAGATAAAACTGGCTACACAAGGTATTTAAAAAAAAAGTAGAAAAAATCAAACTATAAAGTATGATTAACCATAATATATTTTTCGCTTATCTTTTTAGTACGTTCTACATCACTACAAGTTCAGGCAGGATAAAATTATCAACAGAGCCAACACCGGAACCGGAAAGCATTCAGAACCAAGATATAGACAAAATCCAAATTGTAACACAACTTTTAAAGATAGTTGTTGAAAATACCAAATGCCTAAAATATTGGTACATCTCAACGCCAAGAGCATTCCTACAAAACGAAATTTTGAGTGATTTACACTCCAAATACTTTGTTGGAGTCGTGCTGATTCAGGTTAATAATGCTGACACAACAGATAATTTTGGAGAAAAAATCGATTTTTCAATTAATTACGAACAGATACAACACATAAATTACTACACTAAACATCATTCAAACTGTCGTTTGCATATCTTTCTAGATTTAATAAAAAACATCAAAGGTGACCGACATGTAAAATATAAGGAATTTCCAAGTCCAAAGCAGAAGAAATCACAACATTTTGGGCCGGACGATTTCTTCATTTTCTACACTTCATTTCCTCCGCGAATTCAAAAAATCTGTACATTCTTGGAGCCTCTAAGAATTTCAAAGGCTGCAATTAATGCAATTATCAAGGAAGTGAAACACGTCAAGCGGAAGGAAAGCGTTAAGAATGACACGTTCTGGATCCTGGACTCTTTCTGTCCCTAGTGCATCTCTCAAAGAGGTCAGCAACTCTTAGCGTACTCAACTCTGGCGAAAACAGTGAAGTGGGAAAATATATGTCGATTCTTGTACGAGCACAATTCGTAGCCTTTGGCAACACAGACCATCCGATGTCGCCCTTCGAAGAGACACCTATCATTTTCTGGGGTCCTCCGGGTTCGCTACAAAACAGACAATATGCTCTGAAATTTTATCCGGACACGCAATAAGAGACTCTCTGAACATGGAACCGTACAATATTCTGATTAGCATAGCTTCGAGTCGACTGAATTTTGACTGCATTATTCATCCTGGAAAAATGTAAAATCGAGAAGGGTTCATCCGGTCTATGGAGTCACAGTTCTCCGTTTTTATCACAAGCGATACAGAGATCATTCGTGAAGTTAGTCAAAACAAAAGTCTTTCACCAGGAACACGGAAAAAAATGACTTTTCCCCTCGTCTATGATCATTTGTCATTCGCTGCTTACGTCAGAGATACGAAAATTGACTGGACGTACTATATTTATAAAGTTTTGGCTCAGCCGTTTGAGACACGGATGCTTATATGCACGCTTGGCTGTATTTTGGGGGTTGGTCTTTTTGCAAAAATTTTGGCGGAGTTAAGAGTTTCGATTCTTCATGAGCGCCTAAGGTGATTAATTTAAATTCATAGCAAAACTGTTATTAAAAAACTAATCGTAAGTTGCATGCATCGTCTGTGAAGAACCAAAATGGCCCATTTCCATTTGTAGCTAAAAACAATATCCACTATCTGAAAAAAAAATGAAATATGTCTTGAAAGAATGTAAATAGAATATTTTGCACTTTTAACAAATATATAAATAGAACATTTTACACTTTTCAAAAACTCTTAATTAACATTTCCATTTTACGCATGTTTGTCATTTTGATTCTAGCTTAAATTGGATACGGGTCATTTTGGTTCTTCACAGAAGATATGATTATTCCGCTTTTACATAATATAGTTAAACTTTAAAAGCTGAAAAATATAACATAAAAGTCGTTTAACATTATTGCCTTGGAATATAAGTACATTTTGTTAATTGGAATAATAATATATAATTGTTTTATTAGCATTGGTCTATTCGATGGTTTTATGCTGTCGTACAACCTACTCTGACAATATCAGTCTTTGCCTCTACATGGCAATCGGATTTTTAACCGGTTAACTCAAGCAGCTCTTCTGTTTCCTGGATTGGTACATTTTCTCATTGATTGATTAATTAACGTGCGGGATGAAACGTATAACGTTCATGAATGAAGAATCAAAATGACCCATTTCCAATTTATGCTAGAATTAAAATGAGCTATGTAATATTTATGATTATAATGCTAACCATGAGTTTCTAAAATGAGCAAGCTGTTCTATTTACATGTTTTCAAAAAGGTAACAATGTCATATGTACATATTTTTTAAAAAGTCAAAATATAAGTGATTTTTCGAAAGTGTAAAATTTCTTATTTGCATGTTTTTCGTAAGTGCAAAATATCCTATTTACATGATTTTTGAAAAATGAACAAGGTTCTATTTACATGCTTTCATGAACATGTTATTTTAATTTTTTCTGTCGAGAATGCATTTTGTTTGAAACTAAAAATGGAAATTGGTCATTTTGGTTCTTCACAGACGATATTCAATTCTAGCTGAAATTAAAATTACCTACCGTAAAGCTCCAAATAGATCCCGGGTCTCCAATAGATCCCGGGCCTCTAATAGATCCCAGGTCCCGAACAAAGTTTAACATAGATCCCGGGGCTCTAATACATCCCGGGGGTGCCTCTAATAGATCCCGGGTATCTAATACATCCCGGGGGTGCCTCTAATAGATCCCGGGTCTCTATTAGATCCCGGGCCTCCAATAGATCCCGGGACTCTAACACATCCCGGGCCTCTAATAGATCCCGGGGGTATCGTTAATAAATTATATGGGGTGTCTCTAATAGAACCCGGGGTCTCTAATAGATCCCGGGGGTATCGTTAATAAATCATATGGGGTGGTCTCTAATAGATCCCGGGGCTTCTAATAGATCCCGGGGTCTCTAATACATCCCGGGTCTCTAATAGATCCCGGGCCTCTAATACATCCCGGGTCGTGGCCAAAGTTTAAAATAGATCCCGGGCCTCCAATAGATCCCGGGCCTCTAATTGATCCCGGGTCCAGGGCAAAGTTTCACGTATATCCCCCCGGGATCTATTTGGAGCTTTACGGTACCTATATAAAATACTGTAATACATACTTAAAATGTTAATTATGAATTTTTGAAAAGTGTAAAATGCTCATTTTAATATTCTGGCATAAATTGAATATGGACCATTTTGATTTTTCTCTCATGGTATGTGTGCAGTGCATAATTTGAAATGCCAATTAAACTTACCTTCTAAACAATGCAAATGAAATCAGCAGCGCCTTACTCAAGGCCGCAGGCATAATTAAAAACAAATACAAAATATAACATAAATTAAATATTGTAAACGCTTAACCTTTGTAGTCGAATTTTTTTCATTTAATTTACTATTTATTTAATAAAAACCAAACTCCTTTTTTATCACTGCCACTTTGCTACAAACGTCTTTGTTTTTTAAATATTACACTACGAAAAATGATAGTACAATAGTGCCTGTAACACCTCAAATTATGACTGCTTAAAAATCCCAAACCGCCTTCAACGCCAAAACTTATTATCGAAGCAAGAAACCCAATACCCAAAACAATAAAAGATACTAAAACATTGCTAAAATTGAATGGACTAGCCACCGAGGATTGCTCCTCGCGTAGACTATTTTCCAAAATATGAAAAATGGTACTCAGACTATTTCGAAGCCAGCGAATCCCCTCCTTCATTTCAATATCATAGGACTCGAGAATCCATTTTTGAATATTACCCGTATCCCGCAACATCCCAATGATCCTGCTGAAGCTATCCACATACTTTGAATAGCGTGGAAATCCAATGTTTAACGTAAAGTGAGTGGCAGAATCCCGGGAGAAAGAAACTGGTAACCCGCCGCCCTGACTATATCCAACAGTGAAATTCCTTGCTAGTCGGGACATGGCAAGTAGGAGTCTATAGGAGCATAATAAGCAGAATTTTCGCACCCGTTTGTTTAGCATAGGTGTACATATGACAAGATTTAATGTACATATGGAGTATGTATTTATATGTATTCTAAACGGCCTATCCTTCAAACAGGCGGGATTTTAGTAGTGCTATATCTCCATAAGGATTTTCGTAGTGCTATAGGGTTAACCCAAGGGTCATGCAGGTGCATAGGATTAAGACGGCTATCCTTAATACAGGCAGTATTTTGGTGAAGGGGCTTAACCTAATCCTCAACGATGCGGACGGTAAGCACCCCCATGGCGCACCTTTCCAAGAATTCCAAAGTTCACCAGCCTTTCTAATTTCAACCACCAAACGTTTTGTCTCAAGAATCCAACGTTAATATTTTATTGTGTATCAACAAGAATCTATATCCCGATCACGTGCTTCTATATAGCACTATATATCAAGCACACATTTCCATGTCTTTTACACTTCGTATATAAGTAAAAGCTATGTAATCCAATGTAACTATTCACGAATTAATCCGTTTTATTACATTTCATCCGATTAATCAGTTCTTTTCCGCAATTAATCAGTTTTTTTCCCAATTAATCTGTTTTTTCAAGTTTTACCACAATTATTCAGTTTTTTTCTCTAAATATTCAGTTTTTTCCAAGTTTTATCACAATTATACAGTTTTTTCACCAATTAATCAGTTTTTTCTGTAATAAATCAGTTTTTTTGTAATTAATCAGTTTTTTTGGTAATTAATCAGTTTTTTCACCAATTATTCAGTTTTTTCTCCAAGTTTTACCTCAATCATTCAGTTTTTATTAAGTTTTACATCAACTAATCATTTTTTTAACCAAATAATCAGTTTTTTTCCAAGTTTACAACCAAACGTTTACACTTAGGACTTTTTGTTGTCTTAACAGGAATCTATTTCACCATCACGTGCTTCTATATAGCTCTATATATCAAGCACACATTTCCATGTCTTTTACACTTCGTATATATGTAGAAGGTATGTATTACATTGTAACTATATACGAAATAGCCTGAAGGTAAATTCTGGCCCAATGTCCCAATGTCCCAATGTCCCAATATCCCAATATCCCAATATCCCAATAGCCCAATATCCCAATATCCCAGCAAATTTCTCACATCTCATATATTTTTACTTAAATTTATCTTTATACCATAATAATATCAGTACACTCACTAAGAAATAATACAAGTCTACACTCAATGTCGGTAAAATGGCAGAGTAGTTAGAGTTTCATGTTACTTTTCAGATACAGCCGTCAAATCAGGTAAGTACATAATAAAACATGGCGTTTTCCCACTATATAAAGTGGTTTTTTGCTCTTGAAAACTATCATTTACATTCCAATTTTCTTCAAAGCCTCACTCGTATCAAGTTGTAGGAAGTTTTTGCCTCTGATTTACATTTCAACGTTTATTTTACTCATATATATAGCATGTTGAACCACACAACGAATACAATAAACAACCAAATCTCCAAACTCGGTAAGTCAAGACTATTTTTTTACTTTAAGATCTTTTTAAATTAATTAATTTCATTCTGCTCACAGTTACACAACAATAAAATTTGTTTTTCAATAGAGTCTTCTAATACAATCAATCAATCTACAATGTTTAAAGCTAGTAACTCAAGTACAACTGCATCTAATCCACCAACTCAAGATCAACTTTTACAGACTCCTGATTACATTCATACAATAAATACAATTCTTACTCAACATCAAACACGGATAATCGATCTCTTTGAATCATTTTTCAGAAGATATGAAGATTTAGTACTCACATCTGATCACAAGTCGTTGTTCATTCAAGATCTCTTGTCTCAACATACTCAAAATATTGAAGAAATAACATCAATAATTACAAATTTAGTGGAAACACGAGTAGAATCTAGTATCCAAAATCACGTTGATACCGATATAAGCTTTATTTTAACTAACAAACCCACTAATACTTTTGTAAATGAATTTGAAAGTTACATTTCATTGATGCTTGAATCAAATATTGAATATACAGATGAAAATAATATGCCCTTAAATTCAAAAGATCACAGTAACCTCTCTGGGGAGATAAAAGAACTCGATGTTGAATCACCTTTTACAAGTGATAAAGATATTCATAAAATCAAAGATTCAGTCGCCAAGTGTAATAATTTACCCTTAATCTTTGTAAATGACACACACAACTTGTACTATAAAGGTGATAAACGTACCTCAAAAGGTAAAACGATTTCTAAGACACAAAAGAAATATATAATTCCAAAAGAACAAAAACACCTAAACTCTAAAAAGACTAATAATGCTAAGATCAATACAAATGTAAAATCAACTTTGAGAAAATACTTACAAAATAAATTGAACTCAAAATGAGTATGTGTATGTTTTCTTTGAAAATAAAATAAATGTAAATCACCCTTACCAAGACAAGTCTACACATCCCCACATATGTATTTCTCATTATCACAAATATATTTTTTAATAAAGTACAAGTCCAAACAGAATTTTGAAGTTCATAACATGATATTTATTCACTTCATATCAAATTGCAAGTCTAAACACAAAAATAAATATAAAATTGTACAGGTTCTTACTCCTTTTCAAAAACAAGATAACATTTTTTAATCCTTCTACCTGACAACAATACCTCACTAAATGTAAAAGGCTTACTTTTTCCACAGTCGTCTCAACAAAATACCCTTTTTTAATCCTTCTACCTGAAAACAATACCTTTCTGAATGTAAAAGGCTTAGCTTCCTCCATAGTCGTATCAGTACACTTCAATACCCAAACGCCTTTCTAATTTTCGTTTTCGTTTTCGTGGAAACGACCTCCCACTGATTATCCATCTGATAATAATTAAGACTTTACAACCAAATGATGAATATAAAAACCTGTGACTTATTCTAACATCACATATTAATAATCAAACGTCAACCACATGTTCCTATATAGTAAGATATATCAAGTACTCACTTTCATATACATCAGTAACACCATAATAACTCCTTAACTCAACTACTCATTACTTTTAAAGCTAACGTCATATGTATTTTAATGTTTTCATATGCGAGGTCGTCTCGAGATAAACTGTCAAAGATGCTAAAATTCCAAAATGGCAGAATGACATATTACCAAGATGCCAAAATGCCATAATGGAAGAATACCAAAACACAAACACATGGGACCTTTATTGCTCATATATTATCAATTATTGTTTTTTTCAATTGCAGTATTCTTTAACTTTTGTTGCTTTGTGAACAAATATTTTACCCTTGGTTTATTTCTTGTTATGTGTTTTTACTTTGATTGTATCTTCCAAATGTCGTTTTGTCTTTTCACGTTCCGTATTCTTTAACATACATATTTTCGTCTTTTGGCTATGGTTTTGGAAGTACTGTTTTGTTTTGTACTTTGTCATTTTTCTATCATCTTTTTACTTATACACTCATCTCAATTGGAGTTTTGTGTTCTCACGTTCCGTATTCTTCAGCATACATATTTTCGTTGTTTTGAATTTTGTTTTTGTAAGTACTGTTTTGTTTCGTACTTTGTCATTTTTCTATCGTCTTTTTACTTATAAACTCATCTCAATTGGAGTTTTGTGTTCTCACGTTCCGTATTCTTCAGCATACATATTTTCGTTGTTTTGAATTTTGTTTTTGTAAGTACTGTTTTGTTTCGTACTTTGTCATTTTTCTATCGTCTTTTTACTTATACACTCATCTCAATTGGAGTTTTGTGTTCTCACGTCCCATATTATTCAGCATACATATTTTCGTTGTTTTGAATTTTGTTTTTGTAAGTACTGCTTTGTTTTGTACGTTGTTAATGTTTTAATCTGTTTTTGTCATTTTATATTTTACTTATGATTGCTTTTACGTCGTTTTACTTCACACCTAACCAAAAATCCTTATTCTCAATCTCACACTGTCACGTCTAAAACTTCTAAATCGTACTAACTACTCTCTCTGTCATAACTTATTAACTTATTTCTTAAACCTTATAGCTTACACAACTGGTAACACTGTATACACATAAAATACACTTTCTAACGCTCTTTCCCACCACATAGACACGTAATCATACTTGCAGCATATTCAAGTATATAAACGCAGGGTAAATATGTATTACAACGTTTTCCTTTATGCAATTGTCTTGCAGGAAAATCATTATTCAAATAGTCAAAAATCATAACTTCATAAAACCGAAATATTTTAATCACTCCCCCCCACTCCCACTCTCTTTTGTTATGATCCACCTTTTTGTTTAAGTTTGTATTGATAATAAAGACAAGTCTTTTACTTTTAAATCACGACCTAGTTTCAATGCAAATAAATCGTTTAAATAAGCACGATACTGTCGGTGACTCCAATTGATTTAATATGTTGTATACGATTAATGTTGATGTACTCCAAAAATAAGTACAAACTTATGTTGTCTAATTGAAAATTGACGTTATTGCGTTAAACCTATTCTAGAATAAGTTTATCGCACTAAAATTGTCAATTTACATATCAGGTGACACCAGTTTTACACATTTGTAGGAACGCATCATCAATTAGTGTGTACAAAATATTGCATTAATTGGAGTCACCGACA